>VYZM01018688.1:61410-110442 GCA_013398915.1 Dromas ardeola | reverse complement strand
GTGATTCTGTGATTCTCTCCACTCACTGCGTGTAAAGGAATGCTTGTCTCCTTCACCCATGCAGTGGGAGTTACTCATCCTGTGGCAAAACATTTTTAATACTGTTTATACTGCTGAATGTGGTGGCGGGGCACCCGTAAGTGCACGAGTCTTTTCTTGTTTGTGCTTTTAGCACAGGTTTTAGAGGTTGTTTTATAGTGTGTGTTTCTTTGTAATCATCAGGTGTCACTGCTATCTGTAAAGGCACAGAGCTGAAATTATTCAGCTGTGGTTTCTTTTCTTGGAATTCATTCAACCAGAAAATCAGTAAATAAAAGAGAAAATATTCTCCCTCCCTCTCTTCCCTGTATCTCCAGTCCCCTGCCCCTTCGCAGATCCGACATCAGCTCTGTGAGAACATGTGTGTATGTAATGTTCTACATCGTTTGTCTGAAACGGCTTCCAGATTATTTGGTATTGCTAATTCTTATCTAGGTGATGATTTGGACAAGCTGCTGGAGAAAATGCTACAGCAGCGAGGGGAAAGTGTCATTATTCCTTTTAATGGAGATGTTAGCGAGTGTGTGTCATCTCAGGAGGCAATTGCCATGGCTTCTACGCAAGAACCAGGTAATTTTTTTATGTGCAAGATGTGAAATAAATGAGTAGTTTGTTAACTGTCAAAATGTGTGTGCCTCAGAAGAGTTCGAGGGCACTGCTTCAGTCAGCATGTCAACCTTCAAATATTAATACTGCCAGCTGAATGTAGCAATACAGCAGTCTCTCAGGCAAAAAATCTCAGTAGTAACCTTCAGCAACATTTTCCCCTATGTTTTGTAATTCCTAAACTAAAATATGTGATCTTCTGTTATGCGCTAGGCCGAGTAGAGAAGATCTTCCTTTGTAACTTTGTCAGTGTGGACTCATCTCACCCTTTTGCACCTAGAAGAGGATGTAACCTTGGGCTTAAGGCCCAAGGGGTAGGGGAACTGTGTTCTCGTTCTGATCTCCCCAGGTGTCCTCCCATTTCTTAACTTTTTATATTCCTCCCTTTCCACATGTAAAGTGGTAATAATATGTACTACAGACTTGTGCTCTGAGGCTTAAACTTTTAGGGAAAGTGTTTTAAGATCTTGGTCTGAAAGTGCTAGGCAAGCGTAATCTGTAATTTGCTTATTTGAGATGTGTCTTATTCAGCTTAATATGATGAGACACTTAGGTGCAAAAGATCACCTAGAATTACCTACCTATCTACCTGTCTAAAAATGCTAATTATCATTTTCCCATTTTGGAATTCTTTCATTATTGAGTTTTAACTGTACTTTCCTTTTCATATGACAGTAATGATAAAAGATACACTGAGCTGTTGTGAACACTGAGATCTTTTAGGTCCAGTATCAAAGCAAATTCAACCTCCAGTAAAGCTTTTTCACTGTGAAAGAAAGGTGTGCTCTTGATTCACATTAGTTAGCTTAAATTGATGTTAGATATGAATGAAAGCAGGGTGATTTATAGTCTCCACATGGATCAGGAGATCCAATTAGGAAGACAGACAGGTACTTTATTCTAACACCCCCAGAAGGCTTCCTCACAGGATTATTTTGAAGGGAGAATCTTTGGATTCTGTTACTTTTTTGTTCTTACTATGTAATGATGTGCAGCAGTGTTTTTTGTTTTTTTTTTTTTTCAACCTTCATGTTTTCTCTAACAATTATTTTGAGCGAGTTTTGTCTTTAAAATACGGCTGTACAGTGGTTGAAGCTACTGAGAATTTGCCTGAATAAAAAAGAGGAGAGGTAAGTCTCCTAGGCAGTGAGAGGGACCTTTCTCCCATAGCAGATCTACTGAAATTAACACCGAGGTGGGTTTGAGCAGGAGATAAGCACACACACACAAACACACATGTGTCTATAACAAACTAACACACCATGTTTTTTCACCAGACACCTTCCAATTTTCATTTAAGTTGCAAGATTGTATAAAGTGGCTTATTAATTAAAAGCACAACAATAGTTCTTCTGTATTAAATTTGCAGTAGTTTTGGGTTTTTCTTTGTTTTTTTTTGTTTGTTTTTTTTTGGTGTTTTTTTTTTGTTTAGAAATTTGCCCTAGGTAATTTTTATGATAAGCAGTCCATTAATCAGGATTTAATTTGTAGTAGAAAAACTGACATAAACAAAAACTGTAATGGCATTATAGCATTTAATTGGTAATTTGCAAGTTGAAAATATTTAGGGGCTAGTGGAACATGGATTGTTTGGCATAGAATTTACCGACTGGAAATACTGAAATATAGGAACATGCTTTTTCTTCGAGGACACATGAACGCTCTGGTACATGAGAGAGCAAAGCTCCAGCCTGCCAGTTCTCTGAAGCTAGATTTATTAAGTTCAAATAAATCTGAGACTAAAATTTTGTTAGCAATCAAGAAACCTCCAAAGAAATAAATGCTCTCACCTGCCAATGATTGGGATTTATTGCCTAGGTGAATTGCTCATCTTCCCTTCACAGCGTATATTACTATCAGTCAGTATATAGACATACGGCTCTCTCAGTCATGACTTAGACTGGGGCTCAGTACTTCAGAGCAGAGATGGTGTACAAATTAACTGCCAGCTGACCTGCTGTCATGTTACAGTCTTTTTTGGCAGAATTATCAATGCGGACTCAGTTTCCTTGGATTAATAGGTGTGCTGGCTCTCATCCCATCATGCCCTGAGCACAGCAACCTCAGCATCCATGGCTGGTTCTCCCAGCAGGAGTGATGGAGGGAAGCTCCTGAAGGAGAACTGCAAGTTTCAGGAGAACATTAGACCTCTGTGTGTATATATGTGTATATATATGCTTTTTATATATGTACACATACACATCTTTTATATATATGCATGGATGTTATGTATGTGTTGGTTCATTTAATGGTATGCATTTCGCTGTATTGTTATAGAGGTTTCCTTGGGTTGCAGCGTTAAAAATCTCTAAAACACTTAGGGCATTTAAAAAATGGGCAGTATTGTATTTGAAGTTATCTGATATATTATCAAAAAGTTGACATTTGTGATCTGGACCCACTCTCCAGACTGCTGAGATTTATTCTGGTGAGTGATTTTTTTTTTTTTTCTGGTAATAGAGGGTAGGCTGTTTGGAGGGTCATGTTTATTGGGGGGGTGGGAAAGTAAACATGTTTCTTGTTGTGTTTTGTTTTCTTTTTCAAACAAACACGCTCTAGATTTGGATGTTGATACGTTCCAAATTTACCAGCCACAGCTCACAGTTGCCAGAAAGCTCTTGTCCCAGGTTTGTGCCATAGCAGACAGTGGCAATCAGAGCCTGGATCTGGGCCACTTCAGCAAAGTAGACTTCATCGTTATAGTTCCCCGTTCAGAAGTCCTGGTGCAGCAGACCCTTCAACGGATTCGACAATCAGGTAAAAGGGAGGGAAAAGAGACTGTTAAACCAAAGTATGTGATGTTATTAAATCATACCTGGTATAAATGGAGCAGTACGTTGCTCCAGCATGTATTTTGCATGTCCAATATTAGCTCCATTAGTTGTTATAATTGATGAATTCTAAATATCTTCCTTTCATAAAGGCCCAAGCTGTACCATGTATCAAAAGAAATTGCCATATTCATGCAGGTCTGAGGAATGAGAAGCATTCATCTGTCAAAACAGGGAGGGGATGAGCAAATGCGACTGTTCAGATCTTTTATCCCTTTAGAGCTGTTAGTGACATTTGTTCTAGGTACACATTTGTGCATATGCTCTTCTATTAGCACAGATGTATGTGCAGGAAGCTCTCTTATTAGGTAGATAAATGCCCGGGTAATAAATGCACGTTGGCACATGGTAATTGCCATACTGGTTCAGATGGTGAGGTTTCTTGTCTGGAGTTCTGTGTCTGATCGTGGCTAGTACCAAATGCTTCAAGAGGAACAAGAAAGCCTTAGCAGACATGTTATGGAATATGTCCCCCTTGAGAATGACCTCTGTTATCCACTCTGTTAGTGACTGACGTGTCCAGAAAAACATAAGAGTTTCCCTGTGGAGAAAATTACTGTATAATAGAACTAGAGACTACCTGTGTAAACGTTTGGTCCTTTTTAGCACTTGAACTCTGATATCTGGGAGTAATTAAATCCTTAGGATAGTTGCGTATTTAGGATTTTTTTAATCAGCTGGACTTTTTTTTTATGCCTTCAGCTTTATCTAATAATACCTTGTGTTTACGTTTGAAAAACATGAGTATGAGCTTCTGGTGTAAGGCGTCTATGAGTGGGTTTGGGTAGCTGTTGGCTTTTTTCCTCTTATTTTCTACTACAAATAAAGCTAAACAGTTCAACACTTTGTGATTGCGCAGATATGCCCTAATATTGCTCAATATTGTGGTCCATCTCTGTATTTTTTTTCTCTGCTTTGTGTTACTTTACTAGTAAAATGAAAAGAATAAAATAAATTACTTGAAGTGCAGGTTTCTTTTCCTTTATGACATAACTTCATGGGAGTTTTGTTCCATTCCTTATTTTTTCAGACATTGTATTTACTTAGTTTGCTGCTACACCCTAAATCAAGGTTTTTCTGGTATCTGTTAACAGAATTTCACATCTGTTTTATTTAGTTTTTTTTTAAATGAATGGTTTTTACTTTACTTTTTTAAAATAATTTTTAAAAATCATTAAAACCTTGGCAAATAGATAATTGACCCACACTTCACAGTAGCTTGTTGCTACTTAATTCAAATGCTGTTCAAAGCCATATGCATTATGTCATACCTACTTTATGAATATGATAGCAATCTATCATTATAAGGACTGCTAGAGAGTAGTTGTATTGACACAAATGTTGAAGCAGGGCATGAAAAAAATGATATATTATGTTAGTGAGAGTCAATTTTATATAAATTCATGACTTTTGCAAAGGAAAGGTCAGGGTAACTTTTTCCGACTCAAGCAGGATTAATACATTAGCTAAATGTAGGCAAGTTTGGCCTAGGAGCATGGAGCATAGCCAACTGACCGCTGCTCTGGACATTTTGGTGGAGGCCTGATGGTTTTTTTTTTTCCTTTTTGGTAATATGAGAAATCTTTGAAAGGTCTTCAGACACTTTTTGGAGGAAATCCAGAAGCCAAGAAGCACATTTCAGTCCCCATTGTGAGAGAAAAGGCATTCCGATAATCATCTTCTTACTAGGGCGTACCAGTGATTTGGCTAAGCGCTGATATTGGTGGACAAGTGGCAACCTACAGTTGATACTTCATTTTTAGATGCACTCAAAGAAAAATACCTTTGTTACATTCTTTTTGACAGGTGTCCTTGTGGACTTGGGCCTAGAAGACAATGGAACGGCATATCAGAAAGCTGAGAAATACGTGGTTAGGCTAGACAATGAGATTCAAACAAAATTTGAAGTTTTCATGAGAAGAGTGAAGCAGAATCCCTATACACTGTTTGTGCTGGTTCATGACAATGCCCATGTGGATTTAACAAGGTAATTGCTTCAATCTACCAAAGGAAAACCATCTTCTGCCAGTATCTTTTAGTTAGGTTTCTCAAAAGACTTACCATTTTAGACACCTGATGCTTTCTCTAGACCTAAGGCATTTTGTGCGTCAAAATCAAAAATCATCTGTTTGCTTGCCCGTTATATTTGTTAGCTAATTCTCATTCAGTTGGAGATAGGTGAGACTAGTTTCAGATTTTTGGATCCCTAACAAGACTGTTTTTAGGGCTAAGTGCTATGGTACTGAAGTCCAGGAAAAAGGGATGAATTTTGCAACTTTCTTTGCTCTTCTTGTCTTTTTTTCCTATTCCTCTCCTTTTTCTCTACTCAAACCCAAATCTTTCCCATGTTCACAATCCACTCATGTTTTAATTCATGTTTTTATCCTTGATGATAGTGTTGTTTTTAATATAACAGGGCTTACAGACCTTTAACTCTGCATCATCTGAAAAATGCCCTAGCTACTGTAAGAACAGGATCTAAAAAACAGCTGTGTTGAATTTGGTCAATGTTAGGTATAAACAGAACAACACACACGCACATGTCCAGAAACATTTCTTCACACTGAATCACAACTTTACTATGGAAAAAGAAAGAAATAAGTAAAGCTAGTTATTCTGCTCTTGTTCCATGAGTAAACTGAGGAGAATAATCTTAATGTGATTTAGACATGGTCCATAAGGCTGTGGGATTAATTTGAATATCAGAGTTATAATAAAAAAAATACTTTCCTTGAAGGACAGCTGAAAATAGATTAAAAAAACCAGTTCTTCTTACCTTATCCCCCCATCACATTTTTGTTACTGTCTTTGCTGTACACTGAATTTGGAATTCTTAAATATTCTGGAGGCAAAGGTACTTCCAGGAGATGGAAATCAGAACATGAGGAGACTTTCAGGTTCCCCAGTCACCCAGAATGTGTCAGGCTGGAAGATCCACTGTATTTTGTAAAATTGTTTCTGTATCCTAACCCCACCACTCGTGGAACAGTTCCCCAGTGAGAAGGATTTCTTCAGCTTTGACTTATTTTTGTTTTCCTCTGTCTGATGCTCTTTTAAATTGGCACACTAATTCACCTTCTATGGTCAGCAGATTTTGTTTCTCTATTTAGGTTTTTTTTCCGCCTGTTGCCTGAGTCTATCCACAGAAAACACTCAAATGGTTTTGACATCTTTCACCCTTCCAAAGAGTTTTTTGAGCTGTGATTCTCGGTGCCATGGTCATTTGGAAAATTTTCTGCGGGAAGAGAGTAATCTGTTGAATCTCAGGATGTCAGTAAGGCAATTCTTTGCATTCTTATCTCTGCAGTGCCATTTCAAGTTCCCTGTCACATGGTGAGCCTAGTCATGGTCTGGCTGATAGAGTTATTAATTGCAGGGAGGTTCTTGAAGCATTCAACCTCCTTGTTCTTCAGGTCAGCTCTTTTCCTTATGCCTTGCAAACGCAGCAGTCCAGGATCAGCTCTAGCAATGAGGTACATTGGATACAATTTGACACTGTGGTAAGTGTTTAATTGTTAATGTTAACTGTGAATTTTAATGTGGACTTCACACTTAACAGAGTCTAGCAGATGTGTATTAAAGAGAAATGTTAGGAGGGAGCTCTTTCTCTGCTGGAGTGTGTTCCCTCAGGCTCCAGGTGCACAACCCTGGGATGCTGGTGGTAGAGGTAGCAATGACATTTAGGCCCATTTAGAACTACACATTTTTCTTTGTCCAGTCACGTAATATGAGAAATTACTTTCTACACTCTGGTTAGACAAAGCTATGTAGACATGCCATAAAGCTCTGGAGCTGGCCTTCCATTTTCAAGCAGTCTGACTTTTGACTGTAAGTTATATGTCACATAGCCTGTCAAGTCTGTTCATTACTTCTCTGTTACTAATAAAAGTTGTGTGCTAGGTTAAGTTATGGTGTAGTAGATGCCATCGTTGTGCAGAGAAGGGGTGGGAAAGGTCTGTGGGACATTCTGCACCATTAGCTTTTTTCACCATTTCAGCCAGATGATTCTGAGGATGTTTTGGCAAAACCTGCTTAAAAAATATCCTTTTTTCCTATTCCTTATTTCGTATATTTATATCAAGTTTTACTTTATTGTACTGAGTGGACCGTTGGTTGCTGTTAAGTGTCTTAAAGTGGTAGCTGTAAAAAAATTAGTTGAAGTTAAACAAACAAAATAGTGGAAATGAGGGAATGAATGAATATTCAAAGCTTGCTTTTTGTTTGATTGTTAAAGTAAGCCATTGTGGTGACCTTCTGTAAAATGGTCTAGACAATTTTTTGTTTCCCAAAGGTAAAAAATCAACAACTTTCAGTCTTATGATTAAAAAAATAACCCACAAAAAAAGGGAAGGCCGTATGTGATTAATTACATTCCTGGTGATGTAAATGCACTGGAGACCATGTTGTGCTTCCAACAAAAGCCTCATGAAATTTGAGGCAGCAAATATTCTGCCTTTCTGATTGCTGTCTGCAGATTTATATTCCAGCAAAGAAATGATCATTTTCTGATTGCCATTAGAAATGTGTAGAATCTGACAGTCATGAAGAATTTTGGAAATTAATGCTTCTGGTTTTAGGTTCTGCTTTAAATAGAAATGAGATAGCAGTTGTCAGTAGATATAAAGCTAGAGACAGGGAGTCAGAAAATAATTAGCAGGATTCTAGAAACCCCTTAGTCACAGGTAAGAGATATATTGTAAGATTTGCAAGGAGCTACACCTTTTTTTCCTAGCTGTAGACAAATAATAAGTTAGGTAAAAAACAACTTACATTTTATTATATTCTTTGGAACAAACAAATAGCATCACTGAGGGAGAATGAATTAAAAGAAAGGATACTCTGGTTCAGAAAATACTTTCCATTTATTTTTTAAATGACAAAATAAATTAAAATTGGTTCCAGTTTTCCTTATGGTTTTGCTATCTCTGTATGGAACAGGATGATGCAGCAAGTGAAGAGAAGCTGTACTTCGGTTTGAATGAATACAGCAAATCCCTCCAATGGGGGGTCACAAGTCCCCTTTTGAGATGTGATGAAACCTTTGAAAAAATGGTCAACACACTTTTAGAAAGGTAAATAGTAACATGGGAGCTTGGGATTCTGCTTAATTGGGATCTTAAGGATACAGATACCTTTATGAGCCCCGTCACAGGGGGATGAAGACACGATGACCTTTGATGTTGATCTTGGAATCTGTGAAGTATGTACAATTTTTATCTTTGTGATGAATTTAGTGCTGTTGAAGAAGGAAGGCATATCCTTCACTTGTTTCCAGAAAAGATTAGGCCCATTCAGCACAGTCCAGGCTCGGCTGTGCTGCTCTCTTCTTTTGGCTCAGCCCTCACTAAGTTAAGAAGGTACCAGAGGTTTCATACCACTGGTGTCTTTCACCACTTCTGATGTCTGTCTTGTTGAGGCTGCCAAAAGACTTGTCATTGGTGGCCCAGGTGAGTGTCATTATTTCAAAAGCGTCATTTTTATTCTTTCATTAGCTGACTATGGTTTTGGTTCCTGCAGCTCAGAGACTGAAAGTGGTTTGTTAGTACCCTGCAGCTGCCAGAACAAGCTACTTTCATAGCACATATCCAAAATATAATTAAATGCATACATTACAGGAATTAAGGCAATACTGTGGTTTTCAGCGATGTGGAAATCTGTTCTGTGTATCAGCAAGACAGATCCAGTTCAAGCTATAGTTCAAGCTATAGTTCAAGCTATAGTTCTCATTGTATTTTAATATTTACTAGAACAGGATTGTTCTGTCTTCAGTACGGTTTTTCCTATTTTATTTAGATCAATATAATTAATAATTGTAAATGTATCTATATTTCTTGAGTAAAATGCAGTATCAAATATGTTAAGTCAGCAACATAAATAAATGATTAAGTACATAATTAATCATTAATATGTATTATTATCTTCAAATATGTAAGTAATCAATGTCATAAATAATAATAATGTCAGTTAATAGGTCAGTTCTTTAAGCTTCTCATAGTCTTTCCAGCCAAGTCCAAAAGAAGAGGTAATGGTCCCTGTTGCTCTCTTTCAGTTCTTAAAATGTGGATGGGGAAAAGGATGAAGGAGGACTAGTGCATGTGTACAAATGCTGCCCTGATACGGGGTTAGGATAAGACTAGAAATTGATGGGAGGTGAACCTGTACCTTAGAGCCAGGATATGCTTTTGCGTCACAGTGTATTGATTTAGCCTCTCTTTTCAAGAAGCTGGGTTATTCCATTTGGGTGAGTGAGCCATACAAGCTTAGAAGTCTGAAAACATTGCAGACGTTTTGGTATTATAAGAAAGGGTACGTTTGTTTTAGTAGCAAAAATGCAGTGGGTATTTTTATGGGAGGAGGAGTAAAGAGCGTTTTAAAAATGTATTGATTTAATGACTGGCTTATGGTATACAGAGTGAGCTACTGTACCTACTAGTTAAAGACAGACACAAAACTTTATTCAAATGGATACCATATTGTCTATTAAATTACTCAAGAAAGAGGCCAGAGAAATTTGGAACTTGTAGTTGTTTTAGTCATTTAGAATTCTGTGGCACAGGACTAGCACTCAAGGTATAATAACATAGGGTTTTTTCTGTGTTATGGTTGTGAGTGAACTCGTGGGGAATGTCTAGAAATGGAGTGCTTTTTAGCTTAAGTAGGATAATATTTTTTTTTTCCTTAGCATTTTACTTTGTGAGTTCCTATCTGTTGTCACCGCATATAGCTATAATGAGAGGGAATGAAGCATTGGCTGTGTAAATTAAAAGGCAAAATGGAAGTTCAGATTTGGCTCAGAGCCAGCTGAGTCCAACTTTCTGGTGAGAGGGTGAGATGTGTGAAATTACTAAGTACTTCTCCCACAAGCCACCTGAAGCAGTGATGGCCCTCCGAGTTCATAGAAGAAAAAAGCTTGTGGACAGCAAAGCAATTATTAGCCTGTGCTGTGGATCTGAGATAATCTGTATCTCCATAAAGTTAAAGATCTTTAGCAGAAATTTTGGCCCAAATGAGGGTAACAGAAGTTTATAATTCCTGTTACTTGCATGTAGAACTTGGCTCTTTATGGCATGGCAATTTTACCATGTTATATTCATTTACTTAAAACACAGTTAGATTTTGTACAAAATTGTTGGTCATGAAAATCAAAGGCTACGGAAGAAAATGGGCACTTCTTTACCACATGGTCCTGTTTTTTGGCTAATTTTCAGGCATTGACATGATTTCGCATGTGCTAACGTAGAACTATATCTCCTCAAAGGTACCCTCGGCTGCACAGCATGGTGATTCGCTGCTACCTTCTCATTCAGCAGTATTCCCAAGCTCTGATGGCTCTCACGACCATGGCCTCGCTAAGAGATCACAGCACACCTGAAACACTCAGCATAATGGATGACCTTATCACTTCTCCAGGAAAGGATAAGAATGGCTGTGGCCACATGCTTGTCATTAGGGTGCCGTCTGTGCAGCTAGCCATGCTGGCCAAGGAGAGGTTGCAAGAAGTAAGAGACAAGTTAGGTCTGCAGTATCGTTTTGAGATCCTCCTTGGGAATCCTGCTTCAGAGCTTACTGTCGCAAAACACTTTGTGACGCGGTTGAAGGTTAGCAGAAACTAAATATTTATTTGTATGCCCATTGTAGTCATCTGACTGTCATACACCTTTTGTGTTCATTCCCACATGTTTAAAGGTTAATTATTCTATAGGAGAAGAGTGCATGTTCTGTGTCTGTCTCCATGGAAGTTTACTGTCCTTTTGATGAGCATAAATGATTTAGAAACTTTGAAGAAAATTGAATTGTTACTGGTCCATGAAGTCAAACACTCTATGTTATCTCTCAACTTGTTAAAGTTGAGTAAGAGCATGAGTCAGATAGGTTTCATCTCTGAGTCTCAAAAAGCAGGGCTCAGACCTCCTTAGGCAAACTAATTCTTTCCACCAACTTATCTGTCTGTCTAGTGTATCTGTTGTCTGCTCTGTCCATCCATCTTCTGCTCTTCTGATAACCGGTAAAGTATTCTGTTTGTCATAGACTTCTTTTCTTGAACCACTGCATGCTGAAAGCCTCTTCTGCACAGCATATATGCACCAAGCTAAACCTTTGCATGGATTTCTAAGAGCATGGTTCAACTAGCCAAACCCGCTTCCTGAGTTAACCTCACTACATTAAACAAAGGGAAACAGATTGCCTGCCTTAGGTACCAGCCTGAACGTAATACTGGTTATCTGTCCTGATCCTTGCTCTAAGTCTCACAGAGAGATTAATTTTCTGTTTCTACTATGAGTTATACAGTGTATTCAAAACTGCACAGAAAAGGAATGAATTTTGTGAGCCTTTCTTAAAGAGCTCGCCTGCAACAGATAAAGTGTCCTTTAAAGAAGCTACCACCTCTGTTTCTCAAACCTTGTCTGCGGCAGGAGAGGGAAGAGAGGAAAGTAGTAGTTGTGAAGGAGAAAACCACATGGGAGAAGGCAGCTCTGTGCTGCTGGGGTTTTTTGGGGGGCTAGGCATTAATTCCAACCTTAAATCATTCTGGACTGCGAGTCATATGAGGGCTTCTTTATAGCCCTTTGCCGTAAAGTGTTGCAGCCCTTACACATTGCTGGAGCAGCCTGTGAGGCCTTTGGTGCAGATCAGGATTGAGTGTGAAGCTGGTGAATATCCGTGCAGCCATTGATCTGAAATAGAGGAATTTGATGAGGCAGAGAATGGAAAAGCTTCTAAATAATTCTTCTTATTCTTCTCCCCCACAACACAAGATGCTTTTTTGGAGTAAACAAAGATGTAGGATTGTGGACTTGTTTCTTTCCTTGCAGGTGACTAGAAAAAAAACCCTCTCAGTTATAAAACATGCATGTGAAGGGAGTGAGGAGAGGAATTCAGTGGCCCAAAGATACGCCTGTAATGTCTTTTTAGGTGGGTTTTCCCAGTGGTGCTCCAGAATGATGAAGGTCTCCTCTAAGCCTTGTGCTGGGCTGCCATACCTGCTAGTCCGGTCCCTGGGATAACATGCGGTATCTGAAATGGTGTAAACATGTGTCCATGATAAAATTCATCTGCCATGCTACCACTGAGTCTAGTTTATTGCAGACAATTTTGATTTAGTCTTTGTGCTGCTTGGCTTTTCTCCTGGTGTTAGATGGAGTACTGAAGCTGGAGGACTAGAGGAAGTGGAGAACTAATTGCTGCCTGCTTCCACTATGAGCACCCTGGCCTTCCCCCCCCTCCCCTTCCCCGGAAACGAGAGCAATATGAGGCTACTGAGTGCTTTCTGGTGAGGCTGAGGCTCGAAATGTTGGTCCCACCAATAACTGCTGTTGGTTGCAGGGATAATGAGACTTCATCCTGACCTTTTTCAGGGGCAGGGAGGGAAACTTTATAGCTGTTAGTGTCCATGATTGGAAAGTTTGACTTAACTTAGCTTCTCGCTAAGGGGGCATTAGCAGTGTGTGTGGTGCCACAACAGAGCAGAGACGGTGGGCAGCTGTCTCTGCAGTGCTGGTTCCCCTGTTCCCCTCTCTGTCAGACTGGCAGAGAGGAAAGAAATACATCTTCTGTATGCAAGTTTACAGCTCAAAGCCCCAGGTACTCAGGCTTCTTTTTAAGTGCTTAGGCTACCAGAAAGAAAATAATTTTCTAGCCATGCACTTTTGCAGAAGCTTTCATCGTTGAAGAGGCAGGATGACACACAGCCAGACTAACCCTGCCAAGCCAGAAAATATCTCCCTGTTGCTGTGGCTGCTTTACTGAGCCAGTAGGATGTTGTTAGGTAGTTGGAGAAATAATTTTTTTCTGTGTACATGTTATACAGAGGATGGTGAAATCAGCAGGGGAAAGAAATCAGGACTGAGGAAAGAGAATAGAGCCATAGCAGAAAAGGGGAATATTATTCCAAATAGTGCTCTTCCTAAGCTAAGAAAAAAATAATCATAGGTTTTCTTCAGTGGAAATTTTCAAAAGGTCAAATGGCACACTGCGTCACTGATCTGTTAGTGAGTCCTCCTTTTCAATCCTCTTCATCTGCCTGAGAATATTACTCGTAAAACATGGCCTCTCTGGGGAAGAGGAAGGGTAAGGAGAGAACATGTTAAGGGTACAGGCTGAGACTAGAAGAACTGAGAGGGAATTAAAGATAGGGTTCATCTTGCAAGGTTCATTTTCCACAAAGCTTGCGTAAGTCTCGTTGCTCTGTCGAGAGTGCTGCGTCTTGTTGTCTTGCACATCTGTGCTGAGAGTAACAGATATATATTATACTACTCCACTCTCGGGAGACCCCGCCTGGAGTATTGTGTCCAGCTCTGGGGTCCCCAACATAAGAAGGACATGGACCTGTTGGAGCAGATCCAGAGGAGGGCCGCAAAGATGATCAGAGGGATGGAGCACCTCACCTTTGAGGACAGGCTGACAGAGCTGGGGTTGTTCAGCCTGGAGAAGAGAAGGCTCCAGGGAGACCTAATAGCAGCCTTCCAGTACCTAAAGGGGGCCTACAGGAAAGATGGGGAGGGACTCTTTATCAGGGAGTGTAGTGATAGGATGAGGGGTAACAGTTTTAAACTGAAGGAGGGTAGATTTAGATTAGATATCAGGAAGAAATTCTTTACTGTGAGGGTGGTGAAACACTGGAAGAGGTTGCCCAGGGAAGCTGTAGATGCCCCATCCCTGGAAGTGTTCAAGGCCAGGCTGGATGGGGCTTCGAGCAAGCTGGTCTAGTGGGAGGTGTCCCTGCCCACAGCGGGGGTGTTGGGACTAGATGATCTTTAAGGTCCCTTCCAGCCCAAACCTTTATATGATTCTATGATTATTTTTAATGGGAAGTTTGAGTGGTTGGGCTTGCTGACATGACTCAGCAAAGTGGATTCTATGCCTCAGATAGATAAAAGTCTTCTCCAGAACTGTTTTTGTCCATTATTAGTAAGAAAGAAGGAAAAACTTTCCAGCAGGGTGACTTGCTGTAGCTCAAATACTTGATCATTCTGTAACCATTAGGACTTAATTTCCTTGTCTGGAGAGACTTCAATGTCTAATCAGCATGGAGATGTGGTGTCTCTGGGTTACATTGAAAGAGCTCCGCTGCTGATCTCCTGTGTTGACTGGTCAGAGGCTGTGCTGTCAGTTTTCCTGGTGGTACCCATAATGTATTGACAGGAATGGCTGGATATGAACCTGCATTTTTGCACTTCAGCTTTATGGTACAATTTCAGTGTTTGTAGAGGTAGAATGGCTTGTTTCCTTTCTAAGTGAGAGTCTCTGAGTCTTTCAGGTTTACTTCCTTTTAACAGTTGCTGTAGGGTGCTCATGCCTGTCTTGATCAAATACTGCCTGTATCATCTGGACGTCTGGACACCGTGCAACAGAGCAATAAAAGATATTGTTGCTCAAGGTAGAGCAATGTTGTTAGGAGGCTGCATCCAACACAGAGAAGCACGAACGAGCTCAGCCAGGTTCAACAAGACCTGCTGAATGAAAGGTCCTGAAGGGTGTAAGGACGTGGGATTGACACTACCAGCCTATTTGAGGATCAAGGAATCATTTTCATACTCCACTTGAAAGTCTTACTTTAGCTTTACATTAATTTAAAAGAACTTTTATCTGTGCCAGCTTGAACTTGAAGGCATCAATTGCATTTTTCTCTGACAGACCACACTAATACCACGCCAGGTGTATGTTTCCAGTACCGAATAACCTATGCTATGCATCCTTTTTCTGTGCATTTAATGCTTGGCAAACACTTCTCTCCAGAAAAAAATGCATGCCTATACCTAAGGTCTCCTTCCTGTTGGCTGTTGGGTAAGCAAACTCTGTATACAAAGAAAAAAGCAGGAACTGAAAAAAAACCAAACAGGTGAAGGTTTAGAAGGTGTCGTTTAAATGTGACTGGAAGTTTCTCTGTTCACAGGCTTGGAGGGGTAACGAGCAGGACGACTGGATCCCTCGTACCTATCAGGATTTGGAAGGCCTACCTTGCATTGTTATTCTAACTGGCAAGGACCCTCTAGGAGAAACTTTCCCCAGGTGCTGTTGTTACTCTTGCAATATGGTTGTTCTCTTAACATGTTTAGATAAGTTGGAGGGTGGATAAGTGGTTTGATACCATCTGGCTATTTTTTTCATTAAAAAAATTGTATTTTAGACTTTTTTGGGGAACAGTTTAAAATTTTTGACAGTGTGGTTTGTGAAAAGTAATACTACTGTGCTGTGTAAGTCAATGAATGTCTAAGCAAAGTACCAAGGAGCATAACTTATGTGCTGAATATTTTAAAATCATTTTATATTTACTGGCTAATAAAATTGTTCATGAAAATTTAATAAGCAATTAAAGATAGGGAGTATTCTTCAAAGTCAGAGAAAACAAATCTTTCTATTTTCTTGGGTTGGCTTTTCTAGGTCATTGAAATACTGTGATCTTCGACTAATTGACTCGAGCTACTTAACTCGGACTGCATTAGAGCAAGAAGTAGGCCTGGCATGCTGCTACGTCTCGAAGGAGGCAATTCGAGGGCCTATTGTAGCTCTTGACCTTAGTGAGAAGGAGCATGAGAAGGCTAATGGTAGCGAGAATGACTCTGATGAGCTGTTGATAGACTTGGACCGACCCCAGAGTAATAGCAGCACTGTCACTGGAACCTCAGGTCAGTTATTCTGCTGTTGCTCTGAAAAACAAGTCTTCCTGCTTCATTGGAATTTGAACGCAAACATTGAGATGTTTAGTCAAATGTGGGTTGCTTAGCTGTATCCTGCTGCAGGCTAGGCAATGAAATGTTAGTAGCAGATTCTTTCCACAGTGAGCAATTTTCCTGTGTACAGCTAAACGGGGATGGTGTTGCAGTGGGAGGATGCCAAAGCTAAGGGTCCCTTGTGAATTTGATTTTTAAACACATACTTCACATTTGTTGCTAATTTCTTTCATCTGGTGGATCCTGAAAGATTTTAAAAATATTATTAGAATAAAATTTTAGGAATAAGGTAATACTCTGTAACTACAGGGGTAGCTGTGGGTGAGGACGGATATTTGCCTCCTTGCTGAGACCAACAGAATGGCTGCATCTTGTCCTACCTCTTCAGGCATCAATGGAGCATCATCTCCCACCAGGCCTTCCCTTCCTTGCATTCCTCAGGCAATTCTGGTTCCTTCCCTTCATTTCCCTATGAGTTTGAGGTATTAAGACAGCTGAACTGGACCTTTGCCATACACCAACTAAACCTGACTGGTATGGAGGAGGGAGCATAGCCCAGTTCGCATTAAAGTTGCAGTGAAATGAATGCTCTGTTCTCCATAGAAAAGAAGGTCAAATTGATCTATGTATACAGTGGTGTATTATACTTACATTTCAGAAGGACATACCATCAAATTCCAAATCCCAGATGGGAAATGATAGTTAACAGAGATTGGGATCGGGGATCGGACTCTGAACCCTAGCAGAAGGCCGTTGCCTCTCCAGCAAGAGGGACAGGTGGATGTCAATGATTTATTTTTAAATGGTGAAACACTGACCTAAGCCACAGCAGCACTCATTGAACAGAAGTATCTGTATGTTAGGATTGTCCCATAGATCAAATGCATTCATGATTTTGTTATGTTAGCCATTATCTGTTCATTGACCGCTCTTTGTTTCCCCAGGTTCCTTGGCTGACAACGGCGTGAGCTCCTCCAGTGCTGCAGACAAGTCTCAGAAGCAAGCATTGTCACTTAACTTTCAGACTGTGGCGCACAGCTCAGTAGATGAGGGAACTTACCCCAGTTTCACAGCCGGAGAGACCCTGAAACAAGAATGCGACTCCCTGGGTAACCAGATGGCGAGCAGCACCACTCTGAAACTATCATCGCTGTCTTCTGTCTCCCAGACATTTCGGTGGCCTGCCCATTCAGCCAAAGACAGCAAGGCACTCCGTGCAGCGCTGCCACGCATCGTCATCCTGTCAAAAGCTGCCTACTGCCTCCTGAGCTCGCAGAAAAGTGGGAATTTGCCTTCCTCCTCTTCCCTCCTGCCGCATGCTGACGTGTCTTGGCTGAGCTCTCTGAGGCCTCTGCTTCACAAGGACATGAACAGTGAAGAGCAGTCTCTCTACTACAGGCAGTGGACGACAGCCCGACAGCACCACGCGGACTTCAGCAATCAGGGTGAGGCGACTGGCTCGAGGAGTTTTCACCCCAGGCGGCTGCTTTTGACAGGACCACCGCAAGTAAGAGAACAGTTCCTTCCTCTTGCCTTATTAGCAGGATGAGAGGACCGATGGCGAGGACTGCGGATCGTATTGTAAAGGCCCCCTGCAAGGTCGCACGCAGTCATGTGTTTTGAGAACAAATATTAAGGTTAAGTCCATGCTGGATGTGGTAGGGAGAGGAAGGGTGATGTTGTATGTGTCATGTTTTGGCCTAAGTGAAATACGTGTGGATGGCACTGGGCGTAAAATTGCCGTGACTGTATCAGCAGAGAAGCAGTTAATCACTGCCAATCTCCCTGCAATACGAAAGTCATACAGGCTGTCAGCCAGATTTTGCTCACAGGTCAATTTTTTAATACCGTTCAGCATAATGGGGAATACTACATCTTGTTATGGTTTCAGAAGGAACTAGAATGGCAAAATAACAGGGATAAGCCCAAAGGCATTTATTTGAAATGTATCCTTCCTTTGTATTAGTCTGAGTTGGCATTTGGACTTTTTTCCATCTCTGGCTCAGGTGGGAAAGACTGGCTCATACTTGCAGTTCCTGAGGATTCTCTTCCGCATGCTGATCCGGTTGCTGGAAGTAGATGTGTACGATGAAGAAGAGATTAATGCCAGTAAGTATTTAATAGTCATTGTTAATATGCATTATAAGGAGCCTCAACTCTTTCAGCTTCAGCAGTGACAAATTTTTAGGGTCACGGAAAGACTATAAATTATACCTACCACTTGTCCAGTCCATTAGTGCGTAGCTAGACTTACTGTGGGTGTCTGCATATATTTAAATATAGATTAATAAAAATGTAAATTCTGTATTGGGTTAAGCTGAGAACTATTAAATGTATTTTGGATTTATATGTTTGGATAGCACTAAAATGAAAGTGAGCGCATAACTGTAAATGGGCAACATCTTCCCATGTTATCTCTCCTTGCTAGTTTTTAAGCACTGTCTGCTTTTAAGCAGACAAGACATTTAAGAACATTGTGTTTCTGGCCAAAACATCACTGTTATTTATGTTTAATTATAAATTAGATACTGATTTTCAGTAAGACTGTCTTCTGTCTGCAGTTTACAGATCTTATGCTAAGGAAAAAGGGGAGGGGGAGCCTCTTTGGATTTGCGCTCATTTGTCATATCTCACAGATCTGTTAATTGCTGTGGCAGGACTTCGCCTTGAGATGCACAAACCTTTTTAAAAATTAGTCTTCTTCAGAATGTTCTTTACATAACTGTGTTGGTTTTTTAGTGAAGATAACTCCGTGGTGCATAAAACTCATGACCATTAGACTGGCATCCTGAAAATGTAGTTGTCGTCAAACCCTTGAAAAGACTAATTTGTATTTCTGCTCAGAAAGTGCTATTAATTTATATATTTTTTTAAAAAAGTATTTTCCTTTGATTTGGAGCTTTGGGGACCGTTGTTTTTTCATTGTTTGAACTAAAGTACCCCAGAAACTTAGGATGAAATATCAAAATGTAAGAGAAGTTCTGCGTCATGCCATCTGGCCTGTTGTGATCACAGCAGCGTGTTACACCCTTGCCAGGAATGCGTGGAACTCCCATCAGAAGAGCAGTTTGGGTTTGTTTGGGGTTTTTAGTTGGTTGTGGCTTTTTTGCTCCCACTACTTCTATTGGAATGCTTTTCCAGAGCCCTAGTGTTCTGATGATTGAAAATATCATTTTATTCTCCAACTCAACGATGTTCCAATCACAATTATAAACATTCTTTTTGAGACCGAAGAAAATATTAATTTAAATTAAAATATTTTTTCTCTTCTTTGATGTTTGCTTCTATGGTGTAGTCAGGCAGTGATCTTGCCCCTCTCAGCATTCAGTTGGTAGCCTGGATCTTCTTACAGGATCCTGACAAATGACAGGCTCTTTATTCTCCTTATCGGTTTAATAGCTCTCGCCTGCACATCTGTTTTCAGTTTATCCATCTGGTACATGGGTGACCGGAACTGAATGTGGTATTCTGTGGGTTGTTCAACCAACCCAGCGTACAACGGCTCATGTATTCCCCTGTCCCCACTGAAAGCCCTATGATTGCACTGGTCTTTTCCATTCCCCCATTTCACTGGCACTGATTTGTACCGTGTACTTGTGGGTTGCTCTGCAACTCAGTCTTTTTCAACTGAGGTCCTCCCAACCTGCTGCAAAAATGCTTGTTATTAGTCCTTGATTGTTCGTATGACTCGGGTTTTTTTTCTGTTGAATATTGTTCAGCTTCTGTTGTTACAGTTTTTGAGGGCATTGAATTCTTTCTTGGGTGATCTTCGATTCCTTCTCCGTATTGACAATGACTCTTACAGTGTGCCACCAGCAAACTTAAGCCAATTTTTTGAGTTGGTGTTATTAGTGAAAATACTAAACAGTATGCCCCTCTGCTGATCTTTTAACTTCACTGGTAATCTTCATCTGCCTTAAGGTTTACGATGTTACATGCTGCCATCTTCTGTTTAATCAACTTATTCCATTTACCAGACCATTCACTATCTCCATTTTCTTCAGCTGTATTAATAATTTGTCATATAGTATCGTATCAAATACTTAAGTTCAGAAGGATAAGATGCATTGCATTTCCTGTGTTCACAGAAATGGATATATCATAGCTGAATAATGAAAGTAACACAGGATGTCTTTGGTCAAAGACATCTAATTTAATTACATTTTATTAAATTTTTCATTTACTTCAACATCTTTAATTTTTTCATTCACCCTCACCAAGTCTTGAATATTACTAATGTCAAAGTAATGGACCCAGAGCTCCGTAGATTACTGTGTCTCCTCTTAAACAGTGATAATATATGCCTATGCTTGCATTGAAGTCAGGCTCCTGCCTGATTTCATATACCTGCTCGTTCAGAAAACTGGCACGGAGATTATTCTTTCTCTCTGCTTTGAGTGTGTATCAACCTTTTAGAGTTGCGTTTCCATCTTGGCTTATAGTAAACCTTTTATTCCCTTGAAAATATAATTGTCAAAGTAAAAAGAGAATTAAAAAAATATTTTAATTTATATAGTTGAGGTGCTATAGCAAAGAAAATTGTTATTTGTTTTCGTGCACTTTTCTGAGGTCTACCTCAGCTTGACATCTGGCAAAGCTTATTTTATCTCACACATGCTGACATTTAAGACAAAACTTCATCCACTGGTGAGCTATTTCCATTCCTTATGGACTTTTTTCATTCTTAGTGTCCTTTTTGACATAGTCCCTTCCTCTTCTTGTGTTTTTCTTGCTTGGTATGCTGGTATACTGGTTGGCTGGCAACTGCAATTCCAAGAAGTCCAAGTCTCACTCGTAGGCGAGTTCCTGGTTTTCTCAGGCCAGCTGACTTGCAGAGCAAGCTTTCTCAGGATTTGTCTGTGTGGACAAACTAATATACCTCACCTGACCAGCAGCGTATGTTAATTTGAGCGTAACACAGTGCTAGTGAGGTTAATGGCTTCTAAGCTGCTGCTGGCTCACATCCTATTGGGTTGGTCAGGGTAGGGTGAGCATGTGCTTGTCTGTAGACCCAACCTTTGTTTCATCTGAATTTGCTTTTCTAAAATAAGTAACCTCAGTTACACACCTACTTTTTTGTGTTCTTCCATCTCATTTTAAACTGAATTGACTCATGTTCAAGCTGCCATCCGAGGTTTTTTTCTTTGGCCAGTGCTTTCTAATGTTCCCATTGCTTACACTTGATTTTCTACTTTAGGCTTATCTCTGTTGGATCAAAGCAGAGAAGTTCCAGTTGATCCTTGCTGGCCACATCCCATTCTCTAACAGGGATATGTTTTTCACTGCCTTTATCATGTACCACGAACTAATAGTTCATAAAGTTATACAGCCTCTTTCTCCTTACTTTCATCCTTCTGCCTTTGGATACTTTTGCTTCCTGTTTACCCAATGCTCCTCATTTCCACCACAGAGAGACTCAAGACTACACCTCTATCTTCTGCACAGATAGGACCATTCATTTGAGCATTTTATGCTTAAACCAGAGTGAATTACACCTCAGCAGCTTGACGAGGAGCAAAGCAGGGAGATACCTCTGAGCCTCTTTTGCCTGCATACAGTTTCCGAGGAATTGCCATTTCTTTGAAATGGCTTTGTGTGCATTACAATTTCAATTTTGGTAATATTTATGATGTTCAAAGATGTCTCTGTGTGTGTGTGTGTGCCTCTGTGTGTGTTCCTGTGCAAATTAGCAAATATCATGTAAACACCATTCAGTGGGTATCTGATACTGCTTACCTGAAGTGTGTTGTTGCAGATCATACAGAAAACAGTGAAATTACTCAGTCCAGTAATGACCACTGGCCGGATATTGAGATCTTCAGCAAAATGTCTTTTGACCTTAATGTACATGACCCCAAGTACAGAACTATAAGTCCCGTATACACTGAACAACTGTCAAGAGTGAAACAAGGTAAGTAGAGTTTTTTAGGATTCCTTTCCTACAAAGAATCAGTTTTTATTGGTTTTATTTGATTTGATTTGTGTGTTCTTTATTGGGATCAGAGTATTCATAAAATCACTAGTATTCATAAAATTGTTACTGGGATCACAGTATTGATAAAATTTCTGTTTTCTTTGTGCACAGAAACAAGCAAAGAAACAAAATCAGAGGAACCGAAGAAAAGGGAGACTGTGTCCATGATGTTGACTAAATATGCAGCTTACAATACGTTCCATCACTGTGAGCAGTGCCATCAGTATATGGATATTAATCCTGCCGCACAGGTTGGTGTCAAGGTCCAAGGGTAAACTGCATCCTTGATTTTATTGTGGTCTCTCTGGGCATACCACTCTGGTCTCAGGACTCATGCTTTCACCTTCCGTGAGATGGAACTGTTTAATACTTCCATTCTCAGGGGAGATATTGAGCTACAGACCTTGGAGCGTCAACTGCGTCTGCTGCGTTCTGCATGAGCAGTACTCCTCTCCTGCTGCCTCTGCCAAAGGGTGAATACTGTGACTAGCCGTCTTAAGCCAAAGCGTTATTCAGCCTTCCCAGAGGGTTTGCAGGGGAGAGGACTGTAAAACTGAGAGATGCTTGAGTAAATGCCAGCCATCCACACCTGTGATGGGAGACGGGAAGGCCTACTTCTTCCTCTCTTTGTATATAACTGTGTATGCTTCTCAGCAGTAGCTTATGAGTCACTAGACAAAAATGGTCATTTTTAACTGTTTAGTTAAAAAACTTTTGATCTCTAAAACAAACGGTTATGCTCGCAGGAGCCTGTCAGGTAAGATTATTCCTGGTTAATAGCTCAGACATTATTTCTTAACCACCACCAATAGTTTACTTGGAGGTTTCTTATCTCAGATCATCCTTTCCTTGCTTGCTAAACTTTTCCAGCAGCTTGCTATTAACCTAACACAGCGTAGACACACTGACTTGGCAATGTACAATATCAGTTACCTCGGAGCAGCACCAGCAGGTTTGATTTAAACCTTATGCTTCATTAAGTATGTTGACACACGCAAATTCTCCCAAAGGACATCTGTTGTTCCTTCAACTCATCTTTGTGCATGTGGTCAAATATAGCAACCAGTAATAAATATAGGTATCTGCTTTTATGTGTGAGTTGTGTGTATAGAATTATGATAATTGAACTCAGAGAAGTTAGACATCCAAAGGGGAGTCATTGGCTAGCAGGCGTTAGGAAGGGAGAGAGATTCTTCAGTCCTTTAACAGAACCTAAATAAAGCCCCTTTCATTTTTCATCTTTGCTTAGGCTAATTATTTCAATTCTTTAGTAAAGATTATAGAAAGGTGACTGCTAAGAGTACATGATTTGACCTTGTAGGAAGACAGATGCTTCTGTAGGGTGAAATCTTACCAGATACATAAGCAATTTGTATACACTTACACGGTTCAGTGAAGCGCTGTGCAAACATAAGCTCACCCAAATTCTTCATAGCCTTGTTAGTGGTGTGGTCTGCCTTTGTTACCTAGCTGCTTAGAAGACTATTGCCATAGGAAAAATACCATACTAACGCAGCCATGTTGTTGCTGAGGTGTCTGAATGGCAGTGCATTCTGCTGTGGAGGGACACCCACACGCTACGCTGCTCTTTGAATCTTTTGGGAAAACTTATTAGGACAGTTTGTTACCTAGTATGTGTATTTCTCACTTCTCCTTGTAAATATTGATAAATAATTTCCAGCTCAAATGGACTTCAGAAGAGTCCAGTTTGGATGACGATCATTACTGGTACAGAAAGCTGATGGTTTTAATAGCAAGGCCAGTTACATGGTTAAGTAATGTGGCTTTTGGTAGAGGAAAATGAGAATATAACAGAGTTATCTTCAGTTACTGAAAGAGAATATCTTTGGTGTTCTTCTCTGGTGGCTTCCAGTATCATGACTGTAAGAACAGGTTGCCTTATACTCTTTGTGTTACCTGCTTGCAAATCTTCCACTTTTTTTGTTGCGTACAGATATCTGACTCCACTCTGCATGCATTCACGTTTTCATCCTCGATGCTAGGAGAAGAGGTTCAACTGCATTTTATAATCCCCAAGTCCAAAGAGAACCATTTTGTCTTCAGCAAGCAGGGAAAACATCTAGAAAGCATGCGTCTCCCACTCGTTTCTGACAAGGTGCGTGTGCTGCTCTTACCCATCTGCTGGCTATATATGCTGAATGCAGTGAATTTAAGATACCTTTGCAAATTAATGGTGGTTGGCCGAGCAAGGGGTTCTGTTTTCTTTTTGTTTAAAGTCCTTTGCATAATTCTTGCCTGAATGTCCTTAGAACTGGAGTTTTTGAGAACAATCATCCCTTTTTGCATTCCTAGTTTCCAGTTCATATGTGTTGCAATGATCAATAATCTTAAAAATCCAGTATAAAGAATAAATAAATAAAAATCTGTATCAGGAATAACATAATGGTGCCAAAATATCTCCTGTTCTAGCAGAATTTGAATGCAGTCAAGAGTCCTATCTTCACTCCATCAAGTGGGCGTCATGAACATGGCCTCTTGAACCTCTACCATGCCATGGAAGGCATCAGCCACCTTCACCTTCTTGTAGTCAAGGAGTACGAAATGCCTCTCTACCGTAAATACTGGCCCAACCACATCATGCTTGTCCTGCCAGGCATGTTCAACAACGCTGGCGTTGGTAAGAAACACCATCAATGCATTGCCATGAAGATATCAAACTCGATGTTGGACAATGTGGATCAAGTTGAAGGAGACATTGCAACAGCTCCTTACATTCGTGCTGTGATAATAGCAACAATGTCTGTGCAAAACACAATGCTGTATGAGAACTGCTGTTGCAGATGTGGACTATATGTTTGTATTGATCACTGACTCCTCAATTTAAAATCTGATGTTTTATAGGCCACATTCACTCATTTTAGCCAGCCCCGTTGTGTGAATGTTCATTCTAGACATTTTACTCATTATTTTTTGGTTGCAACTTTTTTAGTTAGCTGAAGCAAAATATTAACTGCAGCTGAACACCGTGGGCCTGAACTTTGGACTTCATTTTCATGAATGCTTAGTTTTTCCTGCAAGAAGTTTTAAGTAGCTTCAGTTTTAGAATCTCAGACCCTTCTTGGTTCGAGTTTATGAATTCCCACAAAATCATGTTCTGCAGAGTCTCTTAAAAGGTGCAGTCTTCTTGGTATCTGCCTTTTAGATTTTCTCATGCTGAAAAAGGGACCTAATGATTTTGTTATGTTATGAACACGAAGTTCATAAAGGGTGATGACTGCAGATGTTCATATAACCTTTCTCTGGAGGGAGAGAGTGATAAAGTCTAATAAAGATCTTTGTGTGTCTTCTTTATGGTATGTTCTCAGGTGCTGCCAGGTTTCTTATTAAGGAACTTTCCTACCACAATCTAGAACTGGAACGAAACCGCTTGGAGGAACTGGGAGTCAAGCGCCAGTGTGTGTGGCCGTTCATCGTGGTCATGGATGACTCCTGCGTCTTGTGGAACATGCACAGTGTCCATGAAGCGTCGAGGTAAGTAACCACCCAGCACTGGGGTCCTTGAGCTGATCCAGCACAGGCAGCAACACACTTGTGACTTAGGCTCATCTCTAGCACCTGACAGGGTATGAAAGACCAGACAACTGGAAAAGCTGGGCAGCTGGAGATGCTGGTAACATGCTCAAAATATTGCTAAGCAAAAGTAGCTTTCAGCAGTGGCTTTGGTGTAGTAACATCAGGTTGCCTGTCCAAAGGGCCTCGTAGAGGTCATTAGTCACTCAATTTTATTATTCAGATAGCCCAGGAACTGTACACTTGGACACGAGATATATTGTCTAAAATGCAAAAAATCATCTCTTTCACTCAGAGCAGTAGGAAGGCTGTAGATTTGTCCTGTTGACTACCAACATCCAACCTCCTGCTGTTGAACACTTCCACCTGGCTCTTACCCTTACATCTGTGTCCCACAGTCAGTTCTGTCAACAATCCTGCTTGTGCTTGTTCTTTGCCTAAAGCCACTCTTGCTTTTAGTCACTATTGAGTGATTTCTCAGTATGTTATTTCTCTGATTTGTTTTGATTCAGTTTATGTTTCTCAATCAAAACAGTTTATTTTGGGAACTTTAGCTTTTTAGAAGGCATTAAGCTCTTGCCCTTCTCAGCGCTTATGCTGTCCATTACGCAGAAAATGACCTTCCAGAAATAGTGCGGAAGGAGATTCCTTTTCCCTTTCTAAATTGCCGTGTAAGACCTTATTCTGCTGAAAGCCCTTTTTACTTATAACAACTAAATTGATGGGATAAGATTAGCTGGCTATTGTTTAAAAAGTCTGTGTTTATGTGTAGGTTTTTCCAGCACTTAGAGTTAAACACTCTCAATTGTTAATGGGATTTCTTGGTCCTTTGTGTACACATATGTGTATATATATGTAGTGTATGTTATATAAAAATAATAAGCTATGTTTGTATGTTGTGTATGCTCATGTTTTGCAGCCAGTCTCTGGAGCCTGGGGGTTCCAGCAAGAATGTGTCTCTGAAGAGTGTCCTTCAACACATTGAAGCCACCCCCAAAATTGTTCATTATGCAATACTGGGTGTTCAGAAATGGAACAGCAGGCTGAATGCCAGGAAAGCAAAGGCTCCGTTCTCCAGGTGCCACGTGCATGATTTTATACTGCTCAACATAGACCTGACCCAGAATGTGCAATATGATCTAAACAGGTAGGCAATATATATATGTGTGCGTGGTAAAATAATATGCTGTCATGGTAAGAATCTTGTCACCATATTTCTAAATTCTGTCAAGATAAATAGAAAGATCCTGCCTAAGGTAATGAGCACAAAATCACAAAAATACAACACAGAGTGATATCTATCGCATCTGAATGAATAAGGCATCAAAATAAACTTACCATCAGCCAAAAGAAGTGGGAGACAGACTACAAGGCTACAAAGGACTGAAAAGGCAGGGGAAAAACAGGAAACTTCAGGAGAAATAAGTAACCGCAAGACCAAAAATTGAAGTTACATCATTCACAGGAAGAGCGTGGAGCTTCCAGAGTGCCTCTGTGAGAGGCAGGAGCCTCTTGCATGACTAAGAATAAGAGTATAGGTAATGGCTGAGCCATTGGTATGTCAAATGCTATGAGGAGGGATTCCTTGTATTTCCTTCAGAGTCAGCTATCCTCCCTATTGCCACTTGGCTTCGCGTTAAAAACAGATGCATAAAGAACTTTCCACTGTTTCCTTCCTTTTTTTCCACTCCTTCTCGCCTAACTCCATCCTAAAGCATTTGCAATAAAGCGCTGTTATCACGGGGCTTTACCTGTAGGCTGAAGCAACATCCAATTCCCTGTCCAAGTGAGTTTAGAATAAACCCTATTTCTGCTAGCCACACTCACCTGGCCTTGGGGCATCTCACTGTGGTCTCCTACTGCTGTTTTCGGGGATCCTCTATATTTGACTGAGGAATTGCCTGTCAGTGCAAGCTGGGGTCTGGTGTGGCTTCCAGAGGTCTTGATGTCACATTCTCTGGATGGTTGAATCACGAGATTGGAATCAGCCCACAGAAGTGAGCAATTACATCGTAAATAGCGCAGGATAAACATTACTTCTCAGCTTCTTTGTCTCCCCTAGCCAGATATTTGTCAAAGCCACAGTTATCCCAATTCCAGTTCATCAAAAAATATGCCATGTAGAACTGGCTTGTTCAGAAATGGTCGTCGGTCACTGCAGAGCTTCTGTCAATTCTAAAATGTATATATAAAAAAAGAAGTAAAAAGAAGAAAAGAAAGGAAAGGGTGGGGAAGAAATGACTGAAGCCAGGACATGAGAGGGCTAGCCAGACTTGGTATGGGGAAGAAGAATACAGGCGCACTGAAAAGTGAAGACTTGTTTGGTCTTAAGATGGCCAGCAGTTGCTTTCCTACACCGGGAGCACATTGAAGGGATGAGTCTTCAGAGCTGTGTAGAGAATTTGTTTAGGCACCATATCGGATGGTCTCCAAAAACCTCTGCTGAGCTCGTTCCAGTTCATTTCAGTAGCGGCTGTGTGAATGCTTGCTTACACGCGCGGCAGCCACACAGCTGGTTTTAGTGATCTTGTGTTTAATGTCCAGGTATTTTTGTGAAGATGTAGATTTTAATCTGCGGACGAACAGCAGCGGCCTGCTCATTTGCCGCTTCAACAACTTCAGTGTCATGAAGAAGCATATTCAGGTTGGAGGACAAAAGGACTTTGTCGTTAAGCCAAAAATCATGGTGAGTGTGGATGTACCCTCCGTCATACGTAACGGGTAAAATTGGGAACTGTTTTCCCTAGAAATAATGAATTCTCTAGCCTTTTAGATTTATTTTGTGCTTATTTGACATCTGACATTCATGGCCTACTCCCTGGTAGGGCTGCCACATCAGAAATAGAAAATAATAAATATTTTGCTAATTATGAGTTACTAACCATAATCCTCATAATCTATTAGAAAACAGACTGCGTTTGGAAAGAATTTGGTCTAGCTATTCAGTGGTATCTCTGACGGAGGAATAATTTGCAGACGTACACTCTGATCGAAAGCAGGCGAGTTGTACTGGACCCGGTTTTAAAAATTTTAGCACAGCCACTAGTTTCCAGCGTTCGCTGGTTTGTGGTGACTTTCAGTCTTTGCGCTGGCTAACAAAAAGAGACCTGAGGAAAGGCACTGAAAACTGGAGCCTTCTGAAGTCCACCCAGGAAATCCAAGTATTTATAAAAATGGTGTGGGGATATCAAATATTTTATACAGAGTATGTTACGCCTGTGCCGGCTTTAAATGGAGGTATATTTCAAAGGGTTGGTTTTAATCTCGGAATCTTACAGTTTGTTTGCCTGGTGGTTTTAAATACATCTCGTACCATCCCTCTTTTAAAAAAAATCACCTCCGTATTTCAGATTTAACTGACTAAACCCTGGATTTGAGTGTTTAGGGAGGTCACTTGCTGAATTTTCCTTTTCTTGTGGTTGCAGTGGAATCTGTAGTGATGGACTGGCCTATGAGAAAACTCCGTAGAAAGTGTTTTCTGTGGATGATTCCACAGAAGGAGGATGTCATTTCCCATACTGTCCAGGAGTAAGGCAGGATGAAGGGCGTTGTGACAATTTGACCTCCCTATTTTATGTCCCTTCTTTAGGCAAGCAGATATCCACAAAAGTACTTAGCAACCACAGAGCAAGTAATTCATTTATTTCAAATGAATTCGACTCATTTGATTTTCAAAATCGAGCGGGGGTTTTTGATTCTTTCCCCCAGATTCCTCTCTCTTCCTGCCCTGTCGTGGTGATCCCTTCCCCAGCAAGAGGAACTCCTGCAGATCAGATACACTGAGTAGGTGGATTAAAAGGGGCTCCCCTTGGTTTCATTGCAGGTTTCGGACAGCCTGGCACCAATAATGCCTCTTCAGTACGTCTGCGCCCCTGACAGTGAGCATACGTTGTTGGCAGCCCCGTCTCAGTTCCTCCTGGAGAAATTCCTTCAACATGCAACGTACAAACTCTTCCCGAAGGCCATTCATAACTTCAAGAACCCAGTACTGGCCATTGACTGCTACCTGAACATCGGGCTCGAGGTACAAAATATTTGCAGGGATAATGGGACGAGTAAACACAAATCTTTACTTCCACATCATTCTTGTTTTGAAACCCCCTTCTTTCATGAACCCTCAGCATCAAGGGGTAGCGTTTGAAGACTTTGGTCCCAAACAGTGAGACTCTGCTGTTGGAGCTAAAGGACCAACTCGACTGGATGAGCTGGTGGTAAAGCGTCCTAGCTGGCTGGTGGGGGTGGAGACCAGAGTTCTGTGACGGACTGATGTGATTTGCAAAGGAATTGGGCCTGTCTGTCTGAAATAATATTTCATATGAAGCAGAACCACTCAAATGATGCCATTCTTGACGGAACTTGGTGTGCTGCGTAGTCTGTACAAAAACTATCCACAAATTTTTTTAGATCACTGTCCTACCATACAGCTTTTTATTATGTGTTTGATTGGTCCTTGCAACAAATCTGCTTTGGCTGAGAGAGTTTCTGGTACGACCCTTGTCTGGTGGCTTGCTTCACTGATGGACAAAGCTCATCCTTTGTAATGCAGCTCTCCTTTTAGGTGCTTTTCTTTTTATGAACCTCGGTTTCTCGGTTTTTGCAAGTATGTCTTCCATGTCTGTAGGTAGGGAGATCAGAATTTTTGAACCTATTGGTCACTTTGAACTGTGTCTGAAGCAGGGTGAAAGTCTAACAAGGGTTTTGTTCTGACAAATTTTATGGAGTTCCGTGGCAAAATAGAGAAGAAACCCTTTGATACAGAACAGCCATCGTGGCACTGAAACACAGGAGGGCCCTGGTGCTGGGAACCACTTAGTTGATGCTTGTGGTCAGCAAGAGAAGACATGTGCCAGCACAGAGTTCAAGCTGCAGCAGTTTCAGTACTCATGGAAGTGCTTACTGTGTTTGACAAATGTATCCTTATTAGAACAACCTAAATAATCTTAACAGTCATTGTAAGCAGGTAATTCACAGAGAAGCAGAAAATCAAACTGAGTTACGGAGAGCCCTGAAATAACGTATTACAGACTTGGTGACCAAATCTGAATCTAGAAGTTTGTCCTGTTGTTATTTCCTAGGGGAGGTCTCAATACTTCTTTCTTGCTGGATTGTATTTTTGCCAGCACCAGCTGACTCACCAGTTATCACTAAGTTATTTTCCATTCCACTCAAAGTCTTACTTAAGCATTTTCTGACACAGAAGCACTTCCTTTCTTTTCCCCTTCTGTTTCAGGTGGCTATATGCTATATTAGCTCCCGCCCGCACTCAGTCAACGTCAACTGCGAAGGGGTGTTCTTCAGCGGGCTTCTGCTCTATCTCTGCGACTCCTTCGTTGGCGCAGACCTTCTCAAGCGCTTCAGGTTTCTGAAAGGTAATCGCGTTGCTCTGCTGGGCATCCCGGGTGCTTTCCTGCCAAGTAATAGCACGGAGGGAAAGGGAAAGGTAGAGGAATAACCAGCTTCATTAAACAGCTCCATTATTTTTACAGTTAGTGCTGCCAGTGTTTCCAAAAGAAATAGGTGGAGTGCTTCTTTCGGGAGTGTATAAAACTTGTTTTCCTGTCGGTAAAAAGTGCAAGTAATCAATCCTTCGCTAAGCTTTGATAAATTCCATTCATTAAATTATATTAAAGTGACATCAAGTGGAAATAGGTGCAGAAAAACAAGGATGCATGGAAATCAGCCAGTGAATTGTGCGGTCAGCAACTTGAGAGTTCGGAGCATAGGTGTTACTGATGAAGATGAGAAATTTTGCTCTAGTAATTTGTAATGGCAGAATGGCGATAAATATTCAGTACTGTAGATTGGGGCAGCTCTTAACTGGAGGATGATGGGGTCTACCCCCACCAGAACTTTATAAACCTCCTCTCAAAATCTTTCTTCATTATTTTATCTTAATACTAACAAATAGCAAATTGCCGTCTGTATTCAGTAGTGCTAAAGAGCGTTGCAGAGCTCCAGTGGTGGCCCAGCTGAGCCATTTCCCTCTCGCGCTGAGCGAGGATGGTGATGGGGAAAAAAATAATAATAATAAAAAAAGTAGGCTTTATTCTTTTGGCATAATTATCAGTTGTGATTTAAGGATCTTGGGTTCAAGTTAATGTTCTCTCTGCTATGGCTGATGATAGAATCATGGAATGGTTCGGGTTAGAAGGAACGTACTAACACCAGTCGGGGAGTGACGTCCTGCGATAGGGAGCAGACCCCACACCACCCTGTCCCTGCCTTCCCGCAGACAGACACACTGCCCCTGGCCCAGGGGCCTGGCCCGGCCCGTTGTTGACAGACCCCTCCTAATACTCTGTTTTCCTACTCGGCAGCAGAGATTTCTTTAAAATACCTTAGGAAAATGAATGAAGGAAATGCGAGTTGTTATTGTACCCTGAGAATCTAACGTGCTTTTCAATTGAAGGTGCCACCCTGTGTGTCATATGCCAAGACAGAAGCTCGTTACGGCAGACAATAGTCCGGTTGGAGTTGGAGGATGAGTGGCAATTCCGACTTCGGGATGAGTTTCAAACTGCTAACAGTAGTGATGACAAACCACTCTATTTTCTTACCGGACGCCATATATAAGCTTCGCTAAGGCATCGCTAACAAAGAAAAAAAGAAAGAACTTTTTTTTTTTAATAAAAGTACAATCACTGTGGAGCAAAGTGCAACCAATATTTATCTAGACTGCTCTAAAGGATTCCCCACGATTTCTGAAGTAGGCTTTATTCCTAGGGATAAAATTACCACATCAGTTACGATTTAAAGGATCCTGGATTCCAGTTGTTTTCCCATCAGTCACAACCGCCGACACTAATCACCCAGCCAACCTAGATCTTCCAGGATCTAGGAAGAGGATGTAATTTGAAGAAGAATCCTTTTTATATTCAGCTGAGCGAGGGGAAGAGGCTGCTCCCGGCAGCTGCTCGCTTGAATGCGTTACATGAAACGCAGCCCAGCACGTGGAATTTATTGAAGATATGTGGAGGGAGAGCCCACCGTGTCTCTTCAGCTCTGTACTGTGGTACAGGAATACTCAGGGGTTTGAAACTACAATATAACGTAGATATTTGTACGAAAAGGAATAGTCTCATTCTCTGTGCAGTGTTAGTTTAAAGTTTGTAACTGTGTGTATGTGTTGAAACTGTCTTTGGCAAAATTTCCACAGGTGTTCAAAGTTTACTACTTAAACCTGAACAAATCGGCAAATGCATGGCAGGCCCTGTGCGCCCAGGTTCTCCCGGCAACGTTATTTCTACCCCATTAAGGCACCTCCTCCTCGACTCCAGGGACAAAGCGAAAGGCGTCTGGCGGATGCTCTCTCCTCGGTTAGAGGCCAGAACAACTCGCCAGCAAATCGCCTTCAGCTTCTCACTCCCATCAGTTCTGAAAACCTGTGGTCCGTCCTCCTGTCTGCATGGAAGCGAGTCCGGCTGTCCCTCCGACGCCTTCGTGGTGGGCCGTATGCAACTTACTCTCCGTGTCCTTTCCACTCGACTCCGGTTGGCTGCAGAGCCGAGGTTCCGTCGTGTCACGTCATACCCGTCTGTGAGGCAACATCCCCCAGAAAATGTGCAGGAGGGCAGCGCTGCCCCAGCCGGAGCGGAGAGAAACAGAAGGTATTTTCCAACGGCTCCAGGGGGCAACGGGGGGAGAAGTCCCAGGGAGCTGGGAACGCTCAGGAGAGACTGTCCAACGGCAACGATCGTCGAAGGCGTCACCCAACACTGTCAGCCCTTTTTTTTTTTTGATTAACCTCTGTAAATATTGGCTGTAGCGGTAGTCGCACATTGTTGTACTTACCAGCATTTTACTGATCCTTGTTGAGCTGCTCCGGAATGAACTCGGTGCAGCAGATTTGGGTTGTCAGGGTTAAATCGTAGCGGTCCTCTGTTCTGCTCCTGCCGTTAGCACGCGTTACCCCTCGGAGGTTCCCATACAAAAAAACCCATAATCATCTTCCCGCACATCGTCACCCCGTTATTAAAAAGAAAAATGCAGCGTCTTCTTAAAAGCGATTCAGGAATATCAGTTTACTGCCCCAAAAAGCAATGAAAGTAACACGTCTTTATACTTGACCCACACCTCATTGGAGAAGGACCTGCCAAAGCTGCATCTTTTGGGGTTTTTTTTGATGCGTAGTGTTAATTGAGCAACTTTTTTTTATCTTGTGAAAAGAGATGTTTACAGATGAAAAAAACGTAATATATTCAACGGAGGCTAAAGGAAAATGGTTGGCCTATGTCCGTGTTAACGTAGCTTAACTCTGAGGCTTTAAATTTAGCAAATTTCAGCTGAACAACCCATTTCTGTAAACTTATTTTTTATTTTCCTTCAGATACAACCTGCCTTATCTATTTTAACACTTGGAAGAAGTAGGGATGTAAAAGTTGCCTCTTGAAGCTTTTGATACGCGCCTGAATGTATTCCAGTAGTTCTGGTTCTGCCGGAAGGGCTTGAGGCCAACCCCGAGCCTTAGCGCCATGTAGAAGTTTCGGGTATTACGTGTCCAAAAATGGTTTCCTTTCTGTTTGTGTATTTGACGTTTGCACTAAGTTCTTAAAATTCCAGGTGCTGAGCCTGCTCCGAGGCGTTAGGCCGCTGGGGAAGCAGCGCAGAATTGTCCTGAAGGTTGAGAACGCAGGCAGAAAGTCAGCGGTTGTTTCCCTGCCTTTCCCAAACGAGAGTAAACCCGGTTCCTGAACGCTCTCCCGGGCGGAAGCGAGGCGTTTCGGCAGCGCTCAGCCAGCGCCAGCGGTACAGGCCTGTCCCCCCGGAGACGGGAATTGGCCGCCCCTGAATTCCTGGGAAGGAGACCGTTACTTGACATCTAAATTAATTGCCGTTCCGTTTTGGTTTTAAGCCTCACCGTCAAGGCCATTCTTATGAATGTATTCAAACTGGCCAGCGTTGTATTTTACCTGTAGATGTTCTTGTCTATTCACAGGTTAAATTTGAATGTAAACTAAGATTTAAAGAATCATATGCAGATGCTTTTTGCTTAACTTATGTAATTGCTTTTTTGTGACTTTTGGAAGAGGGTTAAAAACGTTGCTTTCCTAGTGTAAAGTTTTCTTAACCAAAAACTTGGTGAATTTAGCTTCACTAGTCAGTCTACCTCATGTTATTGTTTATGAACTGAAACTGTCTGAAGTTGTGGCTATGGTATGTTTATAATGTGCTTTCATTAAATTTGAATATATTAAGTTACCATTTCAGAGTGCCTCTCTCCTCACCGGTGCTTTGCACGGGAGGCTCCTCCTTTCTCTCTTCAGGCACGGCAGCACTTGCCCCAAGACACCCACCTCCTACTGCCAACGCGAGTCCCGCTCCTCCATGCCATGGAGTTAAGGGGGGGGCCGCTGCCAGGCTGAGAGATCTTTCAAACTGTGCATTTCTGATCAGGGAGAGCAGCTTTGTGTCAGGCAGACCACGGGGAGGGGGTACACAAGCTGTAAATACCGATTTTTAGCCCCCTGAAGTATAAGCAGTTGAAAAAACGTGCTTGGAAAAGACGCCTGGGTGGTGCTCAGGCAAGAATTCAAGAGAAGCAGGAGCACTTCAGCCCTTCTTGCTTTCCGAGCCCACCGCAGAGGGTCCCCTTTAGATTTCCCATGAACCCGCACCACTTTCATGCCAAAGCCCTTTACGTTTCCCTCACAAGCCCCTTGAAAATTACAAGTCGCAGCTTGGCAACAGCAGCACCTCCAGCCCAGGGTTGCCCCCGCTCAGCTGCTTCCATTATGGGGTCTCTGAATAAGGTTTCAGGGGTGGAGCGAGTTCTTTGCTTTACCTCTAGGCCAAGGTTAAGGACGGCACAATATAAACAAGTGTCTTCTAACTGCACATTGGTTCCAAAATTAAACTGTAAGATGGAAGATTTAATTAAATTTAAATTTGTATTAGTGTTTTAAGCTATTAGTCAAGGCCAGAGGCATCAGGGCTCACCGTACTGTAAACGCCGTAGCAGTACGGTATTGATCCGGAGCTACTGGGGAGCAGATCCCTGGGGGGTGATGCAAATGCGTTGTCACAAAGGGAGCTGTGTCCCCAAGCAGGTACAGATACAGCGACTCTGTTCCCCTGTTCTCCGCAGGCTGTATCAAAACACACGCTGCTGTTAGCCACTACGGTCGTATTTCACACACGAACGCATGAAATAATACACTAAAGATTCATTCACACTTTGGTATCGATACAGAGTAATTTTAAAAAAGCTATCAAGTATTTTATTTTTAATCTATCTACATTATGTACAGATCGAGAAAGGCCACAGCAGTTTTTCAACATACAAACCCTTTAAAAGAGGAGAGATTTATGAAGGAGTGACGAGTACCAAAGTGAAGTCCACTAACAAAGGTATATACTCAGTACAGTACTTGAAGGAAAAGGACGAGAACCCCAGGCCTCGGGGTCCGCGTTCCACCTTTGACTCTACAACTGGGCTGGGGGCGGAGGGGACAAGGGCAGAACCGGTTTCCGCCGCTGGTGACACCCAGCCGGCTCCCTCACACCTACCAGCGCGCCCTGGAAGCCAGCGGGCAAGTCCGCGAGGGTTGTCACCCACGACGACCGCACCATAACGCTTCTTGCCTGGCTGCGGTCGAGCGTAGCCTTCACCTCTGTCAAGCGGGGAACGGGGAACGGCCGGAGCCGGCTGCCGGAGCCGGCGGCGGGCGATGGGCAGCGCTGGTATATCACCGCGTTAAGAACTTCAGCGCGTACTCGTCAGTGAGACTAGGAGTCTTTGCATTAGTTTACAGTCCACTATGAACAATTTTCTGCTGCATGTAAACATGACTAACTAGATAAAATACAATCAAACTTCTGTAAAAGTTAATAAAATAGCTTTCTTTTAGAAAAACAAAAGTTAGCCTATTACTGCATTGTTTACAATTTTAATAAAATAGTACAACCTTAGGGTTGTTACCAGTCCTGAGTTCACTGTAATAAAAATGGCCCTGGCTTCTGCTGAAGGTCTGCACCCGCTCGGGGCGTTCCGGCAGAAGTCTCCCAATAAAAAGGGAATTCCTTCGGGACCAGTTAAGTCTGGTGCTGTCCGTTGAGGAAGTTGTATACCAGGAACTGGCCGGTGCCACAGTACTGCGTCGCAAAGAGTTTGCCATCGGGAGTGGGGTCGGAGAAAGCGATTTCTTCTTTACTTAAGTAAGAGCCATATATGAAGTTGCTCCTGTTTAAAAGGAGAAAAAAAAAAAAATTACCCTCAAGGAATAATGCAAGAAGATTTATGTTATTAGGCCACAAACCATTAATTAATTGTCACGGACATTCAAAAGGAAGAAGCTCTATTAGGAAGAGATGGCTGTATTTATGAGAGCTATCTCCTCCTTCCAAATGGTGAGGAGAATCGCTTGTTCTGGGAGGGTTTTTATAAAGTTTCAGTATTTTAGAAGAAATGTTCATACAGAGCAATTACTTGTGAGCTGTATCAAGAGGTCAAGAGTTTTAGAAAAGTCTGAATTTATTCCAACTATTTCCTCATAGAAAAGAGACTGCCCGGACTATGACTACAATCACGAGGAATGGAAACATCAGCTAGAAATAAGTTTGGGTGGTTCTAGAGGGGGCTGAAAGGACCTCTGAAGAAATTTTAAGTTCCTGGTTTGAAAAAAAAAAAAAAACTCATTTGACATTTGGATGAGAGCACATCTTGGATTAATTTAGAACATCTAAGAACACACCCTTAAGTCATAATTCATAAGTGATACACTTTCAGTAATAACTACATGAAAAGGAAGATTCTATTTGCTTAACAACTTCATGAAAATATTTTATGTATGTTTTACTTGAAGAAAGGGGGAAGAATCAAGGAATACCATCGCACTCTTCTAGACGGCTATGTGCGCAAATTTAAAAAACTGATCTCAAGGTGTACGACCTTGATCAAGGGGCAGGTAATGTTTATCCTTGAAAACAGAAGAACCTCCCATTAAATTTAAGTTTTTTCATTGCTATAAAATAAACTTACATGTACTTGCAGAGCAAGTATGAACTTTGATCATATATGGACATCTCCATTAAGTCTTGAGAAACAGACAATAGGAACGAAATCCCTTTTTAATTATTACCAGCTTTATTCCCTTCTCTTTAGTATATTTAGGAAGGCGATTTTTCAAGATCCTTAAGACCGTCAGACCAGGTTTTTGTGACTGCAGGTCGGCTGTGAAAGCTCGAATGAAACAGGGCAGACATTCTCAAGGTGGACACAAGTTTACACCGGCCATGATGGACATCAGACCTTTCTACAAACCAACCGAGCACCAGAATAACACAAGGCTCTTTTGGGCGAGCCTGTTTTCTACTAAGCTAGCAATGAGCTAATGGAAGGCCAAACAAGCACCAGAGCACAGGGAGCAACTCCAGCAGTGCTTTGGGGAAGAAATCCGTTCTTTAGAAATAGTTTCCAGGAAGCTACTGAATACACAATTAAAAATCAGCCAAAAATAAAACTCAATCATCAAGTTAACATGCTTATCTGACACAGCTTTACAGTCGAAAGCTCAGACAGAACGTGATCCAGTAAGAACTTTCTAGTTGCTCCACGTGCCACGCAAGATGCGTTCTGCAGAGCAGAATCACTTTGCTGGGCTCTCCAAACAGCCAAGGGGGCGAGGACTCTTGGCAGACACAGGAGTAGCTGTGCCTCAAACTCCAACAGGACGTGGCCAACCAGGCGCCTGGCACAAACCTGACAGTAGTAAGATTGGGGTAGTTCTTGGCACTACTCAGAACAGGCACTTAAACTCCTAGGAAGCGTCACTGGAAGAAACCTAAGGTCTGGAGATTCAAGACGTTTAACATTTATCTGAACAGTAGCGTGGATGTTCGAGTTCTTTTATGGATCTAGTGCTTAGCGTTCAGCTGAATACACTCATCGCTAGCTACTAAAGCGCCATGGAAATTGAAAATACCTCGTATCTCACTGAACCTCAGCAAAAAAAAAAAAACAAAGCACAGTTGGAAGCCACCAGACTATATCAAATCATTCGGTGCACTCATCTGTTCTTTGCCCCTTTCTACCTCTAAGGAATGGATGTTCAGCCAATGATTAGGTCACAGTCCTTAACACTTGGGTAATCTCACACTTTGACCAAAGACCGTCTCATTTCCTTCACTGACAATTACCTCAGAGGAATTAACCCAAGCTCATTGGCAGTCTGCGAGGCTGACTCATTACAACTGCACTTGGCAGAAAGATTTCGGTTCAAGACAAGCTATTGCAGAATAATGGCCTTAGTTACTGAACCCCACATAATACCAGAATTGTCAGCTGTGCTCAGATCTACATCCCCGCTGTCACCAGCGGCTTCAAAATACAAGCTTGAGACACACAAAGCAATAAATGTCTTGGACTGAGTTTTAGCTAAAACACACATAACCGAAGAACGAACTTTGTATTACCTGAGACACTCTATCATCCGAGAAGCAATCTTCTTTCGACGCATCATGCTGAATACCCATATTCGACTAATCCCACAAATAGCAGGTTCTGGAGAAGTGGAACAGCACCACGCTTTCTGTCTTTCAAATATAACTTTTTCATTTTCTGAACTAACTTCTGGAACCTTCTCTTCTATAACTCTGTAGCCCTGCAGGTGATGTAAAAAATATTTGTCACTTTATAAAAGCATCGCTAATCACTGAACAAAGTAATTCTTGTGTAATTTATTTCAGTTCAACATATTTACTTGCTAAAATGCCTTACCAAAAAGACTGCCTATTTGTGTCACATTTAATTTCTCTTAACTGTTTCAAAATTGGAACAGATGATAAAAGATTAAACCAAAAAACCCTCTAAAGCTTATCCAATTTAAAATAACAGCAACAAGCAATCCAATTCTTACTACCACCTGTATTAAAGCGTTTACATCAATTTCTCTGACTTTGACTAAGATTGTTTTGCTTCTTGTCTGCTGCTCCCAAGGGATGGTAGAAAACACCACAGTTTACCAGGGAACCCACAGAATATGCAACCAAGTTCTGACATCAGTTTTTAGTACTGCAAGTGGCAGCGCAACTTCTCGTCCTGCTCTCCACTGCACAAGTTGTGCCTTCTGCTTCTGGTCGCTGTGGAGATGTTTGACCCTTTGGTGATTCAACTCAGTCCTACAGAAAGCCCACTTCTCCATCCACCTTGGACTTCTGCTAGGCAGGGAGCTGAATCAGCTTGTCAACGAGCAAGAGGAGGGCCAAGCTACAACAGCGGAGGAAGAAAAATGCCACCCTTCGCCTGCAGACAAGCAGGTCTGAGCCAAGTATGGCACCAGACACGCGTCTCAGCTCAGCATCAACTATATGAAAATGAAGAGCTACATTCCAGAATGGTCTACCAGCAGAAGTCTCCTCCTTTCTGGAAAAGGCATACACGGAACACTTATTTGCTAAATGTTTAGACTTAAACCCTTAGGTAATTCTATAGTTTCAGAATGTCTGAAGAACACAGTCACCAAGCACTGACACAGGTTGCCTTTCTCCAATTCAATCACTTACCCACTGGATATGTTCTGCAATTAAGCAGCCGATAACTTTTTTGTCGTTAGAAATAAAAAGAAGAGTTTTGGTTCTAGAGTAACACATGAGCGGCGCTTGCTGAAATCCCAGGTCATTGTCTACCATTTCTCTAATTTCTTCAACCTGTCAAAAAAGGTTTAAATGCCGTTTAAGGAACACATGTAAATATACATTTGTATAAATATATATATATATATATTTTTGCAAAAATGCAGTAAAGTATCAAGAACACTGAAAGTTATTCCAGAAGTTAAGGATTTCCCTAAGTAATCTGCAACACATCAGTCCACATAAATGTTCCTTAAATAATACCCGGCTGGAAATAGGATGAATAGAGACCTCTAAGTCAGCTTCCATTAAGTCCAAACTTCAATTAGTCAAAGGCTAATAAAGAGAACGCAGATAATTGAAGTGTGGACTCAGATATTCTAGGAGTAAGCGAGATCTATGCCAAAAGCTACACCAGCTTAGTTGAAGGTTTTCTGTCTGTTATGTTTCAAGTTTTGAAAGAACTAATCCATCAAGGGTTTTCAGCAGATGAGAGCAAGCGCAGTGACATGGCAGCTAGAGAATGTATGCATTTGTTGTAACGGAATGAGTAACTGTCGTCTCTTTCCTCAAGCTTTCTGCTCTTCCATTAGCTTTGCAAAAAATAACTGAAACCAAAAATAACATTTTGTTTAATATTAATAAGTTTAGAAGAAATACATAAACTCCAGCATGAATGTAAACAAAAGCTTATGCACGCGCTGAGATTTTGCTGAGGAATCCTTGTACCTACAACCATTGAAACAGCCTCTACCATCCCTCTGTCATCTCTGCCACAGTTTGCGCCCGGCTGGCCACTAAACCAGACAGAAATAAGGTGGCCTTTCCTATGTGGTGCATTAAACCGCATAAGCTTCTTTAATGCATATCGTACTTACATTAGTAAAGCAAAACTAGAATTACTGATGCTATGAATATACGAAGTTAGTGCCGATGAAGTGAAAATTGTGTTAAAAAATGCTTTTAAAATAACTTTTAAAAGGCACGGTATCAGCTACTCTCTACTTTCTCATCTAACCTTCAGGTACCAGTCTTTTAATGACAAGTCCAATTAGCCAATTTGAAACACTAAGCAAGCATTCTTGCAGTCAGTCATCCGCAGAGGTGACAGTTGTAGATTCTCTCAACTTGACCCACACAGGACAACAGAGAGCTCGATCCTAAATGACTTCATTTGCTACAGTCTTCCTTTCCTCTTCCCCACCTTTTAAGTAGCCCTGTAGCCACTTAAGTAGCACATTTTAAGTAATTTTTTCTTCAGCCATTTTAGTAAAAAATGAATGTGCAATGAATGTACTAAAATTAAGGTAATACCACCAGAGAAACAAAACTTAATAAACAAACTTATCTGCATTAAATACTGTAAAAAGAAAATTTGTAGTTTCTTTTCAATTCAATAACTTAAAGTCTATGTTAGTCTAAAGAAAACCCAGTACAGTCATGCCATCAGAGAAAACTGTCTTGGGCATCAATTCAGCCTTCAGAGGTCCCTTCCAACCTCAACCATTCTGTGATGGTGGTACTGTAAAAAAGTACCTGTTAGTCACAGCAGATCCCCAGCGAAACAGAATCAACGTCATGCTACTGAAAAAACAAATGTAATGACATCTTAAGATGTAGCAAGACACCAGAGTACCCTGCTGCTCTAAGTCTCCACTAGTGTCCTGTGCCCAGTTTTAGATAAAGAGTTTCAAAAGAGACATGAGACATGGCACAAACGGAAATCATCTAGAGGAGAGTATGGCAATGATCAGGGCTCTATAAAACATTATGTAGGAGTATAAACTAAAAAGCCGCACATCCTGTCAATCTCTTTCAACAATCAGAGCTTGTTCAGGCACAAAAAAGCTGTTGCAAAGAGGAAAAAGAGGATGTTTTCTACAGCTATGGCAGCATGATTAGCACTAATGAGCTTAAATTGCAGTATGGAGATTCTGTTGGACATTTAGGGAAAATTTCCTAATGTTACGGATAACAAAGCACTGTAACAGAGTCTAAAGAGGTCAGCAAAACCTCCAGTGGTAGAAGCTTTAGAAAGTTGTCAGATGCATCATAGCCAGAACTGATCCTGCTTTGGACATGGGAAAGGACTAGATGACTTTGAGGCCACTTTCCACCAAGATCTGGTTTTATCCAAAAATCATTTAGAGAATGGTGCCATATTCATGCTGTATAATAAAGTCAATACATTCCAGTTTGTTTAAATATAGTAGGAAGTTTATATTACATAAAATATCCGGCAGATATTCAGCAAGTATATTAAAAAAAATAAACAAACAGAATTAAATTTAAAAAAAAAAAAAATCAGATGGTTGATGCTGTTCCCACTCCCGCCTTCCACTCCTGCTCAGACCCATCCTTTCTACGGAGAGAGCAGCAGTGCACAAGAGCGAGATGTCTGACCTGTTTATGGAAAAAGCTACAGAACCACTGCAGTTTTAAGTCCAACTTCAGCTGCTCACATGTTAAACTTTACTATGAACATTGTCATCACTTATATGAAAACAAGACATACAAGTGCAATCCTTTTCACTGTACCTTTTTAAGTGCATACTTGGGGTCATCAGGAAGAACCATTATTATCTTTCCATCAGGATATTCAGCCAAAATTCTCTCCTTTTTCCAGCCCTAAATAAAACAAACACTTATCTAAACCATACATGAGATGTACTTTTACAAACAGAAATTGTGTATTATTGGTCTAGACACTGAATTTATGCAGAGACTTCACACTATTTAGCAGTTGCTTTGCTAGAGAAGGAAACTTCAGCTAGCTTTTTAAAATGAGCACAACAGATATAATATGATCTTATTTATACAATAATTTATACAATAGCCTAACTATATCTAGAAACAATTTGTGAAAGTGTCTTATATTCCCAACTAGATTTTTTTCCCCCAGGACTGCAGTGCAAACTGAATTTTAAAACAGAAGTAGCAAACTCAGCTCACATAACTGATTTCCAAACCTATGTAATACTCATTTTCCAAAGTCCAGCGAATGGGAAAAACCCTAAGTTTTAATAATAGATTTCTTTTTAACATAGTTACCTCCACAAATACACACTCAGTTTTAAAGTTTGGCATGCGAAAGACCTCCAGGAGGTTCTAAGTGAACTGATTGGCATGCAGTTGCCCAAAATGTAAGGAATAGTTTATTTTGTTACTGATCATAACTGTTAAAGCCACAAGAAGGATACTAGAAAAAATTTTATAACTACCTTCTAAGAATCTAATGGGGAAGGAGGCTACGTTGTGTGTATCTGAAGTATAAACATACTCAAAAAAATAGAGGTAATTAACTCTTCTTCAGATCCACACTCGTGGTGAATAATGAGCAGTACCTGCATGGAAAAAAACAAAACAAAAAAGCCACTTAAATCTAGTAAGATGGGACTGGTAGATATTAGAACTCAAGTTGCTTTGATGGGACCTAAAAATTCTGAATGCAGAAGTAAATTCAGCCACTAAAAAGGCTGATCTACAAGTCTTACTCAAAGCAACTTTAAATAAAAAAGCCTTTGAAGAAACAATATTGATGGAATAATTCTCATTGAAATCTGTACCTTCCCATAAAATAACGTTCAACTAAAGACCAAACAATGGAATTTGGCACCGAATGAACGCCATATATACTACCACAAAAAGTGACAAACTTAAGTGTTATAATACTCGGTCTGTATCTCATTTTAATCATGCTGATTTTACTCCCCTACCCCAAACAAGACATGATGAGAATGATTTTAGAAATTTATCTACTTGCTGGAAGCCCTGGAACTATTTAAGTGTAAGTTTAGCCCCCAGCATGGCAACGGTTGCACCACAGACACCATTTTAATCCTGCCTCCTTTCCTTCTCAGTAGTAGTTGCATTAAATACCAACACAAATGAAGATCCTATTTGAATTTATATACTTTATGGTCTGAACACAAAGGGCAGTAAACAGTGTCACAATATTCAGGTAAACAGAGAAGAGCAATTTGTGGGACTGTGACATGCTTTTTGAGACTGTTAGGAAAGGCGTCAAAAGATTCAGGCAAGGATTACTACTCTCCAACCTCAAATACCATCCTCTCTCAGTTTTTTGTCTTTTGTTGCCCTTTGTTTTGTCCTGCAAAAGCTTTCTGTAGCCTATTTTAAACCAACTGTGACCATCACTCAGCAGATAAATGCAATATGCTTGACAATCCTACCATTACAGCATCCAGAATGTTGCAGGCCCAAGGCAAAACACTAACCTCTAAATTTTAGGTTGCAGGCCTAACACAGAAAATTCAGCCCTAAATTTTAGGTTAAGGTATCCTGTTCACATTATAGCCAGGTATTTCCAACAAAATGAAATCTGATGGAAGAAAACATTTCTGAGCATCATACTGCTGTTACGCTTTTAAGCAACGGCGTATTAGCAGAAGTCTAAAAATAATTCTGTAAAAATGCAATAATTGACTCTCTAATACTTAGAACTCATTATTTTCATTATTGTCCAGCTGTTCATTTTCTTAAGCAATTAGTATAATTCAGGGACTGATCATATTCACAGGAGGGGTAGTTTCTAAATTGAAGTAGTTTGGAATTTATTCATAAATGTATCTTTTAGATGAAGCTTTCCAAGAAGTTTCTGCAAACCCTAAGCTCATCCAAGATTTTTAGTGAAGACATTTTAAAGTCATATTCCTTTGTTATTGATGCAGCTCTAAGAACTTCAAAAAGAAACACTAACATTTCACATAAGTATCTGCATCTTTATTGTTCAGTCTTAGTAAGGAATGAACTGTGCTTCCTATAAACCACACAAATGGAAGCAATGCACACGACTGATCACAGCTCTGTCATGTTTTAACACTAAAGCTGTTAAGGAAAACGTGCTATAGCTTCAGCTGGGACTGATCCTATTAGATACCTACAATACACAAAATATGCTTTAGTACCAGTATCTTGCATATGGTCTGAAGATGATTTCCCCTAACACACCTATTATTGTTTGGTTTTTTGTTTTTTTTTTTAAAAAAAACCAAAACCCCACTATTTAAACACTATTAAAACAAAATACAACAGCCTGCAAAGTATTTCAATCACTGAGAACTAAAGTAGGACTCCTTCACTCGGGCAGATTGTGGTAAGAAAGAAAAGCATTATGCCTGCAATATACTTTATAATATTCTACTGCAAAAATTGCTTTTCCCTTCCTTTTAATTTTACATTACTTTAGGGCATTAAGACTTATTTACTGCTGAATCAGGTGCCCAAGCATTGACATATGTTGCTTGCGATGACCAAAGTCGTCAAAAGGAAAGCTATTGCTCCCACCAGGATACATGTTCTGCATGGGTTGTACCACTCCTCCCTGATACTGGAAGTCCGTGCTCAACAGCAGAGTACCCACAGCCAGCAGCAGCAAGGCATATAGAGCCTAATCACCACGGCTGGGCAGACTGGTGCTGTACAGAGCTCCATTGGTTTGTAATAACTGTTGCAATACCCTCCTCCCTTCCATGCTACAGCTATTTATCCCATAGGTATTTGTAATCGTTTGAGAACATAAGGCAACTGTGCAATGCACAGGTTGCTCCTTTTTAATCTACCTCTAACTTTTCCTCCCAACTGAAGCAAGACTGAAGATTGCTTCTGCTTGTTTAAGGTGCAATAGCAACAGAATTACAAAAGAAAGAAATAATTCAAAAAAGGGCAATACAGACAAGCAGTAGCTGCCACATCAAGAAATAGTCCAGACAGTAATTACTGCTACACTGTGCAGGGCATTGCTTTCACTGAATATTAAATAAGTATACAATGAATAACATGGAACATAGTTGCAAAGATGGCTCCAACATTAATAGTACATTAACTGAAATGTCCAGGGCTCAATTTCACATGAACTATGTTCTGCTTATAGTTTAAAATAATCTCTGATGTAGATTTGTCTTTAAAAGCGTAAGATAGAAGACACAATAGGCTGCTTCCCATGCATTTCCTCATGTTTTAAAAGTTCTTACATAAGAGAAGGAAATGGGACAGCAAACCGGATATCTATATACGTCAGTTCTGACTTGTCTGTACTCCTTATTTCTCAAGTGAATTCAAATACATCAAAATCGGTGGTGTTTTTTTTCTTATACCATTTTTTCCTCAAAAATATTGAGGTAGTGAGAGAAATGTGGTTAATACTGTATAACTCTTGGTCTCCGCTAAGAAAAGCGTTTATGTAATTTTCCCCTAATAATTAAGTTTAGTATGAAATTTTGTGCACTTTGATCCTTGAAAATTTATAGCAGAGAAATAGGTCTACTTCATTCTGCTTCCTGACTCCTTCATCAAATTACAGATATTCTGCCTCTCTTTCCTATGACCTTAACATGGAGAATGAGGTTTTGACTGTAGCACACATTGAGATCCTTGGATGTAACTACTAAATACTACCCCCTGCTAAAACTAAGATTCTCACAGAAGGTAGGTAAGAACTTTATTTGCAGTATTACTAAGTTTTATATTGTACAGATGTATCACTTTTGGAATTAATGCGAATCAAGACAAGCATGAAATCTTTCTAAGATGTCAAAGTTCACCATTGTCTTAGGTCCCAAGAAGTCAAATGTTGCCTTTTTTTTATATCTGAAAATCGTAAGAACCTCAACAGATAGGTCTGGGTGCAGTTACAGCAGAATAGATATTGAAAACTTATCAGATTAGACATTAGCTCAAATAACAGCTTCTTCCATTGTCTTCAGCTCAAGATATTTTTAACTAAGAGGGTGAGCTTGAAATACAAACACATTAACTGCATTCATATCAGGCACCTGAATCCACAGGCTTTTCCTAACTTAAGTTTTTGGCTTTGCAACTTAAAAACATCATTAAAAATAACGTCTTGCTCTTAAAAAAAAATCTGCAGAAATACTAAGTTGATACTATGTGGTACCACAGAGAGGATACACAACTGACATTGTGTGGTATCACAGCTAGAGGACTTTATAAAGCTGAACCACATATCCGTCCCACAAAGTTATCCACCCCACTGGAGTTAACACCTGATGTATGTCATCACTTAACGCACGCACTGCCAGAATGGCGTATTTTTTCTGAAGACTTTCAGATGTCTGAAACCAGAAGGACAGCGAGACAGATTCCTACGTTTGTCTGCAGTAAGGGACATCTCCCACAGTAATCTACTCCTGCTCCAGTACTATCCTTGACCACCTTACCTTCCTGCTTATTCAATTGCACACTTCTATTAATAGCAAATGGCACCCTTCAGAAAACCCTATCAGTCCTTGCCAATCTTCTGTTCCCAAATTTAGAAAATGTCATTAAACTTGCCGAACTTTCTGTCTCCACACAAGGCCTACAACTTCCTTATTGTCTCTATTGAGGATGTGTCTAGGTATCCATGACAAAACAAGTATCCCAATACCATCTCCTTGTTAGCCTGTCGTACTCCTGGGGGCACCATGGAATTTCTAAAGACACCTAAAAAATTTTACTGAAAGAAACAAGATAGGCCTTTAAAAAAAACCAAACAAAACTGGTTTGCTGAAGACAGTAAATAATTTATTATTTACATGCAAACTATCTTCTGGCTACGTAGTATTTTCGAAAAACCCACAGAGCAGCTGCATGCAGGCAGGCAAGACAGTAACCATTTTCACACTTCCCAGCAAGAAGCTCAAGCACGATAATGTATATAGGCCTTCTTTTTGTGATTCTGAGAAATGAATCATCAATAGAACTACTAGGCACTGTAACAAGAGTTTTTCCCCCAAAAGGGAGGAAAAACTGCGAAAAGTCTTCTCAAGTCAGACTGGGACTGCATCATATGTCATGAAGAATGTGAATGACAAGAGAATGAAAAATGTTTCTAAGATACCTTAGAATGGCCTCCAAATCAACAGTAATACCAAATATATTAACTACATAAAAAAGAATATCTGGAGAGCTAATAAAGTAACATACCAAGGTCACCAAGACCAGATGTTCCTGGACCAGAAAGTCTAACCAAGAAGTTACCAAGACTTTCTCTACAACAATTTTGTTTAATCCCATGATGCTACTGTCCAGTTAACACTTTCTGTCAGGGAAAGGAAAGTAGTTACAGTTCCGACACAGTAACTATATACAAATATCTAGAAACCAAGCATATCACACCTCCGAGCCATCCTCCCAACAATCCCCACTAGAAACTTCCTAGTAAAACTAGGATAACTAGCAATCGTTCTTCTAGTATTTCTGGATGACTAAGAATTAACAAGTGGAGACTTAATGTACTAATTTACTGGCAAGAATGCTTATCTAAAATTCAAATTATCTTCTAAGAGGAGGTGAGGATGTTTCTGTCATGGAGATGTTACCACAATACAATCAACCAAGAACCACTGACTATGGGTCAAATGACTAGTGTTAAAGACTTACCTATTTAGCATGGCAAAAGTTACTTATCCATGCAGAAAACAGTGTCAATGAAATTGTTATGACAAAAAAAAATAATCAGAGGGGAATTTGAAGACTCATAAGACCCCTTCCTTCACCTCTTACTCTACAGTTTCTATTCCAGAATAAGCACCTAAATCATCGCTCTGTAGCCATCTGTGATGTCACAAAACACACCTAGAGTCTTAAAAGATTTCAGCGATAGAACACACATACAAGTGATAAATTTCAGCTCTTTCAACTTCCAAAATATTCAAACTTCAGTGCAGCTTCCTACCTACATGAACATAGCAGCTTTAAGTAACTATTGAACTCATTTGCCAGCTCATGTCCAGAAGAACTAACACCATCTTCTGTAAATTATATTTCCATCTTTGGTAACATTCAAGAT
>VYZM01018688.1:41284-61404 GCA_013398915.1 Dromas ardeola | reverse complement strand
AAAGTTGTAGGGGGGGGGGGGGGGGGGGGGGGGGTGGGGAGGGATGACAAACAGGAATAAAATGAGGAAATGTTTTACATTCTGCCATTACAGTGTATCGCATTCCATCACACTTTCTGCCCAGTCTCACCCCACAATGTAGCTAATGTGTATGAGAAGTTATCTTTCAAAATGTTTGGATTTTTCAGCAAAAACTAACAAAGAACAGAACAAATACCAGAACTATTTACCAGATAGTTTCAAACACTTTAGCTATGAAGATATATCTTTATATTTGTAAACAGCGGGATAAAATTGAGCTTCAGATTTAAGAGTAGCCCAACAGCCATTTGGTACCTACATGAAATGAATTGGTGGCCTCAGTTCAGTTATCCTGGAGGTCTTATCTACTCGAGTGTAGAGTACTGAAGGTAACATGTGTGATAAAGAAAATAGACTTTGTGGATTCTACTCTGGATTTCAGACATGTGAACAGGTATTTCCTATAAGTCTTGTAATATCAGCTAGCGTGAAGTAGCTGATTTTACAATATACTCTAAATTGTACAAAATTTTTCAAATCTGAGCTTTAATATGAGAGATATACTCAGATACACCACATATAATGAAGTTATGCAATAATACTTTGGACTTTATGCTTAAAGATTACAATCACGCTATAAACGCGGTAAAGTTTCAATATACTATGAAGTTGTATCAGCTGGATTCCTAGGCAGTCTCACTTCAAATTACACATAATTAAGAAGAAGTAATTTGGAAGTCATCTAAAATTACACAGTTACAAAAACAGTACAATCAGCTCTTTATCTGACTATTAAGCCAGCCATTGCAAACACCAGTTGTACTGAAACCTCTATTTAGCGCTTTCAGAACAGTTACGTTCCTTTGTTTTCCTATCACCACCCTCAGCCCCCCAGGATTAGGGAATTGTAACAGAAAGAATACAATGGCAATGAAACACCACTATTCTACTAAGTATTTTTATACCTTACATATAACCTGTCTACCATGACTCTTAAAAACATTTATTTCCCAAAGTGGATTACTTATGGCCTACTGTGATACTAAGCTATTAAAACACAATTTAATGGAATACGAATTTAAGTAGCACACAGCAAATAAAAGATAATGCTTCTGTCTTTAAAAAGATAAAGTTTTCTTACCACGTATTTGACAGCACTTATGAACTGGTTATGAAATAGCAGATGTTGTGTTTCATCCTCTGGATTTGACGCAGTGTAAAGCATTCCACAAATGTTACAGGAAATAGCACCAAATCTCTTCTGTCCTGCATCCTATTAAAAAAAAAATAAAAAAGAAGAAACAAAAAAAGAAAGGTATTTGTCAATTGCAAGCACAGTAAATACAGTTTAACAGAACTAACCAGACATGTCTTTTATAATTTATCTTCTGGAAACTCAACACAGAGGCTAAAATGGAGTGAACCAGGAAAAAGAACAAGTACAGAATTTAGAATTCCATCTTCCAAAAACCCACACGGACTCAAAAGGCACAGGCATCAATCGCAGAGTAAACTTACCTAAAATTAAAATTACCTCCACCCCCATTAGTTTTGAACAAATGACTTCTCTTATTTTATGAAATACAAAGAACAGAGAATTATTCGTGTGTTACCCTATTCGCAGTAAACATAAACATCTTCCACAAAGAAAATTCCCACATCCAGCCCCACACTATTTGGTTTTCCCTACAGTTCTGCTGCTGCCTGTCTTTTGGTTGCGAGTTGCTTTGAGGTGGGCCAAAGGTGAGTCATTTTCTGAATGTTTGGAAGGATATTATAAAAAACAAAAGTTACAGAAATCATCGTTAAGACCAGCAATACATCTGCAACAGCTGATCACTACCTTTTCGGTTTTTACAAAAACCAAGTATTTCAAAGCAATCAAATAACATTATGGTTTTTTATCCCTCTCTTCATTGATTAAAAGCCTCATTTAATATACTCTCAGGACTTAAGTCTAAACTACTAATTGGAAACAGCTAAGTATGATGTTTGACATACTATCTTAATTGCACACAGTTCATAAATTTCATTTTTCGGACACTGTATAGCAGCTCCAACACAAACGCAAGATCATACCATTTCACTCATGACCCTATAGGTTATCCTCCTACTCTATAACCAACCATTACCAAATTAAGGGCACTACTCAGTGCCTATTGCTTTGCTATTTATTCATTAAAACAGTGTTATTAATTTCAAAGTATGCTCAGATTAAGAAGTCAGTGCCTAATAAAGACTGAAATGTCAGGTGCAGGGAGTGTCTTTTGCAAAAAGTAAAAGAATACCAGTTAGACTGAAGTCTCTAGCCAAAAAAGCACATTTTAAGTTATAGCTTAATGCTCAAATACATTATATTTTTCTCTAACTACATTTGGAAATTGAGTTTATATAAGCAGCAATATATGTCACTTTTAATCTATTTCAACATATATCACAAATAATAGAGAAACAAAAAGTTATTTTATACTCTAAAATAGGATACTATATAAACAAAAGATGACTTGAGGGTGTTTTTTAAAAGGAAATTGATTTATGTGCACAGATTGAAAGTGCATCTTTTGCAAGAAAACAGATCACCTGAACTTAAATGTTTTTTTCTGAGAGCTAAAAATATTCATAGTACAAAAGCATACTTTACAGAAGAAAGCATTTTGCAAAACAGTGAAAGTGTTTACGAATCATTTCTTACTCCTTCCACCTTCAAAGATATGTCTAGGTATGTCTAAGAGCTAGATGACAGCTCAGTTCACCACACAACAACAATTTATTTCAAGCAGTTATTAGTGAAATCTAAAATGTAGGTATCAGTTTCTTTCCAAGAAGAGACTAAAGGTACAACTGGTCAGGCAAATTCAGAGTTAAACTTTTCTTTAAGAGCACATATACGGAACTCAGTGAAAAGAAAGAAGCTGGATCTGAGAAGCCATTGCTTTAACCGAACGTAAATTTGTATGTTGCTACTGTATAGAGAAGGAGAAAGATGCATACATTAATTTGCTGATGGGAAAAGGAAAGATGAACCCTGAGGTTAGATTTGCAAAGTCAGAATAAGATTAGGTTTCTAAAGGTGTAAAAATTGAACCCAACACATTTTATTTTACCTGCAGACTTCCTTTAAAGCAACAATATAGTTCAAAACAAAGTACCCATCTGGCCACCAAAACATACTGCATTTCAAGGCTTTATACACGAAAGATGAAAAAGGGCAGTTCAGCGGGAAGGATGATGTATGGCAGTTATCTTAAGATGAACCAATTGAACCGAATTTAGCAATTCCTATCTTGAAGATGGAGCACATAATCCCCTCTATCTAGGGTAGAAAAGTGAAGAGGAAGTCTACTTTTTCATGCTTTGAATACACTTCAAAAAAGTAAGACATGTAAATTAGAAAATCAGGTACATAACACAACTCTTAAAATACTTAGCATGTATCAGTACTGCAGTAAGTTTCAAGAAACATTTTCTGTTCAAATGATCAAGAAGCTAAACGTATTTAAGCTGAAGTATCTATTAGTTTACTACCAAAAATCTCAAGCCAAAAAAGGCCTAGCTATGTAGGAATTCATCGAGAAATAGGAGGCAAAGATATTCTCAAAGTTGTCAGGCTGCTTAGCTCATCCCATTTGCCTTATAAACACATACACTATTTCGCAAGTCTCCAGGAACAGGTAATTCCCCTGGAATAGTACTGCCATATTGTATTTTATGGTCTGACTTTCTTGGATATTGCTGCTATCAGTGGGTTTGGGTTTTGGTGGGGGGGATTTTTTTGTTGTTGTTAAGGATTTCACTACTATTACTATTTTTACATGCATTCAGTTGTATCAGTGGGCTACACACACAGGGTAATATTAAAAACCTGTTATGTGAATATCAGAAAAACCACACTGTAGTATCTAAAGCAATCTTTTGAACTCTGCAGCCCTAATAAATGCTGACTATACTTTTAGCAAATACTTTACAGTATCCTCAAGGTAGTAAAGAAGATAGCCTTTCTGCACAACTGAAGTACTATTTCAAAGCCACACCACAGACAAAAAAANNNAAAAAAAAAAAAAAAAAAAAAAAAAAAAAAAAAAAAAGAAGCAGCTTTGTAAAATCCAATGCAGACTACAACAACAACAACAAAAAAAAACCAGGATGTGCAAAATAAAGTCAGGAATTATGAAGAATGCATTTTTGTACTTTAACAAAACATCTACATCTGACTATTTTTAACCTGATGTTGTTGCATAAGCAAGTGGAAAGGGCACGCATCAAGAGGGAAAAGGTACTTCCAAACAATAATACTGCATTACGAGTTGCCAGTCCTTCCTAATGGGGACGGAGGAACAAAAAAAAAAAACCCAAAACAAAAAAAACAAACAACCCACCCTCCAAAAAACCCAACCAAGACCATCTTATGCACCACGTATAAGAGTAAATAATAACTTAAAACGGATTTTAGGGGGTAAAAAATTCTCAACAAACATCAGACACTAAGTACTGGAGAATAAACTGTCGACTCGTCACAACTAGAAAAAGTGCAAGAGTTTTGTCTCTCAGAACTTACAGAAATGTTTTTCAGAGCAATATTTAAGAAAATGTGGGGTTGCAGGCAGAAAAATGTGTTACTATTTAAAACTCAATTTTCTAAGCAGTAACAATAAAGAGCAAGGATAATTTTACTTCCTAAGCAAATCCAGCATGTGTAGATGGCAATTAAGCGTTCCTGACATGTCAGGCAATCAGGCAATCCTCATTAATATAAGCACAGGATATACGTGATCCACTGTTTCAAGGCTCACTGTAATTGAACATTGTGACAATGTTGCCTTAATCTCCAGAAGTGTTTCTTAATTCTGTGTTAGACAGAAAGAAAAGTCTTACCAATATCTTCGAGAAGGTGCATGTCTGCTGATCCTCCATATGTGGAATAAGGAGCCCTGCAAGCAAAAAAGGCATTTGGTGCCTCTGTAGGAGATGAAAAGAGGCCCCCTTTTTTTTTTTTTTTTTTTTTTCTTTCTCTCTTCAGGCACAGATTAGGTCACCTCCTTCTTGATTACCTAGTGTTAGTTAGAGGAAGATTATGTTTTCCTCTAGTCTTTTCCCAGAACAAAGAATAAAACTCAGCCATAGAAACAGGCAGGCTGGAAAGGAAATACAAGAGCAGGAAGAAACAACACAAAGATTTTTGGGCTCTCCACAAAAAAAGAAAAGGTCAAAGAATGCTATTTCAACAAAAGATGCATTCAAGACTGAAGCTGATAGGTAGATCTCTTGCTGACCAGGAGGATTAGAAGACATGACCCAACTCAAAACCAAGTTTCACTTCAAAATGAACACTGTGGAATTCAACAAAAAAAAAAAACACCAAAAAACAACCAACCAAAAAAAACCCCAAAACAAAAAAACACCCCATCACCAGTACCCATCTTTCTGAAAAGCTATTTTATCCAAAGAATATAAATCAACTTGAAACTTTCATAACTGTGATGTATCTAATTTTATTTAACATATATGAAAAATGAAACTGGAGGGTCATTATCCACCATGAAATTATATCCTCGCTGGTCATTAGCTACAGCAATATGAAAAAAATAAAACTAAAGAAATCTGCACACTATTTGCGATAGACAATTAATCCCTTCTCAACCCATATAAAAACATTATTCAAGAATATTACAGAGCGTTCCAGCGTGTACTGGTTTTGGCTGGGACAAGGTTAATTTCCTTGACAGCAGCTGCTATGGTGCTATGTTTTAGCTCTGTGACCCGAACAGTGTTAATAACACAGGGATGTTTTAGCTATTGCTGAGCAGTGCTTACATGGCATCAAGGACCTTCCCGCTTCTCACACCGCCCTGCCAGCAAGGAGGCTGGGGGTGCACAAGAAGTTGGGAGGGGACACAGCCAGGACAGCTCGCCCCAACTGACCAGAGGGGTATCCCATACCACCTGGCATGGCAACATGCTGAGCAATAAAAGCCGGGTGAAAGAGGGAGGAAGGGGAGGACATTTGGAATTACAGCATTTGTCTTCCCAGCTGTTACACGTGATGGACCCCTGCTTTCCTGGAGATGGCTAAACAACTGCAAGCTGATGGGCAGTAGCAAATGAATTCTTTGTTTTGCTTTGCTTGCGCACACAGCTTTTGCTTTACCTATTAAACTGTCCTTATCTCAACCCACGGGTTTTTTCCCCCATCCTACTCGGGTGCAGTGAGCGAGCAGCAGCACAGTGCTTAGCGGCCTGCCAGGGTTAACCCACAACACAACCTTAGTAGCCTTGGTGCCTGAACTCCTGCGTCGGGTCCCCAGCTAACCTCGTACAATATTCTCACCTTCAGGACAAAGGACACCAAACACAACCCACCTGAATTTGCTACAGAAAGCTGGGTTATGCAGTGAAGTAGAAATGGGAAGGAGTGGTAATAAGAAAGGATGCTCATTGCTGGCCCCCCTGGGAGCAGAGCTGTCCCAAAGGGTAAGGTTTGTGCAGGAAGAAAGAAAGAGTGACTGCTCTTAACCACCAAACTCCCTCCCCAGTCGCTTATGCAGTAACCACTGCCTTGTTTTTACTGGGATTACAGGAAAGAAAAGAGGCAGTACTTAACTAATGTGAACAACAAAACATTGCTCAAAAACCACTCTCCAGTTCTTTGGGGAAACTGCCAACCAGACTATACGAGTTTAAGGAAGAAAACAGCAACTTTACGTGATCGTTATGCAACCTTCTACAGGCTCGTAAGAAATCACTTTTACATTTATTATTTCCACTGAGGATTGTGTTTTCAGCTTAAATCAAAATATTTCTTTCATATATTACCTATTTCAGTCAAACAGGAAACTAGGTTGAAGCTTAACGAAAATATATGCAAGAAAAAATTTAAATATGATATCCAAATGTGTAAACTGAATTAGCTTGCACATCACTTTCACATACAGCACCAATTCAAACCTCAGAATCAAAACCATCTTCCATCAAGCAATCCTGATCCACCCATTTGTTGCTACTTACAAAGATCATCTACATTTAATCATGCTTGCTTGCATCCAGACATTAACTCAGATCTCTAGAAAGGCAGAAAAGTTTCTAACTCTATACCATCTTTTTACCACTTCAGTGACTTGTTTTTGCTGTTCATTCTTTTTACATGTTCTTTCCTAAAATTGATGAGTATTGTTTTCAAAAGACTAGCTTAATTTCCAAAGGAACACATCTCCCTAGTGGCATAAAATGGAAGAAGTATCCCTTCACAGGTCATTATTTAGAACATTTCTTTGTAACATTAATGCTTTTATCAATTCCTATTCTTATGGTCAAAATTTTGACCTGGATCTGGCAGGCAAGCAGAATTTTTACGAGAAGCAAACAACTGACTCTCCTTGTCTTGGATGTACAGCGTATCTCATTTAATGAAAATTGAAAACATATGCTTTGCACATTTGTTATTTCTTTCCATTTCAGAAGTTAAAGGAACAGATGATTTCATATTCAAGTTCTCATATTTGCACATCAGATTCAAGTACTTGGAAAGTAAAGAACAATTTTAGTGCATTACTCTATAAAACTCCCAATATGGAGCTTCACGTAACCTGTCAACCTACCAACTGAACATTTAAATGCAGTGTAGGAGAGTACAGTTCACAAACACTCAGAACAGACTGCTTCTCTAAACACCAAGTCATGGATTTCGAACAGAATGTATTTTTAGCTTCAATCTTAATCTCTTTCCTTCAGAAAAACAGATCATACTCTCCTTGGTCTGAACCTAAATCTTTGCACATCACTTCGAACATCATTGCTTCCTCTCACTGTTTGTTTTAAGAAGTTTGTTGCAGGACTAGATTCCTTGCTGTTTTCAGCTGAAGTTCTATGCTCTGGAGAGACCTGCTTTTTAAGATGTGTGACAGCAAGCAAACCTGAAGAAAATAGAAAAAAACTCATCGTTTGTCTTATTTGTACCTCTACAAATGAAGTTAATTTTCTGTTTGAAAGCTGCTCAGATAACTACATGATGTGTACCAAGAAAGAGAACAGTGCAAGTACAGCTACTAAATATTTCTTCTACAAATGGAAGTTGTACTATTTTACAGTTCTGTTACAGTCAAATAGCCTTGAAGCTTTTCAAAGATTATATCACTGAAGAAAAATAGAAAATGAATCTATTTGTTATAGCAATCGTATGGGAGAAAAAGGAAGGTAAGATACATCTTTGAAGTTTTAAATATTAAAAAAAATTAAGCATAACATGAAAAACAAAGACTAGCTTTACCATAACATCTCTCTAAACATAGCTCAGGAAATGAAAAGGTTAGAATACACAGACAGTATTGTATCATCCCAGACTCTGAGCCTCAGATACCATAAAGGCAATTAAAAGGACAGATGTGAAACTTAAATTCAGAAGACTAGGAAAATTCAATAGTAAAAAAAATAGCAAAACAAAGATAGCATATCATGTGGTGAGTCAAACTAAGCCCAACTAGCTTTTTTGCTTCATTTACAAAAAGAAAAAAAAAGGATTCTGTACACACATCAAGATGGGCTGGCTCAACAGATCTCCAAAAGAATCAGATCTCACAGTAGACCGCCCAAAATTGCACCTTTCAGGCATTTTTTTTTTTTTTTTTTTTAAGAAGTGTAACAAAATGCAAGCTAAACATTCCTTGCTAAGAATAAAAGCATGACTTTCCAACTTTGCTCAAGGTAAAGAAGAATGAAACTGCTTCTCTTAATACAATGCACCAGAAACTTGAAATAAAAATTATTTCTATCTATTAACTATAAAATTTTTTACAGGTACTATGAAATGCTAATTCAAGTGATTTGGCTGTGTGTAGTAAGACTCCTCCCTGTATAGGAGAAATTTCAACCTGAACAGCTTGTAAACCAAATGAGTCTTCTCTCTGTTCTCAGAGGATCTTTACAGAAGTACATAAACACCTTTGAAAGTTTTGCAAACAGAACTACTAATTACAAAATGTACCTTGTTTTATTACATACATTTAATCTCCAATCTTTTGAGTATTTGTATGAGCAAAGTCTGGTACTTTAGAAGTCAATTTAGCAATTTTTCCCTTCCAGATGCTAGCACAAACTATTCTAGACATAACTATGTCTGGTCTCCACAGTAACTAATGTCAAGGACTGTATTTTACAAAATGGCTTAAAAAATATTTGGGTTCCTCTATATGTTTTGACAATGCTAAAAGCAGTTTTCCTCCAGGGAAAAGAATAACAGAGTAATGCCTTACCTAATGCTTTCTTGGTAAAGAGAACCACAAGCATTACCAAAATGCCCTTTCAACACAACAAAAAGCCTACTCTGAACTCAATGAAATCAAAGTGAATTAGATTTGTATGAAGTGCTGAAGCATATTAGATATTATTAAGCTGTTACTTTCACATTTAAAAAATTAAATACAGTGCTCACTTTATTTTCCAGAAATACATACAGAAAAAAAGAAATTAGGTCTCTCCCATTTCCCTAGTCTTCTTCATTGATGACCCATTCTTTATATTCTAAAATTCTGCTAAGTAAATAACTTAAAACTTTTACTGTTGAATACCTGGAGAAAAAAAAATATTACTCTTCTAATTTGGGCTGAAAACAAGAACACTACCATCATAGTCAATAAGTTGCAAAGAGTCTCTTTGTATGTATACTGTAGAGGAAAACTACACAACCTCTCTTCAATAGCTAAGCAGAAAGTTATGCATTTCTTGTCAAAGATCCTAGCATCTCTTCAGTCAAGTTCTATTACTGCCTGAACAAAAATTAAATTAGCTTTACTGAAATGAAAAGGAATATTCTCATAGTCCTTTTAATATAGCTAAGATATTTAATCATGCATTTTAACTGTTGGTAAAATGAGTTTTAAAGGGGCAACAGCTGAAATACTTTGTAAATGTTAGATATGGTTCACTTATCCTGTGACTAGGCATTCAAGTGCCTAGATTTGTATTGCTTCAGGCAAATCAAGGATATGTTTGTCAACTTAGTTCTCAGAAGCTTTGATTTTAAAATATTTCAGTGTGTATATAAAACAGTGTTCAGAATTCAACTGGTTCTATTTTAGTTAATATTTTTATGTATAATCCATGTATTACATGAAAAAATTGCAATTTAGCGAGACCGCAAGTTATCTATGCGAGGGGGGTAATTTTTTAAGAAGCTTACTACAGAGTCCTCCTTCCTAATGGCCTGGATTCCTCTCCCTCTGTAGCTTCCCAGGTCCAGCCTTTGATTTCTCAAGGATTATCTGATGTGTGGATTATTAAAAACACAAAACGAAACATAACCACAATCTCCAATCGTTTCACTATCAAGTTGTGTGATTCTACAAGATAGAAAGATGACTGTGTGACACTTTTCCTTCTCATTTTGCATTTTCTTGTTTTAAAAGAGATACTTGCATTTGGTAGCCAATAGCAAAAAAAGGTAAGAACAAATAACCAAACTAGTATTCTTGCTAAGTATTATGGCAAAAATGAGTGAGTGCATCCACAGGAAAATCTTTACGTTTGTCTCAGAACAACAGACATTTGAAAGATGCAGGAATAAATCTGTTGATGTTAATTTTGCACATGATCTGCCAGATGCACCTCCCCCTATAATTCTAAAATGTTAAGAAACTGATATTTTGCACATAAATAAAGGCAAGTTCATTTTCCCTAAAACAACTGTATTTTACTGAACAGCCATTCTATTAAAAAATGCAGAAATTTGTTTTAACAAGAATCACCTTTAAATGTTAAGTCTGTCTGCCACCATTTTTTCTATCAATACTGAATGACAATCTAGTACAGGTTCTACTTTCAGAAATCCTTTACAATGGCAATAATAGTATGTTTAAGTAATGATTTTTAGACAAGTTCATAAAAACACACTGCAAATTTGAAAGTAAATTCTTTGAGAAGCTATAAGCCTTACTAAAAGGGTATTACTTACTATGATCATCTGCTTATCGCCATCTTTTCCTGCTTCTTTTAGCTTCTGAATATGTTCCTCAGATGGTAGGAAGTTACTGCATTTTGATGCTAATGAAGGATTTGACAATGGAACCCTTGAAATATAAATATATTGCATGTTAAAAAAGGAACTGCTTATACACATCATCCTAGATACTCAAAGCCATTGTGATTAGCATAACTAACTTTAACGAGATGCAAATCTAAGTTAATTACTGAAAACACAGTCCTATATGTTTTAATTTATAATTCAAATAGAAAAATAAGGAAATAAAAGTATTAACAAAAAAACCAGTTTGTGACTAGCCTGATTACAAGAATTTTTTTTAATGAAAAAAAGTAAAATACTAAATTTATAATCAACTGGGGAAGGTTAGTCACAACCATTAACACAAGCGTTTAATTGCGGTATTTTCAGGGCATGACTGATGGTGCCTAATGCTATGTATTTCCTATATAAGGTTTAGGTTTCTAGTTTTAGGTATGATACATCAGGCTGCTAAAGCAGACCATATAAATATTCCCACAAATATAAGCGGGCAATGAGAAACAGATGTCCTAAATCTCTCAAATTCAATTCAAACTTATTCTCTTCTAATGGCTGTCAGTGAAGGGAGGGAGAAGAGCACCCAAGGAATAAATGCATGGAGATCACTGGAATCTCTCTCACTCAGTTTAAGTTTCCCCTTGTTGTGACTGAAAGAAATACTGGAAAGTACTATAATACTTCAAAAACAAAGTTACTCTATGACCTTGCTACTATATTCAGGGGAAAAATAACATTAATTCCAGGTTTAGATAAAACTTGTGGAGATCGCCAAAGCAAAACACACACAAAAATACTCGTACTTCAATGAGGTATTTACATATTTTCTGTTTCTCAGCAAACTGAAGACATTAGGCCAAACACTTAATTGTAGCGGCTGCTGTAGTACATGTAGCAGGTTAATTCAGTGACCTTTTTAAAAAATAAAAACTCTTGCCAGACATTTTTAAAACAGCATTTTTTGTGCTAAATCAGAGCTAATTTTTTTTTTATTCCTGTCATGTGCCCTAAAACTTGCATTAGGTAGCTACTTCAAGGTTTGCCTTTTCCCGACGCAACCTTTTCATACAAAGCCCTAAAGAGAGAGCTACGCTGTAGATAAGGACATTATGTTATGGCAAGAGCACCACAGAAACAATGATGGTTTACATCTTGGATAGCAACCAGAAAGCAGGGTAAGAAAGATCTTATAAGAAAAATATATACCCAAATAATAGTAAAGCAATATCGCCTTGTTCAGATAATAAATTTGAGTAGATACTATAAAGATATTTGGCAGTTGAGAACAAAAATATGAAAAATCAAAGTTATCGTAGTATTTATTGAAAAATCTAAAAATATTCATTTAGCTAATTTTACATCTACCTTACCACCCATCTTCTGTGAAATTCCATAGTAGTAGAGTTTTTCAACATGTACAAAAGGGCTGGGTAGTCAGAATTGTTAATCTGGCCTCAGATAGAGGTACTGAAAGTGTACTGCATCATTTCTTCTTGTGTCCATTATGAATACAGAAAACAGTATCAATATACTAATTACTATGCCAACTATGTTGTTGTTTAAGGTATCAGGTACAAAGAAATTATTGTATTTAGCTTGTAACTGGCCAAAACCAGAGACTATGTCAGAACTGTTCAAAAACTGTAACAGTCAACATCATCAAAGATAAAACATAAAATTTGAACTGTTAGTAGTAAGAACAATTTAGCTAGTAGTAAGAACAAGTATCATTTTCTATATGGCAGCTGACACCTTCATTTCACAAGAATCACAAAGCAATCCCAAATTAAATCCCCTCTTCCCCACCTAAAAAGATTTCATATATACAAGACTTTCATAATCTAAGGATTAGAAAACTCTTCCAGAAGTAAGTGAAATTCAGTAAATGAAAATCATGTGGTAAACCCTTCCCATACTCTCTGGTTATCATCTGATTTGAGGAAGAGACCGTTAGAAATGTTTTCTCAACTCTGTTAAACTCTACTTTTTAAAATAAATGTGCAGTTACAAATATCTTGCTTAATAGTTTTAACAAAATAAAAACATCCCTTAATAACTGGGTAAAATGAAAGTCTATTTTTATAAAAGACAAGTCACTTATTTGAAACTGAAAGGTGAGGCTGGGAGACCACAGAACTGTTAGTCTTATAATACAACCTCTCATAACTCTATGGAAGGTTACTGTAATTTCATCATGTATGAAATACCTACCTGTTCTCAGTTTCAGAAGTTTGATTTGTAAATGAAGTTTGCGTCAACTGCTTGGGAGCCAAGCCTACAATTAATTAAAGATTATAACTTCATTATAAAGTTTTTAGTTGCAAAGGAAATTTGAGCTACACAAATAGTGATTTGCAAAAACATATTCAAGACAATGTTACAATCTGTTCACGTCCAATAAAAAAAAGATACAACCTTGAGGCAGTATTCAGATGTTTCTATATATATACTTCAAAAAATATGCCGTTTTCCTTCAACATTTCCACAGCAGCTCTGCAGAGCAGTTTGCCAGCAGCTAAACAAGGCCAGTAGTGAAACTACATAGGAGCTTAAATCTGTTTATACCGACATCCAAACTCTATGTATAGTATTGGAATTGTAAGTGTATAGTATGCCCCCATCCTAGGTGTGTTTTATAACACTTTAGGAAAAGAAACAATCAAGAACAGCAGAAGGAAGAAAAAACTTTTTTTATATTCTCTTAACAGTACGCTCAAAATCAGGTTCAGATTAAAAAAACAAGAAAACCCTCTAACCAAACAAAAAAACCCTACCCTACAAACCAAAAACCCAAAAGCAATACAATGAAATATTAAGAGGGAAGTTAAGTAAGAGATATATTAGTGATCCATCAATAATATTTTTTAGTCAAATGTACTTAAGTCAAAATATTCACATCACGCTCATCATAAGGTTTAACAAACTGCATTCACAGGTTGATAAAGACCGGGTAATAAAAACAGGAGAGCGATTACTCAATTAATAATTTGGTCAAGATCAAGTAAAACAATTTAGGAGAAAGAAATGCAGATACTTATTCAAAGGAAGCAGTAGCCAACAGAGAATCCTCAACAGAAACTGATCCACGAGAAGAACACAATTGAAATATAGAGGTGTTACTACTTTATTCCATGGAAAAGGAAAGGATTTGGTTGGAGTTTTTTCTGTTTGCTTGGTTGTTTAAGAGTTGTCACTTCACTTTTACTCAAATGAAGAATATTTAAGCATTAAAATATTCATGCACAAAGACACACTAAAAGCAGAGCTGGGTAGAAAAATAGACACCTCTCCTTCCCACAACACAGTCCAGAGAAAAAAGGACATTCGCTGCTACTAAAGTGGCAATGGGTGAGACACACAAAGAAATACGAAAACGCTGGTGAACAGTTCCAATCCCAAAAGTTTAGTTCTGCACCAACTGTACCTTATTCTGTGAAGCATTCCTCTGAAAGGAAGAGTTATGCTTCCCGTATAACTGGTCAGAAGCAGAGGAAAAATTAGTAGTAAACAGTTACCTTGAGGTTCACTTTCTCCATGTTCTTTTTTTAATTGTTTTGGTGGTTTAGGAGCTGTAACATACTTCACTGGAGAACTTTCTGGACTTGATTCCAAATGTAATCGAAAATCCTAAACAAAACAGAAAACATTAAATAAAAAACTTGAACTATTTAATGCCTCTAACCTATTAACAAAACCACTGAGTTAACTAAGTATTAACATCTTGAATACAGCACCAGTTTTCTTGTTCCTACGTTATTTTGAGCAAACAAAATACAAATGATTAGTTGGTCCATATTGAAGTTCGTGGTATTATTTTTGCAAAAAATCAGTTTCATTTTATATATAAGCTTGTAAAATACTTCCTATAGAGCACCTTTGTCCTTTAGATCTTAAGTTTTAACAGAAGCCCATTCAGATAGAAAATACTTTCCCCCCCCCTCATTTCTTTTAATACACCTTTTCAGAACAGAACAGCTATGCAAGATTAAGTCATCAAAAAGTGTCCATGTGAATCTGCAAAACCTCCAGCTCCAGCAGCAAATTTTATCGAACAACATTTAGTTAACTACAGAACTTAAAAGGGTAAAACAGATTCATTTTCCAACTTATTATCATCCCATCTATGACGACGCACCAGTAAAGGATCTTTAATACATTTGAAAATTTTAAGTTACTGTAAAATAAAGCCATTGTTAAAACAAACTTTCTCAGCACGGCATTCTCAGAAAACAGAACAGATTTAGAACACCCTCCCACCATACACCATAATTAAAATGGCTTACCTCATCTGGTCTTGGCTCACATAAATGTTTTGTCAAATTACGCAACAAACCATTTTCTGCACCTCTCTTTGTGGGCTGTTTTATTTCTAATGTCCCTTCTTTAGCTCCAGCTCTTTCAGATGAAGGATCTGATTTCTCCTGCACACAAGTTGCACTTTCATTCTCACAGAGTCCTGTTAATGACAACTTGCCTTGTGCCTTTGAAAGCTCTGCTTCTGTAGCTGTTTGACTTGCCTCTGAAACTTCAGGGTAATCTTTTAAGAAAGAAAGCTTGGGGGTATTTGCAGAATTTAAGTTGCTTTGCTTCATGTTACTAGCTTTCAGTAATTTAATTTTGGTCCATTTAGAGTTTTTGTTTGAGGAGTTATTTCTACCATTCAGAGTGCATTTGACAGGCATTGCTTTTTTGCTAGGGAAAAAACGTTTGCATTGAGTACTTTGACTAGCTTCTTTCTGAGTAAGCGTTTCACTTTGTTGAAGCTGTACGTTGGCATGCTTTTCTTCTGTTTTGCTATCCTCAGCATTAGGGGAATCTTTTTTCACCTCTACTGTATCTGACTCAATCTCACCTGCGATTTCTTCACAAAGTTCAAGGATGCTTACCCTTTTGGATTTCGCATCGTTCTCCGGTTGCTCAGCCACATTTGTTTCACTTACAGATGGCTGTGAAATCTTTTTTGGTTTTGTACTGTTTTTTACGTTGTGATGTATTTGTTGCTTTTCCTTAGTTACTGTCTTAGAATTTGGCTTAAGAGAATCTGTTTCCACGTTCTTTGCGTTCCTAGGTATAGGAGATATAGGACCCGTTTGGTCTTTCTTAACTTCTGCAATACTCTCATCAGGACATAATGACGACCCTTGAAGGTTGTGTTGCAAGCTGTTGGAGTTATCATTTTTGTCTGCTTTACATTTTTTCTCTTTCAGAGAGCTGGTCACGTCTACATGTGTTTCTTTATCCTCTTTTGTATTGTTTGGCTTTATTTTTGTGGTTTTCTGTTCCTTTTTTTCTCCAGCAGATTTAAGTACTTTTGCTGCACCACTCTGAGCATGTCTTTTTGCTTGGCTACTTTGTTTAACTTCCGAAGCTTTTTCTTCTTTAACTTCTCTGTTGCGCAGGGATCTTGCTGGTACATGTACAGGTGTTAACTGCTGCAGCCTCTGTGATCTCCTCATTACTGGCTCATTTGGCGCAGTTACACATTTTGACTTAGGGACTTCTTGCACAGATTTTTTCTGGCATACCTCCTTATTTTTTGTAGATTTAGGCTGCTGTTGGACCTTTTTGTCGGGTACTGTTTTATTATTGGAGTTGAATCCTGATGATCTTGTAGTCATGCGCGTTCCTAGTTCAGGCTCATTGGTGTTGTCACTGAAAGATTCAAATAATTATTGTTTCACCCAGAAAGTAGAATTTGCCATAAGACTCTTCTCATTCCTAATAGCCTCTGCGTCTAACTTTTTTTTTCTTTTCTTTTTTAAAACACTAGACCTTACACCTTCAATACTTTTAGAAGAATTTTCTCTAGAATCACTCTAAAAAGACTTCACTTCCACCTGGTTATTCTTAAGTGTAGTACTTAATGTTTTTTATACCTGGCAATACTGAACTATGAACCCCAGATGAATGATTTTTAACACCTCTGGCAGTTTTTAATTGTTGACATTTGTGGCTTTCAAATTAAGTATTAGCTTACACAGTATTAGATTTATTTTTCTTCAGAACCTTTTTTGGAGGAAGACTTTCTGGATTTCGAGACACTAACATAATGCCAGAGAAAGGTCGTATAGCAGTTATCATACTTAATGACTTAAGGCTGATCTTCCCACTAGTACTATTTAAACATTTAGCTGTATCTTTAACTCAAATTCATTCTGCTTAGATTGTTCCTGCACTAATTTAGTTTAGGAAGATAACCTAGAACAATTACTTATTTTTTTTGTCACTGACCTGTTTGATTTGACAGAGGTTTTGAGCACAGTTTTCTCCTGCACCGCACACTGATTAGGCTTTGATTTATTTGAGACATGTTTTGTATCTGACACCTCTTTTTCTTTCTTCGCTGATGACGGTTTGCTGTTTTTGTCCAGCTTCGGACGTTTAGCAGAAGGTTCTACTAACATAGACTTCCTTTTCTGAGCTGCCATTTCTGTAAAACACAATAACTGATTCAGCTTTTGGAGCTTCTGTCAACTGTTGTTACTGTGTCAGTTAGTATAAGCAAGGATTTGCCTATTTTACAAAATAAGGTAACTGATACTCATTTTTCCTCTTAGAGGTAGATCAGAAAGCAAATCATCAAAGCAACCTCAAAGCAAATTACATTTATTTTACTTACAGGTTTTTACGAGAGGCAATCGATGTTTAGGCCAAAGTAACTTATCAAGGTGTGCCAAAAGCATTCCTTATGTATATGCTTACGAACAGGATGTTTCATGCCACCTATGAAAAAAAATACAAAATGGTCATGCGGTAAGCGCTTCATTGACTTCCTTGTCAGACTCTGAATTTGGCATTCCTACCCTCTTCCATCCCTGCAAACAGTGCTTAGATTTAAAGTTTCTGATAATCAATTAAAAAAAAAAAAAACCCTACAAATTTAATTTCCACATCCAACCATTTTTGACATTTTGCTGTCTTGAGCATTACCCTTTTACCTTTCAAAAGGAGGCAGATATAGTACCATTTGAACGGAAGTTTCTCAGCCTTTCGCACTTTTCCAGAAAATAGTATGCTGCTCTCTTTCACAGTCTGCAAAAAAGTGGACCTGCTGTCAATCCTGTGCCTCACAGCAACAGTGAATAAATCCATTAGACTCTACCAAGTTTTGTGGCTGCTACTACAGAACTTCATAGACATCAGCAACTGCCTGTAACTGTACCTTCTCATATGACTTAAGCTACAAATCAGAGACAGAAAGCCTAGAAAGGCGCATTATTTGAGACATTTGCCTTGGGCAGTTAAAGATGATGTCTTCATGAGAACCGAAATGATGTTAACGATGCAGAAGTTAATGTGCACAAGAGTCTGAAAACTAGCAGAGATCCTCAGAAAACGGTCTTCACAGATTCGTTTATCATACCTTTCACATCTATTTGTGGCTTCTGAAACTTTAAAGTTATCTTATTCTAAGACACTGTTTTTGTATTATGGCAGAAGCAATAGATGTTCAGCCAAGTTTCACTAGTATCTTTTTTAAATTAAGTTTACTGGAAGACTCAGTGCTCAGAACTTCCATATCACCTTTTTAGGTCAAGAATTATCTATTACTTCTGGCCACCGACAAACTGACAAAGAAGTATTTCTGTAAAAAATTACATTACTTTTCAAACCTTAACTAATCTGATGTTAAATTCGACAGATTTTAAGGTCAAACAGGAACTTTAAGTTACCAGTTGTATAACACAGAGCAGATACTTTCATTTCATTACAACTACAGTAAGCTTTCTGGTATTGACAAATGCACGTCTCTCTCCAACAATTTGAAAGATGCTTACATTAAGCTCCTTTTAATAATTAATTATCCAAAAGGAAAAAGTAAAGAGCTGTACTTTTTCTTTCAGACGTTAAATTGTCCTTAACCCCATTTTCATTTATCTACTCCTTTACGAAGACACTTCTTACTACACAAGATTGATAATGCTCAAATTCCAGACACCAGTGCTGTCTTATGACTTTCTCCTTTAAAGAAGCTGCATGACCAGTGACTTGTATATGAGATAGAATTAAAGAACATATCCAGGGAAGAAATCTCTAATAGCACTTTTCATAGTGCTATTTCCATGTCTCTCTCTAAAGAGCTGGTAACAGAATTTGTATGCCTTACTTCTAACAGCTCATGAGCTCCACGGCACTTCGCAAGCCTACAGGTTTCCACTAGTCCAAGATTATCTGCCAGAGCCGCAGTATAGCCACTCGCACTGAAAATAACAGCTCTAGTTGCCGAATAAGTCTTTGGTCTTACATTCTTTTACTTTAAAGCACACCATTGAGTCTCAAAATTTGAGAGCACGATGACACACACTGAACACACCTAGACCTTCTTGGCTTTTTCCAGAAGTATACAGACAACACTGTCACTCTCAGCATGGCATACTCAAGAAAGACTTTCAAGTACAAAACAGAAAATACAATCCTTCCCTCACCGGTATTTCTTCTCAGAACACTGACAAATACTCTCTCCTCCCACAAAGAGAACTAGCTCTTTAATAGTCATTTCTTTCCTACTAATACTTTGCACAGCAGAGCAAGGACTTTTCCAGACATTCAAGAACTGGCAGTTTCTGCCCTGAAGAAGTCCCCTTTAGTAAAAGCCAGATTACGGAAAGGAGGGAAGACACAGAAGAACCAACCGCACAACAATCAAAGGTTTTGGTGCAAGAAGCAGAGGAAAAAGAGAAGCACGTAACTCCCACACCCTCAAGTCCTTAAAGCAGGGGCGAGCCCGTGGTCTCTGCCGAGACCGGGGGCCCCACCTGCTTGACAGGGCGCTGGGGTCCCACACACGAAAGGCTGTCACGACAGAACCCCGCCTCAACCGGCAGAGACCCCACGACGGAACCCAAGAGGAAGGAAAAAAAGGGAAGGGCCTCCGAGCGTGGCCCAGTGTCATCCGCCTCAGCGCCCCGCCGTGACAGCCCTCCCGGAGCGGGGCCTGGCCGCGAGCCCCTAAACCCGGCCCAGCCTTCCTCAGGCCCAGGCGGGGGCCGCGGAGAAGACACCCACACATCCCCCCCTGCTCCCACTGGCGAGGTGTACCGGCCACAGCGTATCGCCCGCTCACCCTCACCGCCATCGCCGAGGCAGCGGCAGC
>VYZM01018688.1:7396-36218 GCA_013398915.1 Dromas ardeola | reverse complement strand
TCATGTGCTTTGTTTTATTTCAGTGTTTTAGTTTTTGCAGGGAGGCAGGAAAAAAACTCGGCTGGGACTTGTCCATTTCTCTTGCATGCCGAATGTGAGATTTTTTTGGGAGGATGGGGGAGCAAGGATAGAAATGACTGTAGATAGCTACATATGGAAGGAAGGCAGTTGGTTTGCAGAGATTTGGGGCCAGGCCAGGCAGTGGATATATATGAGTGGTGCATCCAACATTATCCAGACAATTACAGAAAAAAGGAAGGGGGCTGTAGGTTGAAACATTTGGAAACACTGAGGTAAGCAAACTGCTCCATTCTGTTGGCTTGAAGGGCAGAAACAGTTGACTGCTGGATCTCAGTTGGAAACAGCAACTTGCAGCAGGGAGAAGGGAAGGAGAAGCTTCCTAAATCACATCTAGGGAGTACTTCTTTAAAATTGAGCCCCCTTCTGATCTCTGTAATGGTCAGTCTAGTCCTCAGGGTGGTTGCACTCTGCGACAGTCAGCATGTTGATGTCTGAACTGTGATACTCGGTGCCATACTGACACAACCACGATGACCTGCCTGGAGTCACCAGCGCTTTACTCATATTTTCTCACCACCAGCTCCTGTAGAGTTGTAGACTGTTCTCCACAGCCCATTCTGCGAAGTCTTGTGAACTGTACTGTTACACGTCCTGGTTTCTAAAAAGAGCATTAATCCTTCTTCTGTTCAATATGAAATGTATACCATGGGTTAATTTCTCTGTGTTCATAGAACCATATTTTTCTATTTGAAATTTTTGGTTTTTTCTAAGTCCATTTGCCAAGAGTGAACATAATAAATTACACTTTAAAATCTTGGCCTTTATAATCCTGTAGTAAGATAGCTAAAGTCACAGATGGTTCCTGGGTGACTGAAGGCTTCACAGATAAAAAGAACAGCACCTTGCACTGATTCCAAGAGTAAATTGAGAAGAGGTGGATGTTCTGGAGCACATGTGTAATATGTACTGTTTTGAGCAGGGGGACTGGACAAGACAATCTCCAGAGGTCCTCTCCAACTTCAACTATTATGTGATTCTGAGCTAGGAAGAAAGTTTAAGAGGTGTCAGCAACCTTTGTGACTTGGAATTTCATTTTCGTTATATTCCATCTTTCTGGTAACGAACACGTTGGTAACTAATGATTTTCTCCCACATCCAACATTTCATATCCCTGTCGCTGTCTGGATACTCACATCACATAAAAAGCCAAATCAAGGCCCCATGATTTCACTTTGAATAGAGGAGTTGAATTGAATTCTGGAGCCTGTATTTTGGCTGACTGGTGAAACGCTGTGTACAAGGTACAAAGATAACACATAGCAAGAAATGCCATAAACTTTTTTGCTAGCTTGTGTGTCGCCTGCAAAAACTGAGGTGTCTACAGTGTATGTTTCAGAAAATCTGACCGGGAAAGCTTGAAGAAATCCATAGGAAAACTTGATTGTTGCCACTTTGCACACTGTGCTTTGAACAATGCATTTTCCCTAATGGGGTGTAAGGAAAAACACTTTATATTTGGGAAAAAATCCCAACTTTATAGACGTTTGCTAGACATAGCTTTAAAGAGAAATGTCTCATATGGGTATGTATATGGGATGGGACCTAAATGAAATAAGACAGTGCCAAGAGACAGAAATTCTGCCATTAATTGTGTTACTTTTATTTAAACAGTAAGGTGTGCTTTTAATGTGGTTTTATTTTTATGAATACTTCATGATGAGTTTTGAACAGTACTGTACCCAAACAGTTTTACAAATATAATGCTCAATACACTGTTTATTGCTCACTGTTTTTGTATGAACATAAAAACTGGAAATGAATGTAAGAATAAATAAGGCACCCTACTAATATGCTGATTTCAGGTATTGTAGTAACATGCACAAAATTTCATTTTGCTTTTACAAGTCACTTTCCTCATTTTCCTTATTAGAGAAAAAATAAGAGAGATTTTATTATTTGGGCAAGGGCCGATGCTGGTCTGAAAAGTCAAAACTTGAAAGCACTTTCTAATTTTTTTAATTTAACCTTCCACCTTACAAAACTAGCTTTCTTACAGCATGTCCCAATTTCTTTTTCTAAAGAAAAAAAGTATTGTTGCTCTTCCTTTGCTGTTACTAGGAAACATGCCGTGCAAGAGGACTGTTCACGTACTGCTTGAGACAAAAGACCTGACTTGCTTTTTTATCCGCATTTTCTTCTTGTACTGGCCCTGCTCAAAAGATAAAAATAAAAATGCAAAGGCATCTTTAGTGCCTTATCTTGTGCGGCTGGGCCCAAAGCAGAGATTTGCATGAGGCGGGAGCTCTACAGAAGCTGGTTAAAAGCCTTTTTTTAATGTCGGTATGCCCTGTATTAGGGCTTCCCAACAGTTTCAAAATACATTCTGTCCAACTGTCCTTTTTCCTCAGAGGTCCACGTTGGCTCTCACTCTGTTTCAGGGCCGAGGAGAACAGCGATGCCTCGGTCAGCCTCACAAACTCGTAAGCCGTGAGGGCACAAATCTGTTTGCAAAGGCTTCCATGATCTGACAACCTATTGCTGAAGTGCTGACAAACGATCGCGTAAACAAACCAGAAAGACGGGGCTCCAACCCCCCCACCCCAGCTCCTCGCTTTCTTTACACAGTTTGTTACATTCTTTTTAGAAATTATCTGAAACAATAGCAGAGACAAAGGGTTCGGATCATTATTATTTTTTTTAATTTAAAGCAGATTATATCATAATTTCCTGATGTTCTAAAGTTTATTCTTTAAAACTGAAATGTTCTTGCAGGGTAGTATAAACATAACAGATAGAATCATCGAGTTTACCAGTTATATGAAGTACGTATTACATATATGACAACACCCAGCTTTACATGAACTTTGAAATGCAAGATGTTCTTTAATTACATAAGTTATTACAGTACTGTTTTAAAGGAATCTTTTGGTTATATGTAAACACTATAAATTAGCTGCTTAAAAAATAATCATGTAAGACAAGTATGGCATCGACATAGTTTAAAAAACAATTAACTAGCCCTAAATCTGAATACTGTCAAGGTAGAACAGCAAAAGCAGGTATCAATCTAATGCTATGGAATAACATGCTGAAATTTTGACTTATTTGAAGAACCAGTGCTTCTTTGTGTTCCCTCCTCCTTTTGTTTTCATATTTTAAGATTTTTACCATCTGTGCCCTAAGGAACGGGCCAACTTGTACTATGTGTGACAGGATAATACATGCTATTTTGAGTGTTGCCATTCTAATATTAAGAGCAATCTAAATTAAGTCTCCTGAATATGTACTGGTTTAAATTAAAATCCTGAGGAATTATAATCTGTTTACTTGATAGTTTTGGTTAAGTGCAATTTGATGTATGCAGAATGCTGTTTCATTTAAGGTCATTCTTAGTAAGGCATATTAAAAATAAATATAAAAGTGACAACGTAATATTTAGTTTCTTGCTACAAAATCTTAGGCAAAAAATATTTTTGCATGTAGTAATGGACTTTATCCATTTGCTGGCTTACAGGAGTTAAAATTTGTGCATTAAGCTTAACTGCCCTTGTCAGAACGTGCCACTGTGCTATAATAGTGGTCCAAAGCTACATGCTAAAGATTTTGTTTCCATGCTCGAACATAGCTTGCACGAACTGCTTGAAGACTCTGTCCATGTAAGTGCACTTCCTTGGCCATATTCCTTCCAGAAAACCAATATGGCCTCCGCACGAAGTCAGAACCAAAGCAACGTTGGCATTTTGTTTGGCAGTTTCTATTGGTATTGCTAAAAAAGCGGGGGGAAAAAGTTTTTTCATTCCTTATCCTTCCATGAAATGCCAGTCACTGAATAATTTTTCTTAAACGTTTCTCATATTATGTATGAATAAATATGCACAACATTAACATATGCTTACACGTACTGCAGGACATAGAACCATAGCTGTATTAAAATCCATTTCTCTCTTAATCATTAACTCGCCTTATCTGCGTGATTTTTTTGGTTGCTGCCAAAGTTCCAGCAATGACTGGGCTTCATCTTTCTTTCAGTCCCAGTGATGGACCAGCACCCATGTTAATGCGTACTTACAATTTGGTATAAATAGTGAAAGGACAATCAAGCGTGTAGTTTTTAACCTGTGTTGCAATACTCAACTTTGGAAAAACTAGGAACTGGGGCCTTAATTGTGAACCCCCTTCTTTTTGTAGGAGACTCCAAACACAAAACCTTTAATGTCATGATATGATTTTGTCTGTAAGATACTCTACCAGCTAATATTGAAAATTATCCTGGGTTATCATCATTATATCTGATTTGCCGTACATTTACACCTGCACGTTCAGACCACACCGTGCAAACACTCTTGCCCTGAGGAGCTCATAATCTAAATACACATGGTAAACAGAAAAGGGAAAGGGCAAAGAACTGCACAAGGACCCAGAAAGCTGCTCCGTGTCACCTAGGTTAGTGGCTCTCTCCTGAATAGTGACTGCTAGAAAATGATTTAATTTGGAATGCATATTACTAGATCAGATACTAGAAGGATTTTTCTTCTGGTGGGTTAGTGTTCAGCTGGATCAGCTCCCTGATCTGGTTCCCCATGTTAATGGCAATATAGGAATGGCAGCAGGCACAGTCAGATGAGGACTGTGGTGAAGTGACCCTTGCAGTGGCAGCCTACAATTAGCTTGAAGTCATCAGTGAACTACACCCAAGACACGCGCTGATCTTGAAATGCGCAGAAAGGGAGACTTCAATGCATCTTAATTTGAATATGCACAGATGTGTGGCTTAATCAGTGCTACCACCTGGGCAGTTCCCTTTGTGAAAGAAAATAAAGGTCAGTTAGCGCAGCCTGGCATGCACATGACTTTACGAACAGCATTTCGGTGTGATGGGGTGACACCATCATACGAACTGGTTGACACAACAGTGGACCTTTATGGAGCTGTGGTGTTTGCACTCTTGATATAAAAATTAAGTTATTTAAGCAACTTTCTCTGGAGTTTTAAGTATGCTAAATATACTCCTGAACAAGCAGAAATCCCAATACATTTCAGTGTGCTTTTTGAAGTTCCAGTTTTCAAAGAATAATTTTCCCATTCATAGAAGGGAGGGAAAAAATTCATACAGATTTTTTGATTATTCAGAATTGACAGAAAAAACAACAGCAAAAGAAGACATGCTGTGTCCAGACCGAAGGGAGTAGGAGTAATTTTACTGTATTGTCTAAAAAAGGTTATGATTCTACAAGAAAATAAATCTCATTTTAGGTCATACACTGCTAAAGTAAAAATGCCTTCGTCCTACAACACAAAGCAGTGAGTCATTTGCAGGATTTCTATTGCTGCCTCATTTACTTTAAAGTATTTTTGAAGAGAGATTTTTAATCAGGTTTGCTTTTTGGATGGTTCAGTTGTCCACGCGCCTTTCTGACTGAACTTGCTTCAGAGACACCCCCCACTCACTCCTATTTCTAGGAGTCTGCTTTCCTTTACCCTTTCATACATTTGCTTTTTCAAAGGTCATTATCCCTGAATAGTCATTATCTCTGCCTACCACTACCTTCTTGATAGCTGAGTTCCTGACTTTCATTTTTCGTGAGACTCCACCTGGAGTACTGCGTCCAGCTTTGGAGTCCTCAGCACGAGAAGGACATGGACCTGTGAAAGCGGGTCCAGAGGAGGGACACAAAGATGATCAGAGGGCTGGAGCACCTCTCCTGTGAGGACAGGCTGGGAGAGTTGGGGTTGTTCAACCTGGAAAAGAGAAGGCTCCAGGGAGACCTTATAGTCCCTTTGTACCTAAAGGGGACCTACAGGAGAGATGGGGAGGGACTCTTTATCAGGGAGTGTAGTGATTAAGATGAGGGGTAATGGTTTTAAACTGAAAGAGTGATTTAGGTTAGATATCAGGAAGAAATTTTTCACTATGAGGGTGATGAGGCACTGGAAGAGGCTGCCCGGAGAAGTTGTAGATGTCCCTGGAAGTGTTCAAGGCCAGGCTGGATGGTGCTTTGAGGAATCTGGTCTAGTGGGAGGTGTCCCTGCACATACCAGGGGGGCTGGAACTAGATGATCTTTAAGGTCCCTTCCAATCCAAACCATTCTGTGATTTGAATTCTGACAGACTCATTGCTGTGTACTTCAGATGCTGATTTGCCTTCATTTTCAACAACGAGAAACAGCACGGCACCCATCCCTTAGCTAAAGAAGGACCCCCAGTCAGAGTACGTCACTCAAGATCTTGAATACAATGACTGCGGTGAACAGATGCACAACTTAAAATAGATCAGGGCAGAAGCACCGGACCTGCAGAGTCAGAGAAGCAGTCTGTGCCTCAGAGGCCCTTACTAGCAGTGCCTGGAACGACACGCTCTGCTCCACTCCAGGGCCTCAGCATGGATGCTAAACCAACCATATCCATAGAAGGGTTAGCGTCTTTTATGAATGTTGTGTTACAAGGTTCCTGCCCATAACATAAGGTACTCGATTGTGCCTTCAATGGAGCACAGACTGAGCTCCAAAGAGCAATATGGATTCTCTCACAGAGTACGTGATATTCTTTGCTACTCAGTGCCATTCATTTCTTTCACTCTTTTCCTCCTTTCGAAGTTGCACGCATCTAAGTAGTTTACAGATTCCAGCATTTAGTAAGTGATTTTGATTCTTTACTAGGTGGAAGAAACCATGCTTCTCACTGTCTCTACAAGAAGTCCTTGACTTTTCCTTTGTTCAGCTGGAAAACTGAAAATGCGATATGCAGTACCTGAGCTTTTCAAAGCAATACTGAGGCAAGATGAAAAAGAAAAGTCAATGAAATAAAAGCCTAGGGCCTCCCAGCCTTGAAGGGGAAATAGCACAGGCTGAAAACAAGAGATGCAGAAAACAGTGTGTTATTTCTTGCAAACCAACACACACATCATTTTCAGACTCCAGACTCAGCACGCGCTCATCTGGAGTTTGGCCTGAGTGAATCCGCCCGGCAACCTCTGATCTGGCTCCCTTGGATTCTGTGGATGAACACATTACCGCGTACAAAGACACTGGCTACGATTCATGTCAGCTTCTGCCAACTGCATGGGAATTTGCCCACTTATCTGTACCAAGCCATCTGCTCCTCTTCCCTCTAGTAGCGCATGGGCTGTGTTAAACAGAATCCCGAGAGTGAAGTGGGGCTCAGACTCAAACCTGAGTCCCCCATTCCTGCTTCAGGCAATGAATCACACTGTACACGGCCATTCTGCAGCCGTGTCTCTGGTCACTGGGAGGACTAATGCATAGGCTTATATGGAAAGGTATGGGGAGGAGCGTGTGAGGAGAGACAGACTTGATCTCCAAGAATCAGAGATAACATGAGAACACCATCGATCCTAATGGATTCAGAATCAGCTGCATACTGGCCTGAACAAACCCCTTTACTAGCTAAGATTGTGCAAAAACATGATGGTCACTCACTCTGTCAGACTAGTGTCAAAGAGTAGAGAGAAATATCCTTTCTTTCTATTGGGAAGAAATTTTTCACTATGAGAGTGGTGAGGCACCGGAACAGGTTGCCCAGGGAAGTTGTGGATGCCCCATCCCTGGAAGTGTTCAAGGCCAGGCTGGATGGGGCTTTGAGCAACCTGGTCTAGTGGGAGGCGTCCCTGCCCATGGCAGGGGGGTTGGAAGTGGATGATCTTTAAGGTCCCTTCACACTCTAACCATTCTATAACTCTATGATTCTTGCTGAGAAACTGCTTTGCTGGGGGTGTGGAAGGGAGATGACAGTAAATGTCTCCTCTGCTGTGCCAAACCAGCTGGGGAAGCACTTACAGGCAAAGCTCACTGTGATCTCTGCATACCCGTCCTTCTGAGGTTGCCAGTGTAATGATACTTCCCAAATCAGTTTGCCGGTGGTTAATTATTAATTCCCAAACTGGCAATACTGTAGCGGGTGCCATGTGCTGCCTGCCTCCAAACAGCTACAGCAGCTCTCTCCTGGAAGCCTACCAGCACTAGGATGCTGGTTATCTTCTGTGCTAGGTAAGATGCCAGCCACACACAGGTCTTTACAAATGTCATCTTCCCCATCCTGAAGTTCTCCCTGTTCTAACTAACATGTGTTTACAGCAGAATTCTGCCACAGATCACCGCTCTTACCGCAAGCTGCAGCACTGTGTTGAATATGCAGTCATTTGTTTCCATCTGCAGGGAGGATTTTTAGTAGGTGCCAAGTTTCACCTGCTGTCACCTCTCTGCTCTTACCTCCCCTGTGGCGAACAGGAGAGCCTGCCCTTGGCATCGTCAGTCTTGATACAGTTGGGTCACTGTTTGTGTGACTCCTCCCCAGCAGAGTTTCTTGCTCTGCAGCCTCTCAGGAGAGAACTGAAAATGTTGTGTTGTTCTCCAGTGCCAAAATGCAAATGATGCTTGGCAGTGGTGTGGTACTTTTCTCAAGGCTGTTTCTAGGGACTGTTAGCCATCCACAAATAAACCCACAATGCAACAGAGCAAATTCTGCAATGTAAAGGGGCAGATGAATGGAGCACTGGATGTGATGCACTCTAGGATATAGGATGGCATGCCAGAAGATACTACTGTTCACTTCTGTTCACAGGTAACCTCGTACTTATGTTTCTACTGACCAGAACTGCTGTTTGATCCAGCAGGCACAGACCTGTTATTTGTGATCACAGAACCGCAGTGTAAATACGTATGTGCAGAATTACCTCATTCAAAATCAAATTGCTGTATGTTCTTTGCAAAAAGTATTTTTTTTTAAAAAAAGAACAATAGAAAAACATATATGTGAAGCAGCATTGCCTTAAGTAAGTTACCGCTGTCAGACTTTCTGTTCCACTGTTTGGTTGATTTCTCCTTGTTCCTTAAACTCCTACTCTAATTGTTATCCATCTGGCCATTTCTTGGTCACTTGGTCTCTCCAGACAACTTCATTCAACTGTGCTGTTTACATAATAGGATGCAAAATAACATCTAAGAGCAATTACTCCAAGTTTGGTTTCAAAAGAATAGAAAAGGTTCAGAGAGTTCAATAATAAGTATAACTGAGCTTCAGACGTTCACTTATTTGGCACAGTGGATCAGGAGGGAGGTGGAATGGTACCTAGCTTCAAGGGCAGGCTTTCAACTTGGGCACAATGGTCACCAGTGGCAATTAGCTAAGCATTAGTATAGTGGAATTTAAGTCAGATGCCTAATATGCTGCTTAAAGTCTCTCAGGAGAAAAATGCCACTTCAGATGAAAAGTTAAATGTGACACTGATAATGAATTCTCTCATTCCATCTTCTTGATTTATTTTTCACACTTAAAAAATAAAAGGGCTTGACTTGCTTATATTACATATTTCCTGAAGCAATGGCTTGTTTAAATTAGTTATGGTGAGAGAAGTGTCATGCAATGAAGAAAGCATTTGTTGTCATTACTTGGTATTATGCAATGTGAGAACTGCGTTCCAGAATTAAACTACAGATATGTCGGCTGCCAAGCTCTATGAACTTTAAACAGCAACACTGAGGAAGGACTGCAAGTGAATTGTTTCTTCCTAATACTGGACTGAGATCAAAGGGCACATTTTCACAATATATTTAAAAAAAAAATTGCTGGGAAGTACAAAGTGTACCAAAAAGCTACATGTGAAGAAATGATCAGGTAGTAAGAGGCAATAGAGACAGCATTTGCACTTTTTCAGGGAAGTCTGTCTTTAGGTCCATGTTCTCCAGTGTAAATGCAGACTTGGGTTTGTATCCCCCAGGCTCTGTTATAGGAAGATAGATGTGGCTGGCTTTATAAAGGATATTTAAACACAAAAGAATTCTGGCACAGCTTTCTCCCTACTGAGTTTTCTAGGCCTGTTCCACAGCTGTTGGAAACTACAGCTCTCTACAGCAGAGGTGGAAGCTAGCTTAAAGGCTGGTAGGTATTACTGGGAATGATGAGGCATGAAATAACTAGTCCCCGAAGTCAATAAAAGGCTGGGGTCTGGATGAGAAGAAATTTTGTGGCTTTGAATCCATTATGCAGTTGTGAGTGGAAACTGCCTCTGGTTGCCACAGGCTTACACGTCTCCACATACATTTAAGTCAGAAGAAACAAGTCAGTTGCCAGAATAAAGTCACCTTCCAGAGGAACACCAGCCCTTTATGTTTGCTAATATAAAACAGCCCGCGGAAGTGTCAAGATGACTGAACTCCAGTAACTGATGGCAGCAGCCATAATTTCTAGGCTGCTAATCAGGGTGCCCTGTGTCTCCTGCCAGTGCAACTTTTCACATTGAGGGTGCATAGCACAAACAATAAAGGAGCAAAGGGTAGACACATATAACAGAGTCATGCTATTGGCTGTAAATCAACATTGTCCTGGTGGCCCTTTCTAAGGTAAACTTGTCACCACAAGGACAGCAGTTTACAGCCAACAGCATTAACTCTACGAACAGGGAATTTCTTATGAATGCCTAACCACCCAAACATTTTAATGGAGAAAAGCTGGTTAGGGTTAGAGTTTAAGAGAGGAAGGACAGTCATTACAACAGACTAACATTTCTTATTACAGAAGTGTTGGTGCTCTACCTCACGCCCCTCTACCTGCAAGACTTCTAAGGCATTCTAACAATAGGTCTGATACTTAATCTTACACAGGAGATCATCCCTATCATCCGCTGTTCACCAACAGTTGTGTTTCTTTTAAAAATCAGCTTCACGGGAGGAGAGATCTGCTACAGCTGTACTCTAGGGGACTCAAATCTTTTGGCTAGTCAAACTATGCAATCGCAGAACTGTTAAGGCTGTAAGAGACCTCTTGAGGTCATCTAGTCCAACCCCGTTGCTCAAGCAGGGTTACCTAGAGCAGGTTGCCCAGGACTGCGTCCAGTCAGGTTTTGAGTATCTCCACAGATGGAGACCCCACAACCTCTCTATGCCAGTGTTAGACCACTCTCACAGTAAAAAAGTGTTTTCTTGTGTTCAGATTGAATTTCATGGGGTCAAGGTCAGTGGTTGGCTCTTGAGAGCTGGAGGTTATATTCTAAAATGAAGAGACAAGGCGATGGAGTATCTGCACTAGCTTCAATTTAGCTAATAAAGGTCCTAGTCCCAGTGATAACAGGTTAGAAAAGGTTAACGAATCCTCCAGGGACAGAGGCACACTGTCTGGTTCACTGCTATTGTTACTTGTGCTAACGAGCTAGCTTATTCCTGCCACAGTTACTACTTCACTGTAGAAGAGAAACCACAAACTGAGCTAGAATTAAAAATAGAGGTGAAGCCATTGTTCCTTCTCTAAGATACTTAATGGGAGAAATATGGCGCAGCAGATCACCCACCTTGCAGTACTATGGGGAAAGTCATCCCCAGGATCTTAAGACGCATAAAAATTTATCTTCGCTATCCAGATTTTATATTTGGACACAGATTTTAGGGTCACAGCCCCATCCATTCTCGTTTCCAGGACATTATATGTTTGTAACAGAAACAGCAACTGGCCAATTTCAAGGAAAAAAAATATCCCACAGAGGCTAGTAAATACAAAGGGACTAACTCTGTCTCAAACAGTCCCTGAACCGCAAATTGTTAAAGGCAGATACAGCATTCTGGAATAATATTGCTGTGTTTGACCAGATATTACTATTTTTTTTTAAGCCTCTGTTTTGGCCAATGTAATGGATAGGTAGTTTGGCTAATCCACAGTCACCATTTTTTCCTTCATATCAGGTGGCTGTCACCTCTTTATATTGTTCATGCATAGCATGGATGCTTTTTGTTCAAGAGGAGAAGAAATCAGACTGTCTTTTTCTAGTGCACTCTACTGGAGCGGCCCTTTTCTCTTCATGTCACATTTGTCTCTGACAGGTCTTCAAACTGTAAATAGTAACATAAGCATGTGCATGTTTCTGTGTGTGTTGTACATCTGCGCACAGATAAACAGCACACACACACACACACACAGAGTCTCCTCCTATTACTTCATTCTTCTGTTCACTGTTCTAATCTGTTTGCCTTGTCACTTTGGTTTCATGACTCATTCTACAAGAATCTCACTTGACTTGCAGTGGCAGAAGAAAACTTCCTTGAAATAAATTAAGTGTATAAACTTCATATTTACAGGTGTCAGGTGTTCACTCCTGAAGGTTGTCCCCTCAACCAGCTGTTCATTATAGTCATTTTCCCCTACATTACCTTTTGTTCTCCCTTTCTTCTCCTATAACCAATACACAGACCACAGGGACAGGCATATCTTTTTAAGACAGTTAGCAACAGGGATTTGATCTTCAGATCAAAAGCAAAATGTTCATAATGATCATGTGTTTGGCAGAAAATAGGAAGAAAAGGGAAAACAGAGTTTTCAGCCTATCTGTTACTAGCTGATATTGCTGCATCATCTTCTAGTTAGATTCTTATTACTTTCAACGTGCCTCCTTCTAGGAGCTCACCTTGTCTATATCTCTCCCCTTACCCTAGATTTTGGCCTACATGATAATTTACATTTTTTCTTACTTTTAATTTTCAGGCACTGGAAGGTGGCACTGAGATCGACAGCTGAGGATTTCAAATCATCTGGAACATAAGCAACTGCCAGACATTCTTTGTAGGGACTGAATTGAAAAATGGCAATAGAAAAATACTTGTTTTCACTGTCATTGAACTCTGAATGTCTACAATCCAGACATCTGAACCCAAGTTCCTCATTATAGGCTCTCTTCATACTTGGTGAATAGAAATGGGTGCTTCTGAGAGGGCAATACATCTGATATCTTCCTTACAGTGAGATAACTCACACCCTAAATGTGCATATTTCTTTCGTTTCATTGTAAAGAGTCTACTAATGGCTAATGATTGCCACCCCATGGGCTTCTGCATTCTGTACTAATCAAGTCTGTCCATCATCAGCTGTTTTATATGTGTCTTACGCTGTAAATAAATTGCAAGACAGATCCGTCCCCGGACGTTTTGATCCTATGTACAAATAACATTTACATACACCTCCACACATAGGTCTGAGTTCATTCTCTCTCAGACCTATGTAGTTTGTCTTCGTAATTGCATATACAGATAAGTGTATTTTAAAAATCCTAAACTTACCATGACCTGGTGAGAAAACATCATCCACAGAGTTTAGACATAACACTGGAATTCCTACTGACTTCAGCTTGCGACAAGGGCTAGCATCTTCATAGTAATCATCAATTGTACGGTAGCCAAACATGACTGAAGTGAACTGCTTATCAAATTCTCTAACAGTTCTAGCCTGAAGTACAGAATTCAAATAGGGAACTATGTCAGCATTTGGAAAACAGCATCCAGCTAAAGCAGAAGTAACATTTTCACATACCTTCATCACGAGATCCATATCAAATAATTTCTCCAACATTTGTCGATGCCTAAAAAGAGAAAAATAAAAATTGGAGGGCTTGTTTTTTGACATATAAACAGATGTAGAACTCCTCTGCTTTACAAATACATTTATAAAAATAACTCTCTAACGAGAACATGCTTGGTTTTAGTTTTCTGTCATATTAAAAATCTCTCTGGAATCTCAAAGCAGAAGAATTGTTCATTCATATGCAGACACATCCATCAACATAGTAAACATCTGTGTAAGCCATGAGAAAGATTCCAAAGATAAGAGAACTAAATATTTGGGAATACAAAATACACCCTAATTTTATAAAGCAAAGGATGGACTAGTCCTTCCCATGCTTTTGCAGTCAATTCCAACTTAAAAGAATTAGTATATATACATATATACCCCAAGTCAATATGTGCATGTCTAAAAAATTAAAAAAATCCATTCATTTCATCCATAAATAGAGAATTACATTGGTCTTGTGCCGAGTCCCTTGAGGAGCAGAGAAATCGTCACATTGACGACAATCTGTCTTGCAAAGATCATTTTGATTTCAAAACTTACAGAAGAATATACACACAGAACAGCTGTGTGAAGTATTGTTACAGCATTAATTTTGCCAATATTATTATACCTGCTGTAGATCTCATGCTAACATCCTTCCACCTTGCTAAATAGTTCAGAAGGCAACTCACCTGCTGATAGAGGACTGTAGACAAGTAGTCAAGTAATAGTTGAAAAGAAGCCAGTTTAGTGGCTTCTCCAGAGATTCTACAGATTCAAAAACATTCCAACCCGCAGAGAAAATTGCAGCTGCCATTAAAGGAGTGTCTCTGCCAGTTTTGCCCAGGTAATTTAAAAGAAGCATGCTACAAACAGAAATGAAAAACAGAAACATATATACTATCAAATTGTTTGCTTCAATTTAAAGCAAATATAACAATCAGCCACTTTTTTGTCTGTTTTTCAATAGTTTCTTGTATCAGCCCTACAGTTGTGCCTAATATTTCTAAAAGGCAGTCAATGTAATCAACATATGACTCACGAAGTTTGCGTTCGCTCTCTGCTGTTAGAGGGGAACTGAGTGCACCGTGTAGGATGTGGGTAGGAGTGCATTTAGAAATAAATAGAGATGTACTAGTCTTATTTATATCACTAAAAGGGAGGAAAAGGTCAAATAAACGTATCTTACTCATGGAACAGGTATTCCCAAGTTATTAGTAAGTTTTACCGTTTTACAAGCTCTTGGTCTTCCTGGTCTGATAAATCTGATCCGTGTCCCTGACAAATGCAAGCTGCCCCTGGCACACCTGCCTCACTACGAACCTCTTCCGAGTTGAAGGTAATGCCTTTACCTCACCTCACACATATGAGAGAACACAGCTGTTCTTTAACACAAAGTATGTAAAGAATGAAGTGTTGGATAATGAAAAAAACGAGCAAAACAAAATTATGAGCCAAATAAATGGCTTAAGTCTTGCCTTTGTGACCATTTGCAACTTACAGTCTCTACTGCCGATGTATAGTTGAGTTGAAAAAAGTGCAGAGTTCATCAGTACCTGACTCTTCAAATGTAGAAAGATTAAAATTGCAGGAAGAGAGTAAAAGAAAAATACTAACAGAAAGTTGCAAGTCTTATTTTACTGCCCGAGGCCTCAAAGTTTACAACCAGCATTTTAATACCAATTCTTTGACTCAAAACATTACAAGTTCTACAACTTAATATAGCTTCCTTTAGCAACTTTTACCAAAGACATCACGAACCAGCCTGCCATCACAGAGACTCATCCCTGTGCACTACCTACCAGATCATAGCACAGCAGTGCAAAAGGGAAAACAGTCTTTGGTATTACCAAAGACTTGCCAGTTGGTAGGAACCAGCAGGAAAAGAACAGCAAACAGCACCTGGGAGCGGGCTCCTGCCGTCAGCTCACACAGTTACACACAATGACGAAAGTCACCTGTGGCACTTAGAGGAGTTAGATGGCATATGTTCCCTCTCACCCACAGAAGAGGAGGAACTTGTGAGTCACCAGTCTATATACTGTAAGAACACTGAGCCATAAATTAATTAAAAAAAAAAAAAAGTTGCAGTAGTAGAATAAGACACTTCTCTAACAGAATTCACAGAATATATGTGGTAGAGAAAAGGTTTAGGAATCTTTATGTTAGAAAACAAAGTTCCTTTCCAAAATAATACATGCTGAAGATCAGTAAAACAAGTGGGCTTTCATTTACATTTACACCTTTGTGAAGTGAATGTTTATTTTTCTTCTTAATTGGGCAAATGTGTCCTATATAGATTAACCGGCTCTTCAGAAAATTTTGAAAAGAGATAGATAATAAAAACCATTGTAAGATTAAGACGAGTAGATGATTTTCACAATGTGCCCCTGGTGAGATCTCTGCTCCTGCTTAACTTTAAACATGCAAGTGCTCCAATTAATTTTTAAGCATGGAAACAGTCCCCATGTGGATAATTAGAGACTCTTCCAGTTTTCTGTACAATAAAGCATATGTTTTCTCTTTTGTGGTTCAGGACTTTAAAAACGTATTGGAAGCGGAAGGTGGAACATCTTGCCTAAAATTGCCTAGTGGTGGTGGTGAAGTAAAAGCCAGGAATACAACACAGGTCCCCTGTGCCATACTAACAGACTTCACACTAACTTCGACACTATTTAAGATACCATAACTAGGTTAAGCCAAGGACAGAAATGACACTAAGGGCCAAATTGGTCTTTTGCATCAGGTGCAGAACAGCTTGCATCTACTGCACCTTCAGCCCTGGTTCTTCACCTACTACACTCAAGCCCTCTTAGTTCCAGTGCAATGGTGTACCACACATTAAGTTACCCACGAAGAACTACTGTGCTTTAAATCTTTATTTCATCATTGAAACAAGTCTCTACAGCAGATGCTTCTTTGGCTTTCACCATTTCCAGTGAAACATGTTTTTGCAATGCATCGTGTTATTTCATGTTTTGCATGCAAAAGAGTCTGAGCTGGGGAGAGACAGCATGCCAAGTGGGTAAGAGCCAACCGGCTTGCTAACCTTGCGAAGAGGAGTTCTAAACTAGGTTTGTCAGGGCATGGAGTACAAAGCCTGACGAGAAGCGAAGGCCTGGCAGGCCCTGATGAAGCACCCAAGGGACAGCATAATGGGGGAGGCTCTCACACTTCCCTGAGAAAGCAGCATGACCGTGGCCCATCTCACGTGCCGGCACATGCGCGAACACACAGCATGGGAAAAAACAGGAGGAATTAGAAGTCTATGTGTAATCACAGAACAAGTTTATTGGATCACAGAGACATGGAGGACTCACAGGCAGACAAGACTATGCTATGATGGATGCAAACAGACTCTTCATGGAGGATTGTCCTTGAAGGCAAAGAGGAGGGTTTGCACCTTAGACAAAGATGCCATTTAAATGTATAGAACTTTCCCCTGGTGCAGGTTAGAGGCTAATTCAGAGCTAACAGGTCAAAATCAGATAGGAGGCTAACAAAGGGGATATCATGGTGGGTGTCTGCTATGGACATCCAACCAAGAGGAGGAATTAGAGAGCCCTAGTCTTTAGGCAGCTAAAAAAAACATCATAATCACCAGGTAGAGGGAACTGTAACCATCCCAACATCAGTTGGAACAACAACACAGCATGGCACAAGCAGAAGAGATTTCTGGAGAGTATTGAGGACAATCTTTTGATACATGATTAATGACCCAAATAGCGGCAACGTTCTATGGATTTGCTACTCACATGTAAGGAAGAACCCGTAAGGTATGGGAAGGCGCAGAACAGTCTTGGCCGCTGAGATTCTTTGATGGTGGATTTTTAAGATAAAAAGTGAGTGGGGAAGGTAAGCGGCAGAATTACAATACTGGACTTCAAGAGAGTTATTTTTAATTTGGTCAGGAATCTGGTTGGCAGAATCCCACGTGAGATGGCCCTGATGGGCAAAGGGGTCTAGGAGAACTGATCTTAAGGATAACTGAACATAAAAGGCAAGTATGGTACATTCTAATGTGCAAGAAGTTGAGCAAGAGTGGCAGAAGACCACGCGGAGGAACCAAAAACTCATGACTGAGCTCAAGAAGGAAGTCTCCTGAAGGTTGAAGGGGAGTGGGCTGCCTGGGAGAAACAGTCATTGCACAAGCATGCAGGATGCAGTTAGGAAAACTAAAGTTCAGCTGGAGTTGGAGCTAGCAAGGGATACCCAGGACAACAAGAAAAAGGCTTCTGCAACAAGAAAGGCTTCTGTAAGTATGTTGGTACAAAGAAAGGCTCAGATCAAACAACATCCACTCCTTTCCCCTCATCAGTGAAGCTAGTCATCACAGAAGGCAACCAGATCGCTCAGGCATGCTTTGTCCTTGGTGAATCCAGTCACCTTCTTATCCTTCATATGCTTGGAAATGGCTTCCAGAGGATTTTTCCAAAGAACTGAGGTTAGGCTGACCAGCCATTATTCTCCCCTGGGACCACTATTCAACAGAGCAAGGAACCTAGTGACAAAAGATTTGTAAAAGGCCAAGGCTACTTGTCTTCCTTGTCTTTACTGCTGGGGTCTGTTCTCAGGCCTCCTAGGTCCCTGTGCCTCGTGACAGAGTATCAGAGAACAAAGTGTTACTTGTGGCAGAGCAAGATCAAGTTAGAGCCCAGTTATGCAAACTGGACATAGATGTGTCAATGGAACCAGGTGAAGTGCACCAAAGCTCCAGAGGGAAGCAGCCAATGTCATTTATAAGACTGTTCTCTTTGACTTTTCAAAGATTGCAGCAACTGTGGGATATTCCTGATCCCTGGAAAAAAAGGCACCCATCTACAAGAATGCAAGGAGGAGGAAATACAGGCTGGTCAGGCTAACCTCAGCACTTTGGGAATATCCTCTGGAAGCCATTTCCAAGCATGTAAAGGTAAAGAAGGTGATTGATAACAGCCAGCATGGATTTATCGAGAGCAAAGCAATCCTGAGCAACCCAATTGCCTTCTATGATGAGCTGACTGCCTTTGTTGATTAGGGAAAAGGAGTGGATGTTGCTTATTTTGACTTTAGCAAGGCTTTTGACAGTCTTCCATGGTCTCCATGTAGCCAAATTGAAGGGACATGTTTTGAATAGGTGACCTGCGATGTGTGTCAGCCTAGAGCATTAGGCTCGGAGAAGTTGTAACCAGGAACTTGAAGTCCAACTGGAGTGGTTGGACCAGATACTAGTAGCGTTCCTCAGGGGTCAATACTGGGGCCAATACTGTGTAATGTCTTCATTAACTGGATGATGAGATGGAACACACCCTTAATAAGCTTGCAGGTCAAGTTGTGGGGAGTGGGTGGTGAAATGGAAGACAGGGCTACCATTCTGAGGGACCTCAGCAGGAGAAATAGGCTGGCAGAAACCTCATGTAGTTCAACAAAGCCAAACGCAAAGTCCTGCATGTAGGACAGATTAATGACTGGATAGAGGGCAGCTGAAAAAGACCTGGGAAAATAGTACATGATTCAGCAATGCACCCTTGCAGCAATGAAGACGAATAATGACATACTGTGCTTTGTTAGTAAGAGCAAAACAAGCAGGCCTAGGGAAATTATTATTTCCCTATATTTGGCACTTATGAGATTGTATCTGGAGTACTGTGCCCAATTTTAGCCTTCCCAGCAAGATAAACACTGACATACTGGAGAGATTCATGTCTTCATAATGAAGACACTGGGAAAATCCCAGCAACATGAACGGAAAAAGATTGTCCTGATTTAAAAGTCTTCCAAGGTAATTATTTATGTGATTACCAGTAACTATATTGCTCGAACACGTCTGTATTTATCCCAAAGCTCCTACATGTTGTTAGTACATTAATGTCAATACACAGGGCTATATCTGCCCACCCTCCATAAAATTTATGAGAAAGAAGGGAAATCTCAGGAAGTTACCCCCGTGTCTCCCGTGTTTCTAATGGAAGTTCTCCTCTCCTATAATTTTCCTTAAAGAGGCTGTCCGAACATTTCTCCTAGCTTCTACCAGTGATTTTTCTAAGTAACTGTGCTATCATTGTCTGTTCTAGCTGTGCTTTCTGGAGAGAAGCCAGGACATGGCAAGTCTTAATACCACATGCTATATCACCCCGTACTGGTTTCACCAACAATACTACTTCTTGCTTCTGAGCCAGACAGAGCAAATACCCACATATCTTCCAGTTTAACCTACTCACACACTGCAGAACCCAAATAGAGTGAAGATAAATCTTGTCATTTCCAGAGGTTGCTAAGAGACATGGTATGTTAGCTCTAGTTCCTATTTTTTATCCCTCTGTTCCAAAGACAGCCTCCATAGTTTCCAAAGATTGTGTTGCCCACCTGTTTGACTGTCAATCTGTCTGTCAGTATTTCCTGTCTTGCTCCACCCCTCTCAAATTTTGAATGTTGGCCAATTTCAACTTTCCCCAACAGAGCTAAAAGCCTTGAAAGATACAAAATTTCTAAAAGTCTTCTGAATATTAACTGTTGGAGACAAACCCAAGTTGGTTGCAGTTCAGTAAGTAATACAAGTATTGCAGAGTAATAATTTACCATCAGGCTACAACAGTCTTATTTTACGATCGTTCTAAGCGGAGACTTCTGCTCTGTAAGACCTTACCCTCCCATAGAAACACCGGCTGCCATGAACGGAGCTGAGGGGTGCAGGCTGTGTACGTGATGAATAACGGCCTCTAAATCCTCCGTGTTAGCTGCACAGTAAGTCCTTGGTGTCTGTAAGGAGTCAGAGGGAACAACGCCACCCTAAGCTTTTGTATTATCCTTTAAGGACAAAGCAAACTGTTGAACAGTGGATCTTTTATATAACAAGATAAATTTAGCATTTATCATGAAACTGCGCTACATGGCAAATATAGACCCAGAGCATTTCACGAGGAGGTGGAGGAGGGAGCTGTACTTGTTATCATTACAAAATAAAACAGGTGACAAATATCTTCAGTATCTGCAACCTCCAGGTCACTAGATGAAATCTGAACACAGAGCAACGAGCTAAACTAGATAGAATTAGATCAGAACTAGATAGGCATTGACACTTTTAAAATACACTGAGGAAATGGAAACATCATAAAGGCTGCAATTTACAGAAAAGAAAGTTATAATGACAATTTTACCATCTTCACCCACATTCAAATGCAAACGTAAATATTAGATTTCAAATTCTGTCAGCCAGCATTTGGAAAGTAGCCAATATTTAGATTCTACACACAATACAAACAAACAAATAAATAAACTCACCAGTGCCATCTACCTGATTTACTAAAATACTCTATTAACTAAAGAAATTAAACACATACATTAGCTCTACTCTATCTACCATCGGCATCTCTACAAATGTTGAATTAAGACTTGGAATGACTTCCACCGGCATCACGGAGATTTGGGTAACCCCTTCCCTGCTGTTGCAGGATAAGCGCAGCCTTTGAGCCCCACCTGCACAGACAACTGCTACAGGCCACAATCTGGGGGACTGTCTGGAGCAGTACAAGGGAGATAAGCCCTTTTAGGTACATAAAAGAAGTTTTTTTCTAATGGTGTTCTCTAGATTTCATCTACAGCAAAAGAGAGCTTTTAACTATAGAGCTGCTACTAACGTGTTAGTGACCTTGACTTAACTATAGGTAGCGGCTGACCTGCAAAAATCCAGTATAGACATTAAAACTAAATATAAAAATACTTAATTATGAGTTAATTTAACTTATTTGTTGCCTGAAGCAACAATGTATTTTAAGGGTGTTTTTTTAAAATTGCTTTCAGTTGAACAGCCTGGATATTTGTGGGCAATTTTTACAAGTTTAATTAGATGAAACTAATTACTTAAAATACATTTAACAAGAATATTGAAATGTTGAAGTCAAGGATTAAAAAAAAAGGAAAGAAAAGCTAAATCTGGATAATTAAAACAGAAGACTTTTTAAGTTTCCATTTATGTTGCATTTCTAGTTCTCAGCCACATGAATCACTCTTCACTGTTTTACACTCTATTAATGATAAACAGCGTGAATGTGTTTTATTTTAATTAAATTGTGAAGTTTACAAGGAAAAACAAATTATTTTTGGTAACTAGGGTCTAATGCATTCTAAGTGAAAGTGTATTTGATTAAAAGTTTATAAAACTAGAGAGACATATTGCATTTTAAGTTCAGTTAATTCCTGACACCTTAATGTCTATCTACTCATTTTATGAAGATATTTTAAAACACCATCTTAGCTCACATTGGCTGTGGTCAATTTAATATTTTATTATTCCATAACAATAATTCACAGTATCTTTCAATAACAAACGATAACGGCATTTAAAAACTGATTCTTTAAATAGCTATTGTTTGGTATAAATTTGAATCTATCTTTAAAGAGACTAGAAAAAGAACTACTTGCATGACTAATTTCTACTGTGGTGCTCCACTATGCTTCAAGCTCATTAACTAGGGATTTTATATTAAAATGTAGAAACCCCTTTGCAGAAAATGTGATAATTTCAGCTGGTTTGCTTCACAGTAAGATCTTACAAAGCTTAAAGATGTAAATCCGATTACAGTAAAATACACACAATGCATCCAAACAAGAGATCTTTTCTCTTTAACGATTCAGAAATTCATCAATAAGGACTTTGTGTGTCACAAAACTGCTTTGTAGATCCATCTCCAAAAGTATGCAGAGAACTACTCTTAACATAGCAATATTTGCATTGAAATGCTTTATCTGATTATGGGAAAATATTCTCAGCTTTTTAAAGTTTGAAACCAGGGGATTAAAAAATGCAAAACAATACCAAGTATTATGCACATTCATTCCAGCTGCAGAACTGTCAACAAAACGCATATGAAGAAACAAAGCTTATTCAGCAATATTTCACCATGCCTTGTCCCTAGCTGCAGAAAACGTTCAGCTTCAAGACTTTGTCATTTGGGGAATTGCCAGTTATTTCTAAGAAAACATGATATGTCTGTCCCAAAGACAAAAAATGTCTTTTACAGCTGAGCTCGTGTCATAATTGCTGAGAAAAATACGCATTTAACTTTTAGGATATGGCTATCCATATAAATCTGGTTCATTAATTCAATAACACATAATGTGGATCAATTTTAACGGCACAACTTTTTAACCATATCAAAATCTATTTTATACTCATATTGGCAACTGGGAAAGTAATTACAATTGCTTATATTTCAATTTGTATATTAAAACAATGTGAGGAAACTGCATTGATTGAGCAGAATTCCTTGGATGCGAGCATTTTAGATACTGTAGTATTTTTGGAAAGAAAAGTATAAGGATTGTTCATTTTAATGTTACGGATATTAATAATTTAAATTATTTCTTAAAATGAAATGTTCACAAAAATTGCGTGTTGACCAGTTGGCCTCTTTGAGTTTTAAAATTAAAGGTGAATATTGGCACGTGATTGATATATAAGATTCTCTTCTCTGCATTTTCAACATATTCTGTGAGTTTCTCTCATTTAAATCCAGCCGTACAAATAGACACGAATGATCCCATATATACTGCTTATATGCGAGATGTTTATCTTAAAAGTCATCCTTACCAAAAGATCCTCACCAGCAATTCCCCGATTGTTAAAAACCACGCACCTAAAAATTGAGAAAGTAAATTCAATTATACACATTGTTCATTCAACTAAAAGAGATAACTTAAAAACACAACAAAAATGAAAATACATAAAGAAAAACGGGACAGTTCTATGAATAAGTTCAGCACATAAATATTTACAGTCCTACAGATCCTAAAGCCTGAACTGTGTGGAAAAACCTTTACACCAAAATGGAGTTCACTGAAGTCAGTGCGACTCTGTATGAGCTCCGTGATTTGACAGTCGAGGTCAGATTGCAGGATGAGAGCCACAGGGGTTACCTGAAGACGGTACATGCATTTTGTTCTGCCTGTGCTCTGAGCTGGCCAGACACGAGCCGTAAGCTCTGCCCGTGCAGGGCTGAGCCTAAAGCAGGGCTCTGACAGAGAACGCCAGGCATACATGTATAGACATCCTCCAAAGCTCCGTAATTTTATTAAATAGCCAATAGAAACGAGCCGAATCAAGATTATAATGACAGCTGCATCTACATTTTGAGCACAGCCCTGGGGATGGGGATTTTTTTTTGGTCTGGTATAGCACAAGTTTCTGTTCTCTCTATGCTGGTGGGAGTCGCTGAATTTTCTAGCAGTATTACCTTGATTTAAGGATCTATACTTTCTTAATAAATCTTACTTTTCTATTACTCTTCTACCATCTCACCATAATAATTTTGTTAAATAAAATATACATATTTTAGATGGCTTAAAGGCATGAAAAATTACTTATTTTGGTATTTCTCAAATGGTGCTGTTTAAGAACAAAATCGTAGCATTCTGTTGAAATCTGACCTAAACCTCTCCTTTTTCCATGCTATACCTTCTTTTCTTAGGTGATCAAATGCAGATATTTCTTTCAGGAATACTTAAAATAGTAATAGTATGAAATTGTTGATTCAAGGCTTTCTTCCTCTGATATTTTTTACCGGTAAGTTTTAAAGTGATTTTTAAAGTACTTTGAACAGTTAAAGTGCTACTTTACTTTCATAATTTAGTAAAGCAGTTATCCAAACCTCCAAACAGAGAAGAGGTAGCCAGACATGTAGGTAAAAGCTCATATATACATATTTGAAGAACTTTATTATAGTCAGTACCAGAAGCCAATCTGCAAAGACAAAATGTAATATTCCAAATACAGATCCTGGAACAATGACAACTTATTCTAAAGCACAGCAGCAGCAGCACTATGATTACATAAAGGAATCTGCTCATCGACTAATCCATTTATTTTACCCAACTCTGACCAGAAGCCTTAACAACAAAACTAAATTAAGCAGTGACAATTAACGGGTGACAAACCTCTCCCTTCACCACCACCAGTAAGAGCAGGCTAGCTCTCCTTTCTGCACTCACAAATTTTAGGTTGCTGAATCGAGCAATTTTGGCATTCAGAAGCTGACCTCCGCTGAGGCCTTCTGCCAGCAATGCATCCACACCGAGTCTTCCTGGAGCTGAATACAAACCCCTTCTCTAGAAAGTGTAAAGGTAACACAGATACTGACATTACGATTTAAGAAGCAGCCGCAAAGGCCTGTGCAGACTTATCTTGCTTTCACTGCAATCTCTGGGGCACGTCTGTAGATACTAAAACTGCCCTTCCGAACGCACAGCCTGTTACATAATTCTACTATTATTATTATTACTAATAATACTTTCTTACACAAACTAATGTCTTTAGATCTCATTTGCCTTAAGAAGGCATCTTACACATACACATACTTGTATTTGATCTTATTAGAAGCAGCGAAATACCAGCAATGAAATACAACAGCACCTATATCCCAGCGTTTCGCTTTGATGGATCATGTGAAGAATGTAGGATTCCTTGCTCGTTCCTGTCAGGCCAGGCAATAACAGGACAGTGGGTCTTGTGCTGGTGTCCGGATAATATAAGCTGTCATTATTATCAAACCAATCCAACGAAATCTGTCCTCCATCTGCTGTTTTAATGAGCTCACTGAAAGGCACATTTCAAGACAACACTGATTAGACTGAAAAATACAGGCACGCTACTAAGAGTGCTTACAGTGTGCAAATTACCATGTATGAATTCTGCATTTTTAATTATGTTTTAATACTCAAAGTGTCACCTAGCTAGGTATGTTCGCATGTTTACCGTTCAGAAAGAGACACGCTTCCATCTGACACGAGATAGCACAGTCAGTTTGCGAAGCAATTCCCCATTTACGGTGAAGGAAGAGCTGGCCTTTCATGAATTGCTGCTGATGGACTGGAAGCTTGTAACTAATGTGATTTTTTGCATTGCCTTCTATTTTATATAAGCTTGTGTACTGTAGTTTTCCTTCGTATTATCTGAGAATCTTTTGATAGCACAGTGGGCAACATGTTAAACATCTATCACATTTTTTCTCTTCATCCAAAGAAGCAGCGTGTATAATGGAAGGCACTTTGTTATGCTTTAAACACACAGAACACGGACACACACTGTATCTTTCACCCTGTATCTCCACAAACTTTGCTAGAATGCACTCTTAAACCATATATCTTAAGAATGCAGCAAATGTGGTAATATTCCAAGAAGCTAAGCATGCATTAACCAATGAAAAGGTTTCAGTCTTTTTTTTTTAGAAACATAGAGCATCTTCCGTTTTCTCTGGCAATGAAGACATTGTACGAGAGAGTTGGTATAGGAACTACCAAAATTTAAGCCTACCTTGCATTTGATTTTTCATTTGAAAGTCTTGATAGCACCTACTCCAGATTTTAAAGCTCGTCAGCCTTGTTGGACTCATTAGCTCAGCTTTGCCCTTTTTCAGTAATGGGAAGTAGATGCAATGCTGGTGTGTACTGCCAACACAATCTCAAATGGTGCAAAATAAGCATTGCCCCATGGAACTATGTTTCTTCCCTCACAAACCTTGAAATAGAGAGTATACAAGAAAGGCTAGAAAAAGTGGACATGGCCATACCACTGAAATGTTTCCTAGTTACTAAAACTAAGGGAAGCTGCTAAATGCTAAATCTATTCTACCATGCAAACAGAGCTGAAACAACTTGTGCTGCATCCAGGTTCCGGTGCATAAAAGTACTTCTCCTTAGGTCTTGTGCCAAATGCCTCATTTGCCAGACTAAGTCTCATTTCTGTGTGAGAGAGATCAGCTGAGGACAAACAATAAATATTGAGTTTTTTCCTTCTTAGAATTCAGGCATCAAAGAACACAACATAAACCCCACAGGTAAAAGTTACTTTGAAAATCCCAGAACTTTTATATATCTGAAACAAGGCTGAATGTGGCCACGTTATGGTTATGGCAGAACTTGTTTCAGTAGACACAGTGATTCCATGACCTTTGCAAAACGATGGCATTCAAACACCAGAATATTTGATACACCAGATGGGTGTGCTGCCATCCAGAGGGACCTCAACAGGCTGGAGAAATGGGTTGATGGGAACTTCGTGAAGTTCAACAACGAGAAGTGCAAAGTCCTGCACCTGGGGAGGACAAGCCCCATGCACCAGTACAGGCTGGGGGCTGACCAGCTGGAAAGCAGCTTGGCAGAAAAGGATGTGGGGGTCCTGGTGGACACCAAGTTGAACATAAGCCAGCAATGCACCCTCGCAGGAAAGAAGGCCAACATTAGGAGGAGCATTGGCAGCAGGTTGAGGGAGGTGATGCTTCCCCTCTACTCAGCACTGGTGAGGCCACACCTGGAGTGCTTCTGTCCAGCTCTGAGCTCCCCAGAACAAGGGAGACATTGGACATACTGGAGAGAGTCCAGCAAAGCATCATAAAGATAATGAAGGGACTGGAGCATCTCTCCTATGAGGAGAGGCTGAGAGAGCTGGGAGTGCTCAGCTTGAGAAGAAAAGGCTCAGAGGGATCTTATCAATGTACATAAATACCTGAAGGGAGGGTGCAAAGAAGATGGAGCCAGGCTTTTGTCAGTGGTGCCCAGTGACAGAACCAGAGGCAATGGGCACTACCTGAAACACAGGAGGTTCCCTCTGAACATCAGGAAACACGTTTTCACTGTGAGGGTCACCGAGCACTGACACAGGCCATCCAGGGAGGTTGCGGAGTCACCATCCTTAGGGATACTCAAAAGCCATCTGGACACGGTCTGGGGCAACTGGCTCTAAGTGGCCCTACTTGAACAGGGAGGCTGGACAAGGTGACCTCAAGAGGTCCTCCTTTCTGATCTCAACCATTGTGTGATCCTGTGAACATATAACCACATCAGTTCCTATATTGTCACCAGTATTTCAATGCTCCAAAAGTCTCTGAGCTAAAATACGGCCATTTGGGAACCTTGACCTTTTAAACCTACTGTATATTGAATTGAGGATAGAGATGGTTCCAAGCCTAGGATGGAGTTGTAAAGGTGGGCATAAAGAAAAAAAATGGGCACAAGCTTGAGCAATGACAGTAGCTGTGACACAGAGTAAGGTAACCTCCGGCTACCGAATCAATCACTTTCCATAAGAAAAGCACTTACTTCCTGTACTGTACTTGGGGTCTAGAGGTGATAAAGGGACGCAGGAGTGTCTGCACCCGACCTTCCCAGCACCAAACCGTGGGATAGTAAGTTTCTGTCACAACAGGGCAATATTCCTCGAGAAAGCGGCAGAAACGGTCGTTGCTGGCCACCAGCTGGGGTTTCTAGGGAGAGAGACTACAGTCAGGCATGGGCATTCACATAAAACAAACTAACAAATAAATACATAAAGAAATTAAAACTTTTTAAAATCCTTTCCCAGTAAACCAATTTCTTTCATATAATCATTTGCAATGCTTTTTCCTTTCATGGTAGAGAGATAAGTGAAAAAAATAAAACAAAATGCCAAAATGTCCACTGAAAAGTGAAACCCACTAAACATTATGGATTCCTTACCTATTTCTAATAATATTCTATTCTAGCTCTATTTTTAGCACCATCGTACCTTTCACTGAAGAATCAAACTCACACTCTCTCCCAGTAGGGGAGAAAGATTTTACTAAATCAATTTTCTTGCACCGCACAGAAATGATGCTTAATCCATGTACTTTGTGCACCTGCAGTACCTATTTTAACCCGGTAGGACACTCCTCCTCCCATCTCATACTACGGTACACAACTGCATTGGTTACTCATTTCTAATAACGCTCTGCGTACAGAGATTTTTCTTACAGCTTCCATTTGTATACCAATTAATGTGGAAATCCCTGCATACCAAACATCTCACGTTTTAGCAACCGCGTTTCTTAAACTTCTCTCTTACACTGACTCTCCAACCCTCAAGCATTAATAGGACAATAATAGATGCTTTGAAGAAAACTGTTACACATACACAGCGGTACATCCTCCTGACCCTTCGTTTTTCTCCTCTGACCAAAATCAAGTACCCTCTTCTGGCTGAAGAGGAAGGCTATGTTCTCAGCGGCTCTGGGAAGGACTGTGGCAACACGCGTGCCTTCAGCAGCCCTAAATCTTTTGATGTGCGTCTTTTCAGTTGATTAAGCATTCAACGAGGCGCTCTCACCACGGGGCCACTTTAGATCAGATCAGACTCACTGTACCCAAGTCATTTGCAAACGCCTAATTTATCTGTGAAACCACGGCTGATGAGAAGATGTACAAGAGCGTCCTAGCCTCCAAAACACTGCGATAAGCAGCTCCAGAGGCATTGACGATTGGACCGAAGGCAGACACAAGGGCAGCAAACTATTTTATCACCTGAGGTAAACCAAAGAGGTCGGGTTTTTGTTGCGGGGGGCGCTCCTGACCTCCCTTTCCAAACCATCGTCCCCCAGCCAAGCTCTCCCCTCGCTACCACGGCATTTTGTGGACGGCCCGAGGCCGGAGCCCCTTCCCCTCCCAGGCCGGGCACGACCCCGGGGGCGACGGAGGAAACGCCTCGGGGGT
>VYZM01018687.1:175890-201776 GCA_013398915.1 Dromas ardeola | reverse complement strand
GCGGCCTCGCCCCCTCTGGCCCCGCCCCCGGCGGCGCTGCGCGTTGGTTCTGCAGCGCGTGCGCATGCGCGGCTTGGCGGAGGCCCGACCGGCGCCCGTCAGACGAACCAGGACCGCCGGGACTCCGGCGAGCCCCGCGCCACCTGGAGCGGGGTCGGTGCTGCCCGCCGGGCCCCGAGAGCGGCCGTCGGCGCTCCGGTATCGCCTATTACGCGTTACCACGCCCCCGGCAGTTTTCCGGGGGTCCATCTCCATCACCCCGCGGTCCTCCAGGACCCCGGAAGTGCCCCCTCAGTCCCCCGACGCGCGTCTCTATGGTACTTTAGTCATCCAGGAACCCGGAAGTGCCCTCTCAGTCCTCCGATGCCCGTCTCTATGACACTTCAGTTCTCCAGGAACCCCGAAATGCCACTTCAGTCCGCCGACGCGCGTCTCTATGGCACTTTAGTTCTCCACGATCCCGGAAAGTCTCCTCTCAGTCCTCCGAAGCGCATCTCTATGGCACTTGAGTCCTGCAGGTTCCCCGAAGCATCCCCTCAGTCCTCCGAAGCACGTCTCTATGGCACGTCAGTCCTCCAGGACATTGGAAGTGTCCCCTCAGTCCTCCGAAGTGCGTCTCTATGGCACTTCAGTCCTCCAGGATCCCAGAATTCTCCCCTCAGTCCTCCGAAGTGCATCTCTATGGCACTTCAGTCCTCCAGGATCCCGGAAGCATCCCCTCTGTCCTCCGAAGCTCCTCTCTATGGCACTTCAGTCCTCCAGCACCCTGGAAGTGCCCCCGAAGTCCTTCAAAGCACACCTCTAAGGCACTTCAGTCCTCTAGGACACCGGAAGTGCCCTATCAGTTCTCCGAAGCATGTTTCTATGGCACTTTAGTCCTAAAGGGTCGCAGAAGTGCCTTCTCAGTCCTCTGAAGCGCATTTCTATGCAGCAAAGGCCGGCGCCCTGCGGCTGGCGCAGCGGCAGAAGTGGATCCCCCAGGGGGGGAGAACGAGCCCGGGGTGTCAACTCTGGCGCCTTGGACAGGGGCACCAGGCCTGGCCGTTCGGCGTTCTCAGCTGCTGGTGCACCGTCGGGGCTGCTGGCTAGGCCCGCCGTGGCCAGCAAAGCCCAGCGCCCTGCGGCTAGCACAGCGGCAGAAGCAGTTCCACCGGTGGGTGAGAACGAGCCCGAGTTTCAACCTTGGCGCCTTGGACGGGGGTGCCAAGCCTGGCCGTTCGGCATTTTCAGTTGCCAACATGGCGTCAGGGCGCAGGGCAGTGCCCACCGTGGCCAGAAAAGCCCGGTGCCTTGCAGCTGGTGCAGCGACAGAAGCGGTTCCCCCGGGGGGGGTAAGAACAAGACCTGGTTGTCAACCCTGGCGCCTTGGACGGGGGCGCCAGGCCCGGACTTTTGGCATTCTCGGCTGCCTCCACCCCCTCTCTGGGCAACCTGGGCCAGGGGCTCACCACACTCAGAGTAAAGAACTTCTTCCTAATGTCTAATCTAAACCTGCCCTGCTCTAGTTTAAAACCATTGCCCCTCGTCCTGTTGCTACATGTCCTTGCAAACAGCCCCTCCCCAGCTTTCCTGGAGCCCCTTGAGGGGCTGGAAGGGGCTCCAAGGTCTCCCCGGAGCCTTCTCTTCTCCAGGCTGAACCCCCCCGGCTCTCCCAGCCTGTCCTCACAGCAGAGGGGCTCCAGCCCTCCCAGCATCTCCGGGGCCTCCTCTGGCCCCGCGCCAACAGGTCCATGTCCTTCTTGTGCTGAGGACTCCAGAGCTGGACACAGTACTCCAGGTGGGGTTTCACGAGAGCAGAGCCAGGAAAAGAAACTCCGTCCCCAGAGCCAGCCCTCCCCAGTCTAGCACAAAAACTCCCTGGGGTTTCTCACTCCCGCCTACGGCTGAGCCCAGAGCACGTGCCCAGACCCCAGCAGGTACCAGTTCCCAGCTGGGCAATCCAGCCTGAGACAGGCGGATTTTAGGCTGATGGTGACGGTGTTTGGTGTGGAGCCCTGAGCTCTACCCAGCTGGCCATAGTTGTTCTTTGGAGTGCAGACCGGGCGCGCTGCTCCTCCTGCAGGACTTCTGCAGGGCTGGAAGCCCAGGGCTCACCCGAGGGACAGACCCAACACAAGTTCACAGGGCTTAGTTGCTGAAGCACTTTTACCAGGCACAGAACGTGTTGCTTCTCTCATCTCACACTGTGTGTGGTGGGTATAGAAGTAGTTAATTCCCGAAAGTAATGGGAAGCCTGATGTGAGAAAGCTGGGAGCAGAGAGCTGCCTGGGTCTCTCCTGCGCAGAGCCCAGCGCACCCCCTCCAGGCGCCGGGCTGCGGCTGGGCGGAGGTTGCCGAGTTATCTCGCACGCTGAGAAAAGCGCATCTGTGGCTGCTGGACTCCTTCACAACAGCACTATTGTTTGCAGCCCCTAAGCCCAGGTTGCTGTAGCTAATTAGCATGTAGAAATCAGCATTCTTGCTCTACCTCTCACGTCACACAGGGAAGAGTGACACACTGCAAAAGCAGCTTCCCAATGCTGCGCCTGCCCCCAACAGGGAACCAGGTCTTTTCTCGCCACATTTGTGCGGGGTTTCTTGTATTTTTATCCCTAATGCAACACAGGAGCTCCTTATGTGGCACTAGAAGCAGGTTGATTAGGACAAGCTGCCGGTGCATCAGTGACGGGACCACAGAGCTGCTCCCCAGACACTTGACCCAGAACACATACTGCAGCAAGGATTACAAACAGGGAACCTCTAGCCTTTGTTTTCCCGTCTTCAGTCCACTACTGTTGACACCCCAACTCTTATCGGACAGCAGAAGGGCTGCTACAGTCTGCCCAAATATGTTTCTCTCTTATCCTAACCGCATTCTGCTTATTTAGCCTCTGCTGGGGATGTGGAGATCCCCAAAGAGTTGATAAAGCCTCCCAGCACCTATAGAGGCTTCCCATTGGATTCGGAAGCTGGCAAAGTCACAAGAAAAGCACTTCTGCATGTTTCCATAGGATTTCTACTTCCTAGAAAGACTGAAAACAGGGAATGTAGGAAGAAAAGGGGTTTTTTCTTCCAAAAAGAGGAGCTCCTAAACCTCCACAAACTACTAAGAAACTTGAAGCTCCATTTAAGCATTAGGCTGGGATTTTATCTAATTCTGACCATCTCCGTTTCTGAAGTTCCCTTTAGCAGCCACGTCTTCCCACAAGGGCCCCAAAAGACCTGGAAGGACACATGACAGCTCGTAGAGGACCTCTGCTGCAGCCTGTCTGTTTAATAAGTCAGAGCAGCTGCAAGACATTTTAATTGCAAAATCAGGTAATAATGATCTTCTTAGAAACTCAAATAACAAGGTTCCTATGGGTTTACAGATACTTTGATCATCATCATCTGAGTTCTAGACAACCCTGGGCTGAATCTTAAGTTTTCTGTCTGAAACAGAGTATTTTTGGAGGAATTCCCAAAGACAGCAGCCTGTCTCTCCATTGAAAATCATATCATAGAATGGTTCGGGTGGGAAGGGACCTTAAAGGCCACCCAGTGCCACCCCCTGCCCTGGGCAGGGACACCTCCCACCAGCCCAGGTTGCTCCAAGCCCCGTCCAACCTGGCCTTGAACCCCTCCAGGGATGGGGCAGCCACAGCTGCTCTGGGCAACCTGGGCCAGGGGCTCACCACCCTCACAGCCAAGAATTTCTTCCTAATATCCAATCTAAATCTCCCCTCCTTCAGTGTGAAACCGTTACCCCTCATCCTACCATTACACTCCCTGATAAAGAATCCCTCCCCATCCTTCCTGTAGCCCCCTTAGGGACTGGATGGGGCTCCAAAAGTGATGGGAGTCAGCCACCTTGTCTGCAGTTGTGCCTGTAAAGCTTCTGCATCAACAGATGCATCATATCTGCAAGCCCTTTTCCAGGAATTCCTTCTTTGCTGTTCGCTCTCAAAGCACCTTTCTTCTACCAGAATCTCCCAGGGACTACCAATATGGTTTAGACTAATGAAAAAATATTTTTATCCTACAGAAAGAATAGCAAGGTGTCGTGAACAACCAACCAAGAGGTGTTTTGATCCATCTGGTTTGGATTAGTAAATAAAAGGTCATAAGGACAATTAAGGGTATATTCCTGACACACAAAACCACCAAACTTCCTAATAGAGCGTCAGCTGATATGACAGGGAGAAACCTGTAATTCTGGCTGCCATCCACAGCCTGACTGCTTCAGGAAGCCCTAAATAAAAAATAATGGATATTTCCTTCAGTATTAAAGGCCTATGATGCACATTGCACACCTAAATCTGCCCCTAAGTAATAACGAAAATAGATATTCCAAAGAGAAAGAGTTAAATCACTGGATTAAACACCAGAGATATAACTAAATCTGACACAATGTGGAAACTGAAAACAATTATTGGATTATAAAGACACCGTACACGAGTCACCAAGAAAGATACTACCGGAAAATGCTAATAAATGGTAGGGACATTATTCCTTTGGTGAATTACTGAAGCATTTTGAAGGAAAACGCTAAAAGAAACTCTGAGGTATAATGCATTTCTGAGGCTCAAAACGTTGCACTGTTTCTTGGTATAACACAGGACAGTTCCAGGCCCCACATGGCTGGTGAAGAGGCCAAAATGGTATATTCGCTCTCAGAAACCAACCTGAATTTTACCATTAATTTCAGTCAGGCCTAAGAATGATCCCATGTGCCCAGGATGTGATGTCTCCCACTGCAGCCGATTCTGAGGCAAAGAAACGTCACGGGTTTGTCCGGAGCTAAGCTGGCATTGTTCAACTGCAACTCTGCTTTTAATGCCAAATATCATTGAGTTAATAGATCAATATCTACTATTATCTGACATGAATATGCAAAATACAGCTCTAAAAATCATTTAGGACTGTAACACACTGGAAATATTTTTCTTATGTGAAATGTCACTATTTCCATAGACTTTGGAAAAGGTGATATTGTAAAGACACTGATTCAACAATCGGGACTCGTTAAAAGAAGATGTCTTTCCCATTTTCAACAGGGTTACTTTGTTTTTAACAGTTCTGGACACTTGCTGAAAGAGATTATAAATATAACACGTTCTTTGACGTCAAGGTTAAGTGCAGTTAATGAATAATCGCGTTCCGTGGTAGTAATGGGTTTTATCTGCAGGGCCCCAGTTGCTTGATAATTTCTTGTATGGCAGCATTTTTCTGGCTCATGTCTAGAATGTGAATTTAAATGCCAGAGCAGCTCTTGAGCTGCCATGCGCGCTCGGATTCATTCCCTGTCTGTGCACCCAGCGCAACTTATGCCGTGCAATTAATTGTACAGGATTTAAGTTTGGCCACAAAAGCCGTGCAAGTGATTTCTCTACCGGGAAAGGCGGAGGAAAAAAATAAATCAATTCTCTGTGGTTAGCCTGGAGGAGAGTGAATGTCACCTTAAGGTTTGCTTTGATAATTCCACGGTACTCTGTCTGGAAGCCCTCTGAGACCTCGTCTAACTGTGAAGTCCATCACTAAGAGACTTGGAGCAAACCTGTCCTGAGCTTCATCAGGACTCCAAGTTTTCCTCAAGGATGAGTTTATGGTCTCTGTAATGAGCTCAGGTGATCTTTACTTCTGAAAAGAAAGAAGAAAGAAGATGCTGATTTAAGTCAAAGAAAAGAGCATGAGGTAAAGGTTCCTCGAGCTGTCTAAACCCTGCCTTGGTGCTCTTGCCGCCTGGGACACCGAGGTCCTCCTTGGTCTGGGCTGCCCCAGACACAGCCACCAGCCCTGCCAGAGGCAGCTGGGGCGTGCAGGTGCCACTGGAGCCAGCACCGCGGATGGGACAGGGGACAGGACAGGGTCAGAGGAGCTTCCCACCCCTCGGCGAGAGCTGGTGAAATGCCCATGCTGGCAGCACTGGGTCACCTACTCTGCAACGGTCCTTCCAGACATGTTGTTGATGAGAGATAATTAATCAGTATAAGTGAGAATGGCAAAAACCATAATAAAACTCTAGTATGATTCCAAGTTGAGTTTTAAGTGGTAATTAATGGGCACCTTCCAAGGCAGCATAACGTTACAGTGACAATTCCCTGTCAGCAATCCCATCTTTGCTAATTAATCTGGTATTTAGTGTAATAGTATTGACCATAATGAACTTAAATTATTGAAAAGAAATATAGAAAGCTTTTATTAATCATTAATAGCATCTTCCTGGTGTACTATTTTAATAAAGTTCCATGACCTGTAAGATTAACAATCAGAAGACCCAAGGGAAAAGGAAGAATGGATGATCAAATAGAAAGAAATCAAAAGCATTTGAAGAGTTCATGTCTTCTGCTTCAATTTACTTTCAGACTTATGAACTTTACGCCCCTTTATGAAGGGGTATAAAGTCTTGCCAGATTTGACCACTACATCGGGGTCCCGTTGCATTAGAAGGAGAGGCTACAGTGGGTTTGCTGAGACGCAGCGCACCAAACGTCTATTTGAATATAAAATGTCTTTTTGCTTTCTGACAGTGAAGTGCAACTCACACCAAAGTCTCTTCAAATGGAAACCTGTCACAGCTCACATGTATCCAAAGGGAATTGTCCCTCTGACATCACACACGTAGCCCTTTCTTGCACATTGTGTTTTAGGCATGCTGTTCTTTCAGCACATGAATGAGTTTGCCTTTGGTATATTTTGTAATGTTTATATCCACTTCCAGACTGTTTAGACCTCCACCCTTCCAGGAATGAAATGAGATCATTTGCTCCAAAACCATCAGCCTCACATCTTTTGCTCTGATTTGACTTTGCAACCTCCAAACTCTGTTATTTAATAACATATTTTTCAGCAGTGGCAGTATGAGCAGATGCCCATACACTTCCGGATACATGCATTCTCTAAGTTTGTTTTTATTATTCCAATTATTACAATACCTGGACAAATATTACAATACCTGGACAAATCAGTTTTGTTATGCGGAGTACCAGTTTTTCAATTTTTGCATGGAAAAGTGTATATATTTCATAAAAGCACATTATTGTTATTCCTTTGGAACCGTGTGGTCTCCAGATAAAAGTCATGTGCGTTGACCTTTCCCGTTTGGTGTGCTTAACAATTCTGATTGCTGCTCTACCTCGATGAGGCATTCTGCCTTTTTTTGGAGCACTAGTGCACTTTTGAATTAAACATTATCAATTTTTAAATATGCCAACTCTCCAGGTTCCCTTAAGCTAAGACATCTGAAAAACCAGCATGTTTGCAGCAGCCACCAGCCCCCTGCTTTGCAAAGGAAGGCTTTTGGTTCAGTATTCGGCTCTGCTTTGCCACTTTGCAAGGAGTTGGGTCAGGAAACGTCACGTTTCAGCTCTGCCCTTTGCTCACTGGCTGAATGATGCGATTTCCTTCGGATAGGGCATTATCTCGTTGTGTACAAACTGACTCCAGAGTGCTGTTTAACAGACAGACATACAGTGCTTTTACAAAGGGTAACCAGACTGGAAATGGTGAATTCCCGTAAGTATTTAAAAGAATCAACGCAGAGACAGGAAAACAAACAATCCAGCACAGAACATGGAGATGCTTCATGCTCAGCTGCCCCTGGGCTCACCAGTGAGAAACAGATAATTACCAACAATCTTTGTCTCTATATAATATTTCTACAAGTAACAGGAGAAAATAACCTCTGACAATCCATTCCCCTGTTAGTGTGTCTTCTCCTTTAGGAGCCAACTTCTCTCGGGCCCATATTGTCTGACTTCAAAACCTGTGTTTCCTTCTTTCCCCTTACATTTCAAGACACACTAGATGAATGCACAAATGCAAACACTAATAGTTGACAAAAAATCAGGGTTTGCAATTGCAGCTATTATTTTTTATTTATTCTTTCAGTTTTTTACCCCTTTTATGCTTTTGTTGTCATAAGAGCTTTATGAAGAAATCGGATTACTTGTGCTTGTAGTTTTTGGAAGCACATCAACTGAGTGTCAATCTGATTTAGTGCTGTGCCTGCACCAGAAATCAGCACAAGAACATGCAATCTGTTGTATTTCAAAAAGGAAAAAAGAAAACTTAGATATGATACATACACGGAAAAACGTATGTACATTTTCATAAGCTGCCTTTGGAACTGAACCAAGCAATTAATACTGGGGAGTTTCCATTAGCTCTTAAATTTGATGGCTGCTAGCAATGTTTATTTAATATCTATTGGAAAAAAAGTAATCGTATTTTGAGGTCACTTCGCATGATCTATTCTGTTTAGTAAATATTTGCCTTAAACACGTTTAACAAGAGTCTTTTCCAAGATGATCAATCTGTGTTTAGACTCACTGATGGAGGCAAACATGAAAGTGATCCCAGCCCAGATCAACAAGTACGAGAGAAACCCCAGAGCCCCCAGCAGAAGAGACCCCAAGGAAACAGGAGCCAAGCACACTCCGGGTCACCAAACTGGGCAGGTGTCGTGGTTTAGCTCCTGCCGGCAACTGAGCACCGCACAGTGGAATGGGGAGGAGAATGGGAAGAAAGACCCCCCCCCCCACTCTCAGGGCAGAGCAGCTCCCCGCAGGAACACGGGCGAGATTTAACTCAGCCAGAGGTCCTGACCTTCTTCTGGCTTAATTCAAGCAGTCGGGGCACCAAACAGCTCACAAACCTTCCTCTTTTCCATCCAAGGATATAAGTCTCCATTGTCCCATATTTACAGGCGTGAATGAAATGTGGTTCACAAGCTAGAAATACTTTTTACTTTTGCCAGACTTTTTGGATCAGATCCACGCAAAACACTAATGACGCGTAGCCGCGGTGCACAAATCACCACACCCGCTCTCGCAGGGTTTCCGAAGACAAACAGACCCGTCACATTCCACAGAGCGGCACCCATGCAAACCTTTGCACCCAGCAAGCGGAAAACAGCCAAGGCGTGACATTTCCTCCCTGTCAGGCTCCCAGGTTTTATTTCATTGGCATTTCTCAACACACTCCGAGCAAATTATTCAACAAGCTAGATACCTGCGGGGAGAGGGCGCATGGAACACCTCCCTAGCCAGCGGACCATCGATAACATCCCATGTGGATCGACGAATATTTTCCATCAGTGTCAGTCAGCCTGTGATGAGGAAGGGAAGGGGGAGCAAGGATATTGAAATGATTTTCTCAAGCAGTGTGTGACACAGAGCATCGCTGAAGGGCTGTCTCCTCGCTCAACTCGCTCACCGCGGCACAGGAATGCAAAGACAGCGTCGCACGGCAAGGCCTGGGCTCTGCTAACTTTAGGTTAATCCTATACCTTCTCAGTCCATAGATGGTTTATTCTTTCATAAATAGCTAATTCATGCTCACTGAGTTCAGCATCTTCTTTACAGCAGTAGCGGGAGGGAGTGCCCTGACAGCCCCACCACGACACAGCCTGAACCGAGCATCCCAAGGAGCCTGTTCCTGCCCATTCCCACAGTTTCCTAGGGACTGTTTGCCAGGGCATGTAGCGATAGGACGAGGGGCAATGGTTTCAAACTAGAGCAGGGCAGGTTTAGATTAGACATTTGGAAGAAGTTCTTGACACTGAGGGTGGTGAGACACTGGCCCAGGTTGCCCAGAGAGGTGGTGGAGGCCCCATCCCTGGAGACATTCCAGGCCAGGCTGGATGAGGCTCTGAGCAACCTGGTCGGGCTAAAGATGTCCCTGCTCACTGCAGGGGGGTTGGCCTAGATGGCCTTTAGAGGTCCCTTCCAGCCCAACACGTTCTATGGTTCCATGATTCTATAAACTCAGTGCAGCTTCAGTATTGAAAACTCAGGAGCACTTAAATTCCTGGCGGAAATTTCAGCAGGAGCAGGACAGTGTAGATGGGTACAGAGGCGGGGACAGCCCTTTTGCTACCTGGGAAAGGGTCTAATGCCAGAATGAAACAGTTGGGTGTCATCACTGAACCTGTGAGCCTTGGGAAACCAAACGCTCCTTGTCCGTCTTTCACTGCAGGCGCTGCTATGAGTTATTAACGATGAAATGACTTTCCAGCAGCCCCCAAGTCCATTACCAGAATGCCAGAGTTTCAGCCTTCTCAGAGACAAGCCCGTGCCAGACTTCTTAATAATGTGACCTCGCAAATCTGACCTCCGCTGCTTCAGCTTTGATTTGGGTTACTGGAATGCTATCATATCCCAGAAAGGCACATAATTAACAGATTAAAAATGTTTCCCAGAACAATGAAATGTTCTCATGAAAAGAAGTTTGCCAAACGCGCCAGAAATTCTAAGCAAACCTCAAAATACCTGACTTGAGTTCTGATTTTACTTTGTTTTCCCTTGGGAATGAAAAAAAAAAAAAATAGCGTTGTATCATGCCTAGTGTCACTTGGCACTAAAATCACAGTGTTTCCTAATAATTTGAGCAATATACACCTAAAAACTACTTTGAACCTCTCAAAAACTCCTCATGACACAATTTTGTAATGACACTTCAGCAAAATTAATCTGAGGGAGAACCAACAGTGTAATACACTATGCTGAAGCGTATTTTTCTCATCCTACTAAATCCTCTTTCGAGAGTCCAAAGCGTCAGGGAAAAAACTTACTACATCATTTCCTCCAGATATTTTGATTTGAAATCCTTATAAGTTACTTCCCCTGGCCTCAGGTTAACGCATTCATGTATTAGCTGCTGCCGTTTCTATTGAACAAGGAGATCACAGGAGTGAGAAATGGAAAACCTGAAGACTTCATTCTTACGTGTGCTAATTCCTGCTTACGCTGCTCTGCCGTAAAACCACATCTATAGCCCATCCGAGCCTTTGTGATTCTACAGGAGAGCCACAATACAAACGTAATTCATCCCGTGTTTGAATACAGCTCATCTGCCCTTGCTGCTGCTGCCGCAGAAGTGTGCCGCCTTAGTGCTTGTGGATTGAAGAGAGGTAACTGCATTTGGCGATAGCGGCGCGGAGACCTTCCCTGCTGCGGCGAGAGGATGGGGTAACGCAGAGCAAGCGCGAGCGGATCTGCAGAGCACAAAGTGCCCTCTCTGCAAGGCAAGGCGTGCTGCTGAAAACACCTTAGCGATTCAGAGGTCAATAATTATTACTGTTTATTAACACAGCACAGTATATGCAGTAGTGGTCAAACAGCAAAAGTCACAGACTGAGGACTCGGAAGTATTTGCCTGTGAGTTTTTTGTGTTATCGCTTTAGTTCACAACAGAACAGCCTTTTTAGCAGTTTCCAAGTATAATAAGCATCAATAGTGTGCCTTGGTCAAAATGCAAGAAAATATAACTGAAGGCAGGCCTCACTCTGCATCCCACTCGTATGGGCTCCCTGATAAGTTTTAATTACAGATTTGACCTTGGTCTTTGTCTGAAGAAGGAATATAAGTATGAGATACTGGGTAATTGCTGTCAGAAGTCATTTAACTCATTAAAAGTCTACATGAGGAACCTTCTTCGGTTCCTGATGTTGCCAAGCACGCTTTAAGGAAATTAAAACCCTAAGTTTTTGTAATCAGCCTTATAGCCAGTTAGGTGATAATTAATGAACATATGTGACATCATTAAGCTGGTATGTATGCCTCTGCATCGCTAGTCAGCATTAACTACAAGGGTGGCATAAGGAATAGCACCGGAGCACTTGAGGGAGGAGCTGCTGGAACAAGGAGAGAGCGGAGAAATCCCATGGACTGGAAAACACCTAGCGCTTTCTGCTGATAAACAGGCAGATTCCTCCTGAACGTATCGAAATCACTGAATTTCATTCCCAGGTGTTCGTGGCCCCAGCTGCTGGCCATTGCAAACCCACGAATTTATCCTTACCAACCACCCTAAAGGTCAGGAAATACAAGTGGGAATGGATGCACATAAGGATGTGTTCAGGGTCAAAAGAAGAATTAGCATAAGAATTAGAAACAAAGCTAATTTCCCCCACACACACACACACACAACTGAAGAAAAGTCCTCTCCCCATCCCCGCGGAGATAAAACCAGTTTCAGCATGAGATAAAATTTCAGGAACTTGCCTGAGACCTTTGGAAAGCACCCAGGAAGAGCAGTATAACAACCTGAACGGCATCCCAGGGAACCGTGTTCTTCACAAAACTAATCTCATTTTACTCGCAGCTTGTACGACCCACCTGGGTGCAGCTGGTACGCTCAGCAGTGCCAGGCGAGTCTCCACTCCGTGCAGAGCAGCCTCTTTGAAATCCCAGGGAATAGGTACGGCCAGGGCCTTTTCTTGTACCTGTTGTGCTCACCGGCAACGCGGATGTTTCCCCACTGCGTAGACACTCCTGTACATCTGCTCCCAGCGAGCAGAGCGCGCAATCTCAACGGCTTGCCTGTAAGTCGTTAAACCAAGAGATGTGGTATTGGATCTGACAATCAGGAATACCATGGTGATTGTTTTTATACAGAAGCTTGGAAATGAGCTAAACCAAAGGGAATTCTCACATAGATTAGGTGATCCCTGAGATAATTACTGAGTATACCAAACAGAGTACTGTTTACCTACATATTAATGTGTCTACCCATATATTTATCTGTGAGATTATCAGACTCTCTCACAATACCCTCTGCGTCTTCTAGGTTTGTGCCTGATAGTTAATGTTTGCTCGTTATGCAGCTTCTCAAGCTGGGCTTTTACCTTTCCACCTGGCCTACTCTAGGACTTAATTCTGGGGCTAAGGTCTCTAATTAGCCAGCAGTAATTTGATATTTACATTAAAAATGCCTAATTCCCTATCAGAAAGAAAATGTTTCTATTCCATTCCAGGGGTAGGAAAGCTCTGCCGGCAAAGATGGGCATTGCTGAGGTTCCCATTCTCACAATTCATTTCACAGAATCCCAGACTGGCCGGGGTTGGCAGGGACCTCTGGAGATCATCCCGTCCAACCCCCTGCCAGAGCAGGGTCACCCAGAGCAGGTGGCACAGGAACGCGTCCAGGGGGGTTTGGAATGTCTCCAGAGATGGAGACTCCCCCACCTCTCTGGGCAGCCTGGGCCAGGGCTCTGCCACCCTCACAGGAAAGAAGTTCCTCCTCATGTTAAGATGGAACTTTTCCCCCCACTGAAGAGGTATTTCCACTTTGGAGCTAGAACCACAAAAGAGTTTATTATCCCAGAGTAACAGAGGGAGCTGGAGAGAAGACTCTAAGCTAGTCAACAGGTCAAACCAACTTGTGGAAACATATGTGCCACCCTGGCTGGGTGAGTCTAGGGAACAAGGGAGATGTTTTATCAACACACTGTTCCCATAAAGCCCCCAAAATCCCCATATCTAAGACATGACAGAGAACCATTGATCTGAGGTGAAAATCGAACTGCAAGTGAACCACTTCCTATGCTCAAGTTTCACAGAATCACAGAATCTTCAGAGTTGGAAGGGACCTCCAGAGATCACCTAGTCCAACTCCCCTGCTACAGCAGGGTTGCCCAGAGCACATCCCTCAGGATGGCATCCAGACGGGGCTTGAGAGTCTCCAGAGAAGGGGACTCCACACCCTCCCTGGGCAGCCTGTCCCAGTGCTCTGGCACCTTCACCGTAAAGAAGTTTTTCCTCATATTCGATCGGAACTTCCTGTGTTCCAGCTTGTGCCCGTTACCCCTCGTCCTGTCACTGGGAACCACTGGAAAGAGCCTGGCTCCATCCTCCTTAAACCCTCCCTTTAGGTGCTTGTAAACATTCATAAGGTCTCCCCTCAGCCTTCTCTTCTCCAGGCTAAAGAGTCCCAGCTCCCTCAGCCTTTCCTCCTAAGGGAGATGCTCCAATCCCTCAATCATCTTTGTTGCCCTACGCTGGACTCGCTCCAGCAGTTCCCTGTCCCTCTTGAACTGGGGAGCCCAAAACTGGACACAGAACTCTAGTTGTGGCCTCACCAGTGCAGAGTAGAGGGGGAGAATGACCTCCCTTGACCTGCTGGCCACACTCTTCCCTGAGCAGCCCAGGATTCCATTGGCCTTTTTGGCAACAAGGGCACATTGCTTGCTCATGGATCAGTTACTGTCTACTAGGACCCCCAGATCCTTCTCCTCAGAACTACTTCCCAGCAGGTCCACCCCTAACCTATACTGGTGCTTAGCATTCTTCCTCCCCAGCTGCAGGACCTTGCACTTGCTTTTGTTGACCCTCATGAGGTTCTTCTCTGCCCAGCTCTCCAGCCTGTCCAGGTCGCGCTGGGTGGCAGCACGGCCCTCTGGGGTGTCAGCCACCCCTCCCAGTTTGGTATCATCAGCAAATTTGCTGGGGATACACTCTGTCCCCTTGTCCAAGGGGCCAAGTTTGTGCCCGTTACCTCTTGTCCTGTCGCTGGGGATGGTAAGACTAACTTCAGACAGTGATTGGTTAGTTAGCTGATTTCTACAACTGTCACTTAATTAATCATCTTATTTCATTTAACCAATCAACCCATTGTAATTAATTGAAATGCATGTATGCAAAAAGGCAAATGTTTCTCCCAGGAAGGGCCTTGAGGGAACGTGCTGCCAGCAGCCGCGCTCTGGAAAGCTTGTTCCGTTTAGATAAATGAATAAATACAAATGCTGATGACTTCATAGCCTGAATATTAATGCAGGTAACTAAACGTGCTTATTCTGGCAGGTAAGAGCACGCCGGGCCCTGGCCTGGGGAGGCTCCATGAAGAGAACCTCCTCCTCGAGTCTCTTGCTGCAGCCTGTGCTGCGTGAATAGATTCTTGGCCCTTGATTTATCTCCACAGAAAGGTGGGGAGGCACAAAGGCAGTCAGATAGGAAAGATAATGATGTGCAAGACAGATGAAATTTCCTCCTCCGTTTTGAGTCAGCTGCTTAACATCTAGGTAGTGGAACAAGCCTGGCACGTTGCTTTGAAATTGTAACTAAGACTGAAGAGATGCTCCTGCTGCCAGGCAGTTCCTGTCTGACGCGGATACATGACGACTGTCGGCAGCAGGGTAGAGTAGTCTCTAGCCCTCTCTGCAATAAACCTCTGGGAGTCTCTTGCCCAAGTGAAAGCAGCAGGGCTGTGCTCGAAGCATCCTGCCCCAAAACAGTCCCCGACCTCTGCCGTGATGCCACCATGGCGCCCCGCAGCCGAGCTCCTCCACGAGAGCAGCCAGACGCAGCCTCCGGCCCCAGGGAAATGGTTTGCATTCCTTTGGCGAGGCTCCGTCTGTGCCGCAGTCTGTTGAACCAGGCTGGGTCGCTGCAGTCACCTTTTCCTTCAGGCTCACTCGGCACCTCCACACCGTGCTGTGGTCTGCAGGAGATGTCCCCAGCACCTCATTGGGCACATCCACCTCCGCTCCAGCAGTGCCTCCGGCCCCGGCTGCTCCCAGATCCAACTACTCTCTACATTGTTCTTTTAGAGTTGTGAGATTTATGATGAGTTTTGGACGTTTCAGGTAAAGGAAAACCTTTTTAAACAGTAGGCAAGATGCTGACCCTTAGGAAAACCATCTCTCATTTCACTTATTTCCCACCTGTCACAAGCCCATTGAAGCGTTTCTACTTGGAGTCAAGGCCAAGAAGCACGTCCAGGACATGTTGCAGGAGAAAGTTCACATATGTCCCAGTCATAGCGCTGAAACCGATCCAGTCGGTGGCTGTCCTTTTCCAGCCTTCCACCTCCATTTACACGATCAGCTAGAGACAGTTCACGTAGATATGTTGGTTTCCACGGATTTTATCCGACGGAGGTATGAGAAAATCACACTGTACCTCTCTGTGTAGTTACTCCCAGACTTAGCTTTGTCTTTCTACAGCTGTTTTTGTTACAATCCTCCATAATTGGGGAGATTTAAAGAAATGCTCTGTAGGTCAGGTGTAAGTCCACATCTTCCCTTGTTTACCCGTGTATGCTGTCCCCACAACTAGCCACATTCTCAGCTGCCTGGTTTTCATTTACAACAGCAGAAAGCATTGGGACTGTGGCAAGGGAAATCGCAACCCCTGTAGTCTCGTTGCCAGAGTCAAATTAAGATGAAGGAGGGGTCAGTGGTCTTTAGAAAAATGCACGGTGATCAGCAAAATAATGAGCTGCTACCATAAAACAGAGAGTTTGCTGGGCAGGGCTCTGCCAGCAGTGCTTGGATTAGTATTGCCAGCACACACTTGCACAGATGCACATCTGGTTGCTTGGCTAAGGGCAGAGACAATTCAGCCTTCCTTCCCCCCTCCTCTGCAACTCTCAAGAGGAGTATTAACAGCAGGACACGTCACACAAACCTCTCTACAATTCACTGGCCATACAAAAAATAAATTTAATAATTTTAAAATTAAAATTAATATTTCTCTGCTCAGCAGTTCGCAAGGAATGGGTACAGAACTCTAAGATACACTGAACAGTCTAAAGTCTGCATCCTTTTCAGGACTCAGCACTGAGTTTTCTTCCTGGGACAAGGGAAAATAGGTTTCCTTCATCTGCTAATCTAGAGCAAAAGCCTGGTGAGGAAAAAGGGTCTAACAGGCTATAGGTACACCAGGCACAAGAACTTAGTTCCCCAGACCACCACCAGCTCCGGAGTTCCCTGTATGTCAAAGGCCTCCAATCCAAGTAAAGGCTCCAGTTCCCTGACATGACAAATAATCACAGTCATCAGGTGAGAAACAGGTTATAGAAAATTCTTTAAAGATTTCCCTCTCACACACCCAGTTCTGGCCTCAGGGACAGTCCAGCAGCACTTGGCCAATGGTGAGGCTTTAGGCACCAGCTCCTCTTCCTCTAAAAGATCAAAAGCTTATACATGCTTGTCTAATCCTGAACAGGTTTTAGGTGTTTCTCACCAGTACTGATAATTTTCCTCAAGAGATTACTTAAGAAATAGGGCCTCGGTGAATCAAAAAGTCCTCCAAGACAAGAAGGAGAATAGTGCAAGCAGAGGGGGAAGCCTTGACACACCTCCTAAGAAAGTTTCTGGAGAGGTTCTTATGAATAGGAGAAAATGAACAAAGGAATTAAGAGCTCGTGGGAAATGGTTGACCCAGCATCCCTGCAGGAGTAGTATAAATAGCTGGCCTGATTCACTGCATTCACACTGGATCAGTCTGCCCTTTGTCAAATCTTGCCTGGTAAATGCTTGAAAAGTATCTCGGCAGCAGCTCTGCCAGCTTCACGAAAAAGCCCAATCTCGCTTCAAGGTTTCTTCCTGTTCTGCACCTCTCCACCAAATGGGCTCCCATAGCCTGGCTTGGCTGGAAGAGCCAAGCCCAGACCCTAATACAGCTAACGTTGTTGGCAACTCCGCGCTACGCAGAGGAGCTACCTCCAAGCAGCACGAGTACAGTACAGCGTTGTGCACTAACACCAGCTTGAGCTGAAATGGTGCTTTTACCTAGCTTACAAACTGCATTTCAGCAAGATTCATTAGGAGGACACAGCCACACGCTGAGAGCTTTTCCATCTTTGGCTCACCATTCAACCTTTGAGGGTTTGCTGCTCAGTAAAACCTGGCACAATGTGACACATCCAACTTTCCAGCCTAACACAGACCCACTACAGCGAACCCTGGCTGAAGCACTTCATCTGCTGTAAGTTCGGTACCACCCCCTCAAATCTGCAACAGGCTGCTAGAACAGAGCCCACAGATAAACCAGCCACAGCCTCCACCCAAATCCAGCTAGGGCAATTCTCCCCAGCTTCAGGACAGTGCACTGGTGTTGTGAGTCTCTGTTTGCAGATGCATCTTCATCAGCTAGCTTGGAAACACCCAGCATGTACATGTGAACACGGGTGATTGTGCTGTACACATCTGCAAGATGCATGTGTGGAAACTCTTTGGTAATGATGCAGCATTAGTATTTCTGGACATTTTGGCTCACAGGGAAAAGAATTTAGAGGTTGCCTTGGAGATGCCCAAACAGACACAATCTCAGATTTCATTAGCTGACAAAGCCATGGCATCCAGGAATCTGTTTGCTGCATGGATGGTGACTGGACAGAAACAGAAAAGGACTGCAAGGAGCATGAGAGTACTGGCTACTTGCCCACCCTGTCTGACGGAAACATGAACCCCTGCATGGTGGGCACGAGCTGGGACAGCCAGTACTCCAGAGTCAGGGGAATTAGCTATGCACCTAAACAGTTTTTTTTTTTTGATGAACAGTAGCACTGCTCAGGGGGTACAGGGAAGCCAGCTCTCATATTGTTGGGTCCCATCCCCACAGAGAACTGGAAGGAAAGAACTGTTTCACTGTACAACTTGGTCTAACCGAGCACAGTCTGACTTTTGTGCTTTTCATCCAGGAATAGGGCACTGATCAGGGAAGGAGGAAAAAACAAAACCACCAACCCGTCAGACCAAAGTTTGCTTTTCACAGGAAGAACTTGTCAAATCTTTGTACAACGAAGTACTTAATTTCAAAGCCTTCAATAACCAGACTAGTAGCTCATGGGGAAAAAAAAAATTATCAAAAATCCTAGTAACAGTTTCTCCTGCGACCTTGTGACTTCTAATAGCAACTTCAGTACTGGAATTGTTTAATGCAGGCGGGCAGCTTGTCACCTTCACATCAAAAATCCACGTCAAGCCAGATGCCTGTCTTGAGTTGCATTCAGATCTACCTCTAAGGGCTAAGTGCTATAGTTATTTAGCAGGCATGGCAGTGAACAATATAGACGGGAGAGCCTGGTTACTGATTTGAGCAGGTACATGACGATACGATTGCTTTGCATCCTGCTTTAGGGAAAGAGACTTTGTATTCTGCTAAAAATTTGAACTTTACAGTAAGTCATCTCCTGAACGCTTTTTTTTCTTTTTTAAATTAGATGCTGCAGCAGCGGCACTCAACACATGAAAAAGTCACAGCCTGCAGGATCTGCCCTCCCTCATGTGCCTGTGAAGATAAGTACCTGTTGCCCGCCAAATACTATCATTCCAGTATTCTCAACATTAAAGGCTCAGAGCCTGATGAGCTGTGAATGTCTTTGCTCCACAGCAGAACAAGGAACTGCTTTGGAGAAGTGCTCTTTACATTAAAGAAACAAGCAAACAAGAATTGATGGTTTTCAAGTCTGAGCGAAGGCTTATAAGCTGCTGGTAGGCACACAATAAACAGCACATCCTTTCAAATAGAGATGAACCTGCATAGACAAGTTCAGAGTCTAACGTGTGTATGACTTCAGAGGGACGGTACCACTCTCCTCTATTCTGTAACCTCCTGATAATACGCTGGTTCAAGACTACAACTACCTGCCCCCGATCCCGGCCCTTTCATAGACTGCAAGGAATAAGACTTCATCTTCAGCCCTCATCTTGCTGCTACCCAGCAGTTAGCTGCAACTGGAGGCGGAGTGTCTTCAGGCTTTGGGCAAAAGGCAAAGCAAGAGGCACTCTGTCATTCCTACCCAGGAGAGGACGAAGAGATTAGTTCACATGCAAATGCTTGGAAGGACTGTCAGCACCAACTGCTGCTCTGCTTTCCTTAAGTGACTCCTCAACTCAGACCATTGCTTGTGGGAGAGGTGGTTGAGGATCGATCAACCTTCTTCGTGTGTTGGCTGTTCTATCTATTGCAGTGGCCCTAAAATCAGATGGGCAGCACAAGTGACAATCCACAGTTTTGCTTTGCTCCAGCAGCTTCTACAGGATACAGTCACGCTGTCACCACAGAAATCAAATTTCTCAACCTTTGGAAAACACGCTGCTGTGCTTCGTGGGTGAATGACTTGTTAAAGCAAAGACCCGATGAGCAGGCATTCTTATGTGAGTCCAACACAGCACCTTACCAACCCACCTCTGAACTGCAGAACAGTCTCCGACTGCCTCTGCCACCCCAGAAGAACAGCGCCCATACTCTGCCCCAGCCTTCACACCTCCTGCCCTCACCCTGCAGGCAGCCCCCACACACATTCCCCACCTGTCTGAAAATGCTGCATTGATTCCATAAGATCGAGTCTTGGAATCCCTTCAGAAAAGACCTTCTCACCTCCTTCTGGGAAGGCGTCTGGTCTTACTGCCTGCTCAAGAAAATTTATTACCCATAACTTCAAACAATCAACATTATATCAAATTCACCATCTTCAGCAGACTCCACTTTGGGCCAAGACAAATGCTTAAGATACATCTTCAGCAGAGAAAGGCTGCAACTTGCAGTAAAGGATCCCTGCACCAAAGCTGGAGAGGTCTGAACAGTCCTTTTGCAGTCTCAGAATCATAGTTAAGATTCTAAAGGAGAGCAAGCAAACATCCAGAACAACGCAGGGAGAGGAGGACAAAGCCCTTACCTTCACTGCTTAGCCTCAGCTCACATCATCTGTCCTGCAAACCAGGTCAATTCATGGGCATTTTCTACCAAGACAGATTTTATAGATTATGCACTATGTTTTTATTCATAATACCAGCAGAATAAAACTGACACCAGATCCAAGATGAAAACAATCCAGCAAATCACCAAGAATAATTATAGGAACATACTGAATATTTCTTTGATTTACCATTAACTCTAGCAATGAGTCAGACAAGTGTTCTAATTGCATCCATGAATAAGCTGCTCTCTTGTAAGTGGCTTCAGATCTGCAAGGAAGAACTCTTAGTGTATGGATCCAAATGCAGAGGGAGGATTTCAAAGAGTAAACTACTTCAGCAAAAAGCTATACACGTAGTCACTGCTGCTCTTCAGCAGTATTAGTGGGTCAGGTACCGAAATACATACAACTTTGGAGAATTCAAAAGGAACACTACTTCAAATTTAAGGCACCCACAGAAAAGCCAGTCTAAGGCAGCAGAATAAACATGTTGCAAAAGATACTTTTGTTGAACAAAGCTCTACCATCACAAGCCACAATCAAGCCCTTGTCAGTCTCCTTTCACAGGGAAGGAGCAGTTGGTCTGGCAAACAGGCACTCTCTAGGGCTGGGACACCTCCAGCCTCTACACAAAAATGCTCCTGACCTACCTAGGACCAGAAACAACTCGTAAAGCAGGAGCAGTAATAGCTAGCCTCAAGCAGAATGGGAACAGGAGAGAAGGATCAATCACATCTGTAAAGTGTTTCAAGATCCACCGTTTAATGTGATTGCTGTAGGACCGACCCTTGTAATCTAGGCAGTGCCAGCACAACGTGCTTGCCAGGGCCCATGGTCCATTAGTCAGAGCGCACCAGTTCCAGTGTAGAAGAGGCTCAGGCACTCTCTATAAATCAGTGAAGTCTCCTGAATCTTCGCTCCGCTGTGGGGCTGTGCAGAGAAAGACCCAGCCCCACTGGAATGCAGCCTTCCCTTCTGGAAGCCCTGTGCCACCCCAGCATCCCCCCAAATTCTGCCACCAGTCCCGTAAGCAGCAAGCTACCGCTCCTTTGAGGGAAGAAGGTAGGCAAGTTGGAGTTCCAGTAAATTAAAGAGGCACTTCTGCAATAAAGTCCATTTCCAAACAATAATGGCCAAGTGAAGTAGCAAGGCAGGGAGTGCAGACCAAAGAGCTGCCCGCCCTCTAAACCCCAAGCAGGAAAGAACGAGGGAGATCTCTGTACAGCCCAGTCACAACAGAACGTGCTGTGGGAATCCCAGCTGCCCTCTTCTCCTTCCCCTTTGCCTTCTACATAAGTTAAATGGATTTTAGATACACACGTGCTGCACCATCTTCCAGGAGAAAGTTGGCTGTTTTGTTCTCTTGAGGACCAGAAACTCCCTTTGAGAAGCTGTAGAACCCTAAGTCAAAATTCAATATTACCAAATGCAAAGGGCTTTTAACTATTGAGTAGTATTTTTACTTTGATGATTAATTACCCCCTACAGTCCACAAACCTCTCCCCGTTGCTTCAGTCTGCAGCCGCCGCAGTAGCTATGAAGCAAAAAGCAATTACGCATTTATTCCAGCAACATTAACATAACCTGAGTGGGCCCTGTCAATGTGTAACTCCGTGCAGCCTAGCAGCAAAATGTAAAGGACAGTCTGAATTGGTAACAGGCTGCTTACTCTCTGCTGGCCTCCACATCAGCATGGCTGATAAGGATGCAAGACAAAGCTATACCTAATTAACATACGTGAATTTTAACCAGTAATCCATTCCCATGTATTAGAAAATAAGCCCTGAACAGCTCCTGCCCCCCATGGCCTGTTAACAGTTTCTCTGGCAAGATAAGGCAGCCTCACAGAAACACTTGGACTCACGTGTGCTGGTCAAAAGGCAGGAACAGAGCCCCAGGACATCTCTGCAGGACCCAAGGCTCTGGGCTGTGCCTGGTGGCAGATGCTGTAGTAGACAAGATCCAGGCTACATGATTTTTTGAGCCAACCTGGTGCTACGGCTGTGATTCCTGCTCTACATAGCTGAAGGCTTGCTGAAGTAAAGAACAATAGAAGCCGTGTGTGGCATAGCCAAGAATCAGGCAAAATGTATCACCCAGAAACAGATGCTAAGGATTCTCAGCAACACCTTACAGGGGAAAAAAGGATGGGCTGCAACAACGGTGGTGCAGTGGCTGCAAGACAAAGCCAGGCTGCTACTGCCCCAGTGCAAGGTCAGCTCTCATTGGCACAGGATGTACTTTGTTCCCTAGAAGTAGTAAATTCCTCTCCTTTGTATTAGGAATTAGTTAGCATTTAATACCCTTGAGAAAAGGGGAAGGAAAGAGTTCAATTCCCCCAATTCCCCCCCCCGCCATGTAGTTTTGAAAACTTCTGTACAGTAAAGCATTACTCTGTTGCGCCGGCTCCCACCGATTCAGAGAAAGCACGGCCTGAACACGATGTTGAGAAAGTACTGACCAGAAAGAGCGGGTGAAAGCTGTGTCCAAGGGATTCCTCCTGCAGCTGGGACAGGGGAGGGATATGTACCCTGAACAGCAGCAGAGCTCGGCTTTCTTGGAAGTAGCTGCACTGAGAAAAGCTCCTGTTAAGTTACAAAAGCAGAGCAGTTTTAATTACAAATATAGTACTTACCTGATGGCAATGCCTCAGGCAAACCTACAGCAAACACCAGCCTTTCCTTTGTTTCTTCCCTCACTCTAGTGAATAGTATAAAAGGTACATACTGCTTACTACGGACAGCTTGCATGCAGCCTCCTTAATAGGGTGTCTAGTTCTTTAGTGATGTTTGATTCTGCTACTCGTTACCTGCAGGTAATTACAGTAAAAGACACAGCATGGCCTAGTCATGTCTCAAAAATACATTCACCTCGGAGGCTTCCTACCCTGGGAGGTGTCATAAACCAAGCTGCTCCTGCATATCAGCAAACAGGGAGGAAATGCAGCTTGATCCTCATGTATAAAGTGTCTTTTCCAACCCATGTAGTGGCTGTGAATCTCCAAGAGCTGGAGCTTTGTTAATGAAGCTAGAAGTCAGACTAGGGAAGTCCGTTCGGATTCCACCTCCGCTCCCCTTAGACGGTCTACTTCTCCAGAAGCACATCCATCCTTCAGCTATCTGTTTATTCAAACTGTTTCACTTCATTCAAATCTTAAGTGAGACACAGGTTACTACAGAAGTCCACAGATGATACTGAATTAAAAACAGAGTTCCCACAGATCTAGTCTAGTCACCTCCAAGGAAGGAGGGCGATGTCACAGGTGCCATTCCTACAGACAATTCTCCAGCTGGAGGTAGCACCTTACCTGCTAGAAAGGACAACCTTTGTGTCAAGATCTGATGGACAATTTCTCAATGGCAGATGCAAAACAGATGCTGGGCCTTTTCTCACATCTAACAGGCAGCATTAAGTCGTCCCCCCAGCTATCTTTTGAAATGTAGATTTAAAAAAGCTACTCCATCCGCCCCCCCTCCCCCAACCAACGTGGGCTCTAGAGATAAGAGGAGCATCAGTTCGAAGGTAAAGCTCTGTTGAACGGCCTCAATAGTTATGAAATACTACATATAAAAAAGTAACATATGTCAACTAAGCAAACACTTTGAGCACTTACGCTACCAGTAGCAACGCCTAGTTAGACTACATTTGCCGCCACTTGGCAACTGCAAGACACTCAATAACACATTTGCTTCTCAGGTTGATGGAAATTACAATTTTGATTCCAGCTCTGAAATTCTAATTTGCATTTTTGACCTCCTCCAGTTAAGTCTCTACTCCTTTCCCCCATTTCAGGAGGCTGGACTTCAAGGTTGGTTTTTTTTTTTTTTTCATATATGCCTCAATGCAGAGACTAAGGGATTGATTCACGTAAGAGCTAAACAATTAAGCAGAATACTTGCCAAAATAATTTTATTTCTTTTGAGCATTCCAATATTCATAAACACACTTTCTATAACTTTCCAAGACAACCTAGCAGCATCTGGGCACCAAACAATTCTCTGAACTTAGCTACATTTTTTTTTTTTGGTTTAAAACAACAGCTTTAGGAAAACAGGTTGTCTTTCTGCTCTGAAAGTACAAAATTATTTATGAAGTTGAATTGCTTGGCAACAGAAACAAGCAACATATTTTCTTCCATAAAAAGGAATTAATTTTCTTTTTTCTCATTTTGCAAAATTCTCATTTTGCAGGCAGGGACTATTAGGAAGCAGATTCTTATAGGGCTTATTATAGGTCACTGGGATACTAAAGTGCATCTGTTTATTACCTCTTCATCGGTGCCATATACGCTTCTCAGAAATAAGACCGACTGGTATAGGCTTGTGGTTTTAAGGATTGCTTTATGTTGAGAATCAAGTGTTGGCTTTTCAGGGGCTGTACTTACGGATGATTTTCCTGGTTAGGGCAAGTTGGCACTTTTGTAGACAACAGCAGAGCTGTTCGTATAGTTTTCAACACAACTGTAATCCATGGCCTAAGATTAACCAGGCCGATGCATTAGTAATTACAAAATAATATTCCATTGTATTGGTATACACCCTTATTCAGGGCATGTATTTATGCCAAATGAAAACATGGAGGTTACTTGGGAGTGCAAGTACATTTTAATTCAAGCCCTGAGCCCAATATTACTTTTTTAAATGACAGTCCCCAAAATGTCCTCAAGTATATAAACAGGAACTGGCTGCAGTGATAAATAATACATCACCATTTCTTTGAGGAGGCCGTGTTTGACATTTTCTAACTTTTTAAATTTGTTTTACATTAATTTAAAGGACTATTTCGAAATAAGAAATGTTAATCTTTAAAGAACAGTGGGTAATTCTGTCTTCATATGGTAATACTATTGAGTAACTTTATTGTTAAAAAGATGTAGTTATTTTACTCTGAACAAGAACACTACATGCACATAATCTCTGCATAAGTGACTTAAAAATTCTCAGTCCTTAAAATAATTACCAAACTATCAGCACTGATGGGACTTTCTGAGCAGTGACAAAGAACTGCAGATCACCCTTAGGACACAAGGTAAGCATCCAACTCCTGGCACTCATAGCAGGCAACGCTGTCTAATACCCACTCTCGAGTCACCATGGCAACATTGGTCTTTTGCTGGATTGCTGCAAGACAACGACACAAACGATAAAACTGTTATCAATGAGTCAAAGCAAGCTTAAGGTGAGCTTACTGATGTCTTTCTAAAGCTATTTGCTTTATCGCTGACATTTTGAAGGCCTTGACAAAAAACGGGAATGTGGCACTACTGTTCCTTTTAACAATGCAGATAATATTGCTGCTCCAAAAAAGAGTAGCTGTTTGGCAAATGGTCAGGCAGGAAGTTATGAACACCAGAGAATAAACACTAAAAGCAAAGAGTGCAGTCCTTGCTATCTTTTAATTTAGGACCTCTGTGACAGCGCCTCAGTTCCCGTCTGCTCAGGCATACTAGTATGTGACAAGCAATGAGTCTCATTAAGAGAGAAGCAACAGAAAATTACTGAAGTGCTCACAGACTGTTCTTCACCGTTTCAGGGTCTTTTTCTTTATTTTCTCATTTTCCCAGTGCCATGGAAACAGCTGCCTCCTGCTCCATTTTTTTGTTGAACTCCACTACAGCCTAACGAGCTCCCATTCATCCCATAACTCCCACTATCTCATTTAAAAGTAAGTTAGTGTGGAACACTCGCACTGTCAAAGTCTCATGGTTTCTCTGCAGGACTTTG
>VYZM01018687.1:149335-175821 GCA_013398915.1 Dromas ardeola | reverse complement strand
AAAAAAAAGCAAAGCTATAACATTCAACACCTTGTAACTAGATATTCTTTCCAGACCAAGAGAATCTTGTTCCACCTGAGGCTTTCTCCTAGATCTTACTAGTCCTCCAAGGGCACGCTTCCTCACCTTTTAGAAACTATCTGCAATCAGAAAAGTTTCTGTAAAGCTGATGATATGCAGGGCAACAGAGCCAAGAATAGGATTCGGCTGCCAAACTACCATTAAGACTCTACCACTGATTCTTGAGATAATATACCTTGTCTTTCCAGATTTTTATTCCAAGACATACCTCCATCTCCAGATGCAGTAGGATTTTCTTTCAATTCCTCTACAAACCTCTCTGATATTTAACTATTAAAAGGACTGAGATGATAAAGACACTCAATGTGTACTATAAAACAGTTCACGACTGTGTGTCATTTTACCTCTATAATTCATGTTTTCCATCCAAGCGTCTGGCTGCACAACCACGACAGCAGTAGAATTCTAGGATTTCAAGATAAGAAAATAAAAATGCTGTTGTTATCTGTCAGTCATTAAATCACTCTCACACCTACCTGCAGAGAGCGATAACTGGGCTAACTCTGCTTCAGTGCATCACTTCAGAGAGGAGTGTAAGCAGTAGTAGAGGGACAACGACATTAGCTCCTAAGATTTTTCTCTGATTTCTCTCCAAGAATGTTGTGACTAAGTTAAGGCGCTAAAGGCTTTTTGCGCTGGAAAATGAGGCTCGGTGCAGATTTCAAGAGATTAGCTATCTGGCCTACATGGAGTACTCTGAACAGTTTTCCATTACAAATTAGCCTGTCTTCTAATGCAGAGCGGCCAGGGCCTAGAACACAAGAACTGTTGCCATGCAGTTTGTCATCGTTACTGTGCAGACAGGTCCTGCACGCATCAGGCTCTGACAAGCCCATGAAGGCCAGGTAATCTTTCAACATGTTGTGCATTACCTAACTATAGACCCTTCACTACGTGAAGTGTAACACTCATTAGCACTTACTGCTGTGTGCGTGAACAGATGAAGTTGCTTCACTACAGAGGCACCACAAAGCTCCACCATCCATTCTAGATGTTCTGAAGAAATCAGATAAACAGTATATTACTTCAAAGTTTTATATCCCATTGAAACTGATACTATTCCCTAAGCCCTCACACATTTGTTCCAAGATTAAACTATCATCGTTTGAACGAAATGTAAACCTTAGTAGAGAACATGTCTTTTCGCTTTCTAGCCTGCTGAGGAACGTCAACTCACTCTCTTCACTCAGGACTAAACAAAACAAAATACAAAGCCCTGAAAAAGCAAAACATCACTTGCCCAAAACTTAAAGAGAAAGTCACTAACAATTTACTCCCTCTATCATAAGGAGGTAAGACACAAAATTAAAATTAAAAATCAGAAGTTAGAACTGTGATTATCTCTCATTAAAAAAAAGTAGCCAAAGTATTTAATTCCCACCAATGTGTTGAATTGATAGTGAAGATAAATAAGTCTCTCAAGTATAAGAGCCATAATTGATGATCACTGCAGCAGGTGAAAGCACTGCATCCTCTGTCATAATTACTGTAAATGTCAAGATGTGTGAGGATATTTCACCCAGTCAAAAATGAAGTTATATTGGACAAATCAGAAAGTACCTGCTGAATAAGACATGAAAATGGGAAGAGAGGTACAAATATTTTAAGTAGAAAAATTCTAGCTTAAATTTTCAAAACATCTACTATACTTTATTCAGTTTTAAACTAACAAAAAGAAGCTATCCTGCCCAGTTTTTTCTTTGTGTATGAACTTCTGTCTTTATTGTGTGTTTCATTTTTAACATCTTCTGCTAGAGAAATTACGCTGAGGATGTGTCAACTGCTAGAAAAATAATACTTAGGAAGACAGAAGAAAAAATGCTCACATACAAGTGTTCAATAGAATCCGAAGCAATTACCAGACAGCATGATATTAATGCTTTTCCTTCATTGCTAGAGAATCAGAGATAAACTAGATAAAAGGCCCATTTTGAAATAGAGCAAAATTGCCAGAGCAGCTCTCTGAGGACATCCACATAGAAGAGAACACTGTTTCCATTCTGAAAATAGAACTGGATGAAGTTCGTTACCTACACTATACCTCATGTAGGTATTTTGAAAGTTTCAGAGTAAAAGAAGTACAGAAGTATCCCAGAAGAGGCCAAATGTAAAACTCTGGTGAACGCACACAAGCTCCCTCCAAATATTTTTTTATGCTAAGAGTTCATTTAATTCCACTAAAATGACACACCTGTAGTCATATCAGTGAAAGGTCCATAGCAGCAGATCTCAAAGCCGTCAAAGATCTGAAAAACAAGGAACATGTTAGCAGAATACATATGGTATCTCTAAGGGATGCTGGTTTCACTGCATTTCTAGGACTGGTTATCAAGCTATCACTGTTTCACAAAGTATATCTGAAGCTCTTCATAACCCACAAAACAAAAGAATAGTAGCAAAAAACCCCAACCTTGTGCTATCCTATATTGATGATATAAAAATAAAGCATTCACTCTAAGCATAGTGAGTCACTTGAGCATATCCACTCTGCTGCTGACAGAGCTCACCTTTTATGTATAAAAACGCTTAATTTGCTGTTCTGTTTATACAGAGTTGTACAGAGAAATTGGAAGAAGTTCCAGACATTCAGCTAGCATAGCCATATATCTGAAATAGTCACAGCAGGACAGGATTTTCATCCCGGGTGTACTCATACCTTTTCAGTCAGAGACTGTCTAGCCCTCTTAGGACCTTGGTGGTTTCTCCCATTGATTACATCTCCTCTAACTTCGAAGTTCTCCTGGAACATAGCACAAACAAGCAATCAGAAGTTAGAGACCGAGAACACTTTCCTGGTCAGAGTTCTGCATCAGAACAGGAAGAAGTTGTCAGATTTCAGAACTGGAAATCTTACAATTAAGTGTATGCAGAAAATGAATTAAAAGGCTTTTCAAGAAAAATGATGAAAAGCAGTAATGAAACCCCTGCAGCATTAGAACAATTTTTAAAGAAACAAAATTATAGTCAAACTGTATATTAGCCTAGAAAACCGTATAAAAGAAGGGGCTCACTGCAAGACTACAATTAACTTACCAGTAAAGTCTCACTTGATAGAAATTAATTATCAGCACATAAGCTCTAGATCTTCAACATCTATTTTATTTCAACGCATTCACTTAGTGTATAGATTAATAAAAAAATACAGTGCTGCATTTGATCATTTCAGGCCTACGTCTGACCCAAACTCCCATATCTCCGATACCGTCTTGAAACTTTTCCAAAGCTTCCATGCAGCCTAACCTGCTACAAGAACAGCTGCATGTTTTCAGTTTACTTGGAGGAAAAAAAAAAAAAAAAGATGGTTTTCATTATAATTGGAGACTCTTCTCCTTGCTTAAAGCACTGTGAGAGTGTACGACGTTAAGAGCTGTCCCATATTCTAGCATTCCCAGTCAATCCTGTAGCAACTTCCTCCTTTCACCCCAAGCACAGGAGGGCCTTTAACACCCCTTCCTAGGGCTTTGTTGAAGCTAAGATTTTTCTTCATCCTTGGCTTGACAAAGGGGCATACGGACTTCATACCAAGAAGTGGGCATTTCTGCTCATTAGATGTACGATATCCATACTGTGTCACAAATATGACATTCTCCAAAAATCTCTACTAGAGAATGAAAATACAAATACTACCCAGGAATACAAAAATCCACCTAAATCAAGGTCATATCAAATAAGGCATTTCTACTAGGAAAGGTGGTAAATGCTGGAACGAGTTTTCAGTAGTTGGCTATTCTGAAGTTTAAAAACAAAACAAAACTATATATACAGAGATACGTTCCAACATTATTTCCTTAAGCAAACAATAGATAGTTTCCTCTATGCTATAATCCATCAATATTAGTAGGAACACTTATAAAAAGAAATATGCCTATAACCTGTTCCAAAAAATAATAGGGACCCATTACATCTTCAATGACAATGAATAGATACAGCTTAAGTGTGGCTGTTGGTCCTCGCTTTTGGTAAAACTAGAATCCCAGTTTTCAGAACCAAATTTCCATATATCAAATGTTTAGACAATATCTGCAGGTACTAACGTCTACCAATGTAACAGCATTGCTTACACATTTGACGTTTCACTCTGAAGATAAAAGACCTACCTCATCCAGTACCCTTCCTTCTTTAAAAGACTGAATTACCCCTAAACAAAAAGAGCAGAACAGGACAAGTCATTTTATCCAGCAAAATTATTCTTCCACTGCCAATAGCCTGACTCCCTTGCTATATTAAATTGAAGGTATTTGTACTAAGGGAAAGTGAATACAGTATGATGCCTGAAAGATCTTAAAGAATTTTTTTACTTTTTATAAAGAATATTAATTTTGCACTAACTGATGCCACGCGCCTCAAATACTTAAGTTAAGAGGGAGGAAAGGCTTTTGTCAGTGTGGGAAGCAATCCAATGTGGTTATTTGAAAGCAGGAAAAGTACTCAGAAGAGAAAGAAGCTCGATACTGCTGTTTGTTTGGGGCTTTTTAAATATTACTATTTAATTAAAAGTATTTAGAAGAAACTCTGCAAAACACTAGATGCCAAGACATGAAAACATCTTTTTTTTTTTTTGTACTGGAACAAGCAAGGAATACATTTGTGGTAGAAGAGCAGAGACCATTTAGCTCCAAAACAAGTTATACTTACACTGATAACTAACTACCCATTTTCTTCCTGCAATACCCAGAAAGTACTTCAGTGTCCGTTCACACACGAGCTCCTTATCTGCAGATCAAACAAGAATAGTATCTCTTTCAGTTTTGCCATTAGTAAATAAAACAGCTCAGGTTATTTGTATCTAAAAGCAAAAGTTTTTGTGCTAAGTGCAGCAGCAAATATCAAGACCATCTATAGAAACGTTACGAAATTCTAGTGTCCTGATTCTATTAAACTGAAGGAAATGAGGAGAAACTAATCAGATGTACAACTTCTGAACCCTTTTAGTTATTCAGTAAAGACAAGAGGCAAGAAAAAGCATGAATATTAGTCAAGACAGAGGACACTAACAATAGGATTCTGTGCCTAACGTTGGCATAAACTTTCAGATGGCTGGCCATTTAAGGTCATCTTCTATTCTACCAGAACAAGCACAACTTCAGAAGACAGTTTATCCTACTGTATTTGTATGAAGACCAAACACTCCACGTCTCCAAAAACATATGGTTATGGTGTCTATGATACACTCCCTGAAGAAAAAGGCAAAAATTGAGTCCATAGATTTGGACTAACAGGATTTTCTGGCTCCTTTTCTGTGTTGGTTTTCAAAGGCAAGAAAGGCTTGCGGGATAGATTGCACCCAAATATAAGCCAGCTAGAAGTGCTTCTGTGAAGCAAAATGCAAGCACAGTATATATCATACCCACACCCAGATTTGGCTCAAAATATTTTGCTTTTTAAGAAAATGTTGGTTAAAAGCTAGGTGGTAGGTTCAGTAGAGAGCTTAAATATAACCCGTGCCTAGACACAGCAATATAGTAACTTAATTTTACTGATGAATGTTATTTTTTTCTGAAGTCAACATAATGCTGTCTCTTTCAGAATACATTTTTCAAATTCGAAACTGTAGTATTGTACTGAAGTTTCTATAAGGTTCCTTCAAGCTTTTAATAATGGGATTCTTGAGCTCTACCAAAGAGCAAAAACTAATTTAAGTACCTTAATTAAGCACACAATAGTTACGATGAAACGGTAGTTCTGCTTTGTTCCTATGAAAGCACGCCTTCACTATCAACTACCATCAGTTATACATACAGTTAAATCCCACTTCCAGTTTTCTATTAAAGATAAGTTTCTTTCAAAAATTTACATTGAAACAGCATTTATAATCTCTGCAAGGAATTAGGAAACCAAAATAGCATCTTATTTCCAGAATGTCTGTATCCTATGTCTTTAGGAACTCTCTTGCTTGCTTTTGTTTGGTTCTGAACTACTTCATGATAACATGCTGTAAACACCTGAAAACGGTGACCAAACAGCTGGAGAAAAAAAATTGACATTAACTTCAAATCACACAAGGAAACAAGCACACCCTCACTCTAATTCTGTGAAACAGAATAAGAAATATTCCCAAGTTTAAACAAAAATTTAGGATAGAGAAGAACATAATTCACACTTTCTCCTCAAACTTAATCAAATTTATTGCTGAGCTGTCTGCTTACTTGGTTAGCCTAGAGCTAAAATTCTATATGGTGTGTAAACATAGGATTTGTTCACAAAACTCCCAACAAACCTGTTTTCATTATGACATGGGTTGTTTCTTCAGTAATGTGATTAGATAAAGTGCTGTGAGTTTTTCTTGCAAACTTCTGGACCACCAACTGAAAAATAGTTAAGAAAAGTAATAGTTAGCAAAACAGATTAAAAAACAACTCCAGTTTATAGCAGTATAACATACTAAGATAGTTGCTTTAAAGTAAGGGTTATATTTGTGTTGGCACACAGAACATACATTTCATTGAAAGTAAATAATTTTGGCACTATTCAAAAGGCTAAAGAGCTCTTGGTCAGTATATATAAACCAAAAGCCATATCCTCCTAGAAATGGATTGTGCAAACAGGTTTATTAGCAATTCAGAATCGATTAGTTACAGAAATCCTCACTATGGATCAGAATTTGGGAAAAGCATCATCATCTGAGAACGTTAAGGGAACCAACCAACCAGTCCCCCCCACTCCAAGCCCCAAGGTTTTCTAGAAATAAAGTCCTCTTGCTTCGGAATAATGTGTTTTTTTTCCCTAACATGGTAGGCAGTCACTTAAAGAGTTCAAACTTCACTAAGCTTAATAGTGCTGTTTATAGGCAACATTCTTTGTATTTTTAGGAGTGAAAAAGTTTGACTTGAGCTGCCGTATTACTCGTCTGCAATTCCTGTAAGATTAGTTTCCATTATACTTAGATATATGTTGAGGACTATAGTGGTAATCAGGAACAATTAACAAGTGATCTCTAAAACTTCTGAAATATACTTACATGTTCACTTTGATTCAGACCTGATGCCACAATCGACATTTCTTTCCTGTTAGTCACAACCGGACTCGTAGCATTTTCTTTCCCAGCTGCATTGTGCAGAACAGGTACAGGAAAACACACGCTTCTCTTTGATTTACGTTCCTGAGCAGAGCTTTTCTTAGCATTCTGAGCTACAACAGAACTACTTGTTGCTTCCGCAGTCCGAGGATTAAGAAGCCTTACAGAGGAGGAAGAGTTATTTGGACTCCTGGTCACATTTCCAGAGAGGTTTGATAAGACAGAGGCACTGTTTAGCCTGGTGCCAGATTTCTGCTCATCTGCGTTTTCTGAAGGAAAAGAGAAATTACTTCTTGAAACAATTTTTTTCTTCCTGTAGTCATGGCGGAAGGCTGTTGCTCTAGCTTTTAAGTTTAAATGCTGCAGTGACTTTCCTTATTTATTACTTCACCTTTGCCTCTATCATTACTTTTTCCTGATCTATAGCTGAGACACTAGAATACCAGTGAAACTTTTAGTAGCATATCTGTCAAGAAGTACCAATTTATACATGAGACACATAACAGATAATTACTGTCAAAAATGCTATCCAGCCCAATTGTGATGGGCAGCTATACAGTTTGGCTACCAAACAAAACCAACCAAATGAGAAATAACATCTTTTTAAATTGACTAGGAATATACAAATTAAAATCCTCGATTTACAAGAAAAAGTTGTATTTTGTTGATATGTGAAAACATGAAAAAAGCAGGAAAAGAGCAGAAATCAAAATGTGTTGGGTCTCTCTTAAATGTTACCTGCTTCAAGCTGACACTGATTATATTCTGGCACTGCTTCCTGCACAGGCTTTGTCTTTTCAGAAGCAGCTTTGTTCTTCAGAACATTGTCACACTGCAGGCCTTTCTCCGAATCTGGTCTCTTTAACAAACGGGATTTAGAAGATGGAAGCAACAATTCTGGAGACCTTGAGAGAAGGAAATTGTTTTTAATACCTTTTTTTACTCTTCTAAGTATCAGAACCATATATCAACAGCTGAGCTATCGTCATCGCTCAAAACCCAAGAGGTATTTATTTCAAGACTTTTGGGTTTGTTTTTTTTTCTTCTTTTTTTTTTTAAATACAAGATTAGAAATAAAAGTAAAAAAACCAAAACAAAACAAAAAACATTTACCTTTCTTTTTCTAACTCTTTGATTTTACTGTTAAGACAATCACTTGGCATAACATAGACATCATTGGCTGAAAATCCCTTTGAACTTATGCGTTTACGATTTTCAAAATTTCCTTCTGAGGTTGACTCTGCCCCTTTAAAAAAGAAAAATAATTCTTAAACAATCAAAATAAAAGCAACTGTTCTCAAACGTTTCTTCAGGTAAGAAATCAAGCACCTGAATCCAGATAAGCTTTAGAAAGGCAAGCGTCCCAAAGCAGAAATCTACACAAAATACTAAGCCATTTGACGCATGGCTAACAACTACTTTTTTTTTCACATATTAAATCACCTACAAAACTAAGATGTCAGCTATGTATTAGGTGGAAAAAAATAGGATCTAAAATAGGCCGAAAGCAAATTTACACTATTTAGTGCAGTTTGTTTACTAATTCCTTCAATGCATTACCCTATCTCTGTTCACAAGCAGTAGAGGCATTTATTTGATAGCTAAAGATGCCTGTAATTTTTATCAAACCGTCAATACCGCTAATCAGTAAGTTTTATGAGTCAGAAATCCATATTCTAGCATAACAATGTAAACATGCATTGTATTAAATTATTTTAAGTAGTTTTCCCATCTGAATGAAACTAACCATTGATTTGCTGACTTAATTTTCAAGCACTCTATTTATAGTTATCTTACGAATTTGGCCTACTGGGCTTAGAAATGTCACATTTCGAAGTCTTCTCTATGAAATAATATTCTCAAACCATAGCAAGGTTGAATGCCATACAATTCAACAAGCTCTGTTAATTAAGCATGGACTGTAACCAGTCTCTTAGTGTTAAGTATACTGTTAATGTTTTAACAGCACAAGATGTCCAAAAGATGACAGAGAGAAGGCTGAAAACACAGGGCAGGTGTTAAATAAGAGGATTACAAGTGAGTTTCTTCCACAACAAACGGCCCTATTTTCCTATCAGGAATCCACATATCAAAGCAGCAGCCACAGTAGGGAAGGATGCTGTTACCTTCGATTTTTGAATGACTTGAACAAAACACTGTGTACCTTTCAAAGGCTCAGCCTCTTCATTTTTTTCTGTCTTAGCTCCCTTTTCTCCGTGAAGGAGCTTCCTGATGCAGACTACACTGACAACAAAAACTAACTTACTAACATACAAGCAGCAGACCTATTGGTATGGCTGCACCATATTGGCTGACAATTTTTTTTTATTTTTAAAGATGGAGGCTAATCTAAAGGTCTCACACAGTACACCACCATCATTCAGCAGATCAAAAGCAATCTACAGATCATTTTGTGATATTTGACTAACACCCACAGCAGTGATGAATTTAGATAGAAAAGACTCCACAGTGAAAACCATACATAGTAAACGCACTAAAGACACAGATACATACAGAGTAAAGGCACAGATAAGACACTAAATAACTTTGAAATCCAGGATATTAGTTATTGCAGCTGCCCTCAGAAAAGAAAGATAACTGACTGAAATAAGACAACAGAATTAGAAATAAATTTTTAGCTGCAAATAGGATAATAAAGCACCAGTGCCATTTATCTAGGAGTTCAATAAGCATTACATCTTCAGAAATCTTTAAATCAGCACTGGGTGCCTTTCTAGAACACTGAGAAGTTCAACAATGAACATCTGGACTTACTGTAGGCTTTGTTCACAGAATGCGCTATGCTCTGTTGCAGATAGGCTGTCAGAACAGTAATCTCAGTATCTGTCTTGCCATAACAAAGGAAAATCTTAAATAAAACCCTCTCACTATTCCTTACATAGCTGTCAGCAACTCACTTTGTCCTCAATATACAATAAGCCTTTGGTGATTAAAGTATTTTTCACCATTTATTTACCGCCTTGTGCACTTCCCAGCTAGGAACTTCGTGTTCATGTCCTGTGCAGGGGTTTTACACACCACTACAGGCATTCTCCTCTCTTCTGCCCATCAGCAGCCTGACCTGTATGGTATTACTTTTGGCAGCCAATACGTACCTAACCCAATTTCTGTCTTGTTCCTTCATACGCTAAAGTACAGTTTCTGCCACAGCAACAGAGGACAAGTCCCAAAGGGTGTTCTGCCATGCTCCCAGTCCCTTGCCCATTCCAGTGAAAGAAAACAAGAGCACAACTAGAGCTGGCAGAACAGCAACCTGGATTAGTACTGCCAAGCCAGGAGGCCTACTCACACCATTAATACAATTACACCATGTAATCTCGCACAGATCTGTAACAGGAGGTTTTTTTAGACTAAGCATAGTACCTAAGTTATAAATAAAACATGTACGTCTCACTGAACAGCTGAATTTAGGTAAAATCTGCTAATGTATCAATTTTAAATTAACACTATAATTTGTGGTAAAGGTGAAAAAAGAACTAGAAATAGTCACACAAGTATTTGTAAGAAAGCTGGGAAAGGTTTTCATTGCTATTTACCTCTTTCTTGTCTCACTTGTTCCATTCCAAGTGTTCCTTCACTACTGGAATGTGGCAGTTTCCTATGCATAGGTAGAAATTCACAGTCCTGGCTTCCATGCTGCTTTAGCACTGCTTCAAGCATAGCCATTTCTTGCTGAAGTTTTTTTAGATTATTTTGCATAGCATTCTTCTGCTGCAAAGGATACACAATTATGCCAACATTAGCAAAGTCAGTTTTAAACAGTAAGATTAATTTCTTTAACAAAAGCTTGAAAATTAGAAACAGCAAAGTTATTATGAATAAGTTTTTACCATGTGTTCAAAAGGGGACTGTGGGGCTTTTACTTTAACAAATAACGCACACGTGCTACGTCAAAAGAAAAAAATACAAACAAAAAACAAACCACCACCACAGTCATTTTGCTGTTCAAATTATTTCTTTCAGTTTAGATGGCTCACCAGGGTTTAATCAGTCAGAAAAAAAAAAAGACCTTCTGCACAGATTTCTTTAAAAGTCATTTTGCTCCAACTGCATTAGTTTGCATTAGCCACTTAATTTAAAATTTAATAGTGATCATCAAGTATTGCGCCTCTGCACTTTCTGCCATTACTGAAAGCCCCAAAAACTGTTTAAAAGGAATAAAATATTTCATCTGACTCTTCCTTACTTTCTCTCTCAAAAATATCCTCTATTAAAAGCATGCAATATACACCTCCGTAGAAAGAGCTCAAGGCTTTAAACGATCCTTTGAAAAACCAAAACCTTCGCCATACAAGATAAAGCAGTTTCCACAGCACTGAATACTACATTTGTAGCTCTAGCACTGGCACCATGTGGAACTTCCTTGTTACTGAATCAATAAAAAAACCCAACCAAACAGAAAACCCCCACCACACAACAAACCAAAACCAAGCCATGCTGCTCTATTCCATTCAATCCAGGCATATCCTAGAATCTCTACCAATGAAGCTACGTCAGGGAGCAATGTCCTGCCAGTTATCCACATTTTACACTGATGCAGTATAAAGAACCACCCATGAAGCACAAAACTGAAATTCAGTCTTCTTTGATGTACATTAAAACCCATAGGGCTGTTAATGCTGAAGAGAGAGATTTGGCATAAGACCTACCTTGAAGTTACAAACGACAACAAAAAACAATCCCACCCACCAAACAAAACAAAACCCAAGACACACAACAAAAGCCCCCAAAACAACCAAAAGCCCCCACACCCACCAATCACTCAATACATAAAGTCAGGCCATTAAGCAGTAGCCAGGAAATTAATAGTAGAGAAAACATACTGTGTTAGACACACCTTTGATTGGACACTTCCTGTTATGTCTTAGATCTTTAATATTCTAATGTGGAATGATTTGATTTAATCTTTACCCTTAGAAGGCAAGTCTCCATGCTTTTAATATCATAATGTAGCAAATCCAATCCTTATCACCAATCATTATAAATGCCTATCAAGGAAGCTTTTAAAAACGAGAAGCTGAGGCTTCCAGAATTGGTCAAGCGCAGAGATTCATTAACTAGCACAATTAAGCACTGTAATCAATACCACATAACAAATTACGGCCATTAGAATGTAACGTTACCATGGACAAATAATGGCACAGAAGCAGTTCTACAATTCTTCATTAATTATGCTCTTTGAAGTAATCTAGCAACACAAAGAATTATGATGAAAGCAGTTTTCCTGCTACACTGACTTCACAGCTCTCATGTACTTGCTCATATCCTAGAATGCAAACTACTTTTAGAATTTAGTGCACAAACTCACTTACCTGTGTAGTAAGGATTTCACCCTGAGAGAATGGTCCGCATGAATCTTCTACATTACTTGTTTCACTGTCATATCCAGATGCTTCACCTTGAAGGTCAAGAAAATCCGAGTTAAAGGCAAAAAAAAACAAAACAAGAAACGTTATCCATAATCTCTTACCACGCAGACCTTTTAGCCAACTGTTAACTATAATAAAATGACAAGTTTTGAAAACACTGAAGTTAGAAGCACAGAATATTTTGAATACCATGTCACACATACGGCAAAGTAAATAGAACTCAAAGTGTTCCAATAGTGATGAGAGAGTCCTAAATATTTATGAAAGCCATAAAAAGGTCAAAATAAGCACTACAGAATTCTACAGCCAATTTCAATAAACTTTTCATCTGGGGAAACAGCTTAGGTAAGCTTTATGAAATTTTGCTGACAGATGCAAGTATCACGTTGCAGTAAGAAAGCTAGCATTTCACTCAAGAATTAATTCCCATCAGACAGACTCAGTCCAGCCCCCTCATTTTTGCTCTGAACAAAGAACACTGGGAGAACTTAATTTTCAGGAAGTAAACCACTGAGGGGTTTTTGTTTGATTGTTTAGGGCTGATTCCTTTAAAAGAGCAAGCACCACATAAATAGAGAACAAAGTTCCCACGCACACACCAAAACCCTAGGTGTAATGACATTACAAACACAGCCACAGAGATAAAAATCTTGGCTTGTACCTAGGTTGGCTCCCATGTTTGGGTCTTCTCGGCATTCATCTTTGAAGTTAGTTTTGCTTCTCTTCAGCCCTCCATCACAACTTTGAAAAGTTTCTTTACTCTCATTCTCATTGCTCACTTGTTTGGATGTCTGACCTTGTATTAAAGGTTTCTTCAGTTCTTGTGCTCCATCAACTGATTCTTCAGACACATTGGACTGGGAAGAAAATAAGTTGACAGAGCATTCTGACTCCTGGCTTGGTGAAACACACCCACTACTTAGGGCAGCTTCAGGCATTTTCTGCATATTATTGTCATCATGACTTCCACTGTGAGGCAACGTGACAGGACTTACTGAGGACTCTACCACAGATGTCCCTTGTTTATTGATCTGCAAAGGTGTGCTCATTGATTTGCCAAATATTAAAGTTTGAAAACATGGTAAATCTTCATCCTCACTAGATTCTTCATCTGAAGATTGCAATTTCCGCACCCTTCTTCGAGATCTTTGAATACCTTGAGATCTTGGCTTAGAACTTACATTTCTATTGCGTAGTTCTTTTACCAGGGCATTGTCACTTCTCTTTACAAACACAGCAGATCTCTCTCTCCTATCAGTTTCAGAAAAGCTGTTCTCTTCAATACCATCATCAGAGCACAGTAAGCCATCAGGGGTTTCAGACAAACCTGCAAAATCACTGTTCCCTTGAAGAGGTTCCTCTAGAACCTCCGTGACTAAACACTCAGGCACCCCTGTGCTACCAGTTTGGGTTGCTTGTTCCTCATTCCCCTTTACTTGTTTTCTTTCTCTTTTGCTACTTTTTTCCCCAGTGACTTCACAGCTGAATTCAGCAGGCTTTTGCTGACAAGCTGCAGGACAAATCCTTGATCTGGGCTGAAAATGTGGTATTGGTCCTCTGCTGTCAACAGCTTTGGCTTTTCCTGCTTGATTGCTTTCTGAACTGAAGCATATTTCATCGACTGTGTTTAAATCAGTTCTTTTGAAAACGTGCTCTTCTGTATCACTCTGATCACTTCGGCTTCTGTTACTTTTGATTGGATTCTGTCTCAACTCGCTTTCTATCCCTACGTCAGTTGACACTGTCTTTTCATTTCCCTGTTCTCCTTTTTGTGATGTGTGTTTGTCTTCAGTCCTAGCAGTACCAATTCTTATTGGTGTCAGATTCCCTTGATTTGCAACCTGTGAAACATCTTCCTGATGTTCCCCTGTGTGCACACATTCAGTACTGCTGACAGAGCAAGTCACAGGACTAACACAAGCAGATTCACAGGTCTTAAGCTCCTCTTTCTCACAAACCCTACTCAAGCTTTCAGGATTTGTCTTCTTTTCTTGCAAGTCTTCTGGTTTTAAATATTTGTTATGCTTATTTTCTACCTGATCAGTACATGGTATCTTTAAAGTTTCAGAAGTGGCATCTTCTACTGCACACGCTTTTGTGGGCGTAGGATAAAGGCTAAATGATTGGCGTTTTGAATGCCTAAATATATTTCGCAGATACTGTGTGTCCAACTCACTATCTTCAGCTTCCTTGGTCAATTCCGAAACATTTTTAGCCATTGGCAACTTTTCAGTTCTGAATTCCCCTGGAACATTTTGTTTATCATGGCCACTATCCTGGGGAAAAGTAGTACCTGATTCAGGCACCTCTTCAGTTGGGTGGGAAGCAGTTTGCACGACAGTCACTGAAGGAGCCTGTAGGAGGGAACAGCTATCGAGTATTTCACCTTCTTGAGAACTTGCATCAGGTGCAAAGGAACTACAATTTGAATGCTGACACAAAGACGTAGGATTGAAGAAACTTTTTGCAGTTTCTGCGGTGTCAGATGAATTCTTTAGGCTAACCTGTATTTCATTTGCTTCCAAATCACCACCCTTCAGATTAGTGAGTGGCTTGTAACTCAACGTACCCTGGGGCTCACACAGGTCTTCGCATTCAGAAGCGTGAACTAACACATTTCTTTGGACTCCAAAGAATAATCCTTCATGATCACTGTCATACTTTCTTGCTCCCTTAACTACTACTCCTTTTCCTGTTTCTTTTGTAATTTCTTCAGAAAGTAACTGAAGCCTCCTGCTGCGCCTGACTTGTCTTTGCTCAGAATCAACTTTCCTTGGTTCTTCGCTGCTTGGATAGCTATCAATCTGTGGCTCAGCTTGATCAGGGGAAACAGAGTTTCTATCCACTACTAACTGCAGAGCACACATGGTTCTAGTAGAACGCCTGCATTTTTTTACTGCAGAACTTCTTTTTTTAGTGCTTTTCTGATCAGAGTTACTCAGTTCTAGGTCCCCGACACAGTGCTTGCCAGTCATCTTTTCAGTAGCTTTTTTCCATACGGATCCTCCTCCTTCCTCAGTTTCTGCTAGGTTATTATCCTCTCTATTCTCAGAGAGGTGACTCTCACTAACAGCAGAACTTTCATCACATCTTTTCTTTTCAGCATCTTCAAGGCACCAGTTAACACTTTGAGGGCACCCACCTGCCCCTTCTGTATCTTTTTTCTGAATAAAATCCTCAGGTTGCAGGACACGGGCAGTCTTCCTTTTTCGTTTTAGTCCGCCTTTGCTGGAATTATTCAAGCGCTTCTCATCAGCAGTCACATCTTCCTTTTTTGTAGTAGGTAAAACGTCTCTCAAGATAATAGGGGGATTTGACTTCCTCTCTCTCTTGTATGTTTTCCCAAATATTTTGTCTTCAATGCTATCTGCTGTTTGTTTTGACCTTCTCTTGTTTCCTTCAACCACTGCAATTTCCATAGAGTCTACCATAGGGTCAGTCTTTTCTGAAATACAGGAATCTTTATCTGATAAACATGTATCTCCTTCACCTGAAACATCAGTTGCTCCAGCAGAATCATCCTGGGAAGAACTGGAAGACAGAACCTCGTTGCTTTTTGAAAACCATTCATTGACTTTCTGAATGCTTCGCTTCAGTCTCTTCCTAGAGACTTGATTCACGGTAGCACAGTGAAGTGCCTCTGGCTGAGGTAGTTTCTCCAGAGGTTCTTTTTCATGGACAGAATCATTCTCAGGTTCATGCATTTCCACAGCTTCCACGCTTTGTACAACAGTATCCATTTCCTTGCTTTTATCCAACCTGCTCTTTGAGCTATCTTTTAAGTCAAATTCTTTGCTTTTACTATTGCACTGAGTTTGCTCTGCATCCATTTCTTCTGTGTGCTTACAGAAAGATGTGTCCCCATTGCTTAAGGGACTGGCATTACCTATTCTGTCACACTGCTCTGTGAGAAGGTCTACAGCAAGAACATTTAAAGGAGAACTCTGGTATTCAGTCATATTCACTTGGCCAGGTTTGGCATATTCAGTGATGCTCCGAGTGCTTTTCTTGCTCAAGCCTTCCTTCGAGGAATCACTTTCACCTGGAGATATATAGGTATTATAAATTATTAAGCCCTATTTTACATGTACAAGAACAATGGCAAGATTCATGGCTACTTGTTTTAAAAGAACTGTTCTGATTTCCCCCCAAAACAGAATATTATGCTGCACAAATCTCCCTCTAGAGAAAAGGAGAAAGATCAAATTACATATGACATATGTTCATACAGCTTCTTACATGAATTACCAGACAGCATTCTCAACTTGTATTAGAAGGGATAATATGGCTTATGTAGACTATAGTAAGTTTTGCGCTTTGATGAAGTTACTTTTTTCCCTTCTGTTCCTGTGCAACAGAACATCCACGTTTTAAGTATCTAGTCTACAGATACAGTCTTGTATTATTCTGACACTAGCTTTAGGCATAAATAAAACTACAATATACAAGACTGCAAGTATATATATATATATATTTATTTTTAATCATGTGAAATCAAAATGATAACTGGTGGTCTTTTTTCAAGCTTAATCGTTTTGTCACCAAAATAACAAACACACCTCTGACATTTGGTAGAATTACTTCTTTAGCACCCAGCTTGTCAGGCTGTGTATTGCAAGAATATTCATTCCCCTTCTCAGCACTCTTAAGTTCTTCTAGCTTTTCTTGAGATGAAATCTGAAGTGCTTCTTTGTCTTCTAACCTGTTGGGACAGGAAATCTATTTTCGTTGATCCCCTCCCACATTCCTGAAGTTAACATTTATTTTCTAAAGCATAGTACATGCTTTTTTCTTGAAGATCTAATGCCTGTGTAAGCAACAAAACATCTAGAAAACAGCTTTCAAGCCTCTTATATAACAAACTGATAGGAGTCAGCTACCCATTCTACCCTGATGCCCTTGAAGTTGCAAATCACTTGTCGGCTTGAAAAATTCTATCAGTCCTATGCTAAGAAACTAAAACACAGGAATTAAAATACTGAACTCCTTATATGAATTCCTTGAACACCTTTACTTACCCAGTATTGCTTGCCTGTTTAAAAAGCTCTTCAGATGAATCAGAACCTAAAAACAAAACAGCTGTTACTCTGGTTGAAATGATTCAGAGAAAGGTAACTTGCTGGGTTCAGTGTTTATTATCACAGAAGCATGTGTGCTTAGTTCTTTCTAGAGTAGATGTTTTCAACTTCTATCAGATTAAATCAAGTCCAGTTGTGCACTATTTTACCTAATTATAATGATTCCTATGTATAAATACCTACATGGCTCCAGCATAAAATTCTGTTTAAATATAGTGACTGGTAACAGCTACTAAGAATTTATTAGTTAAGAGTTAGTTTCTAATTTCTAAAATTATACATGAAACAGCTGGTAGCATTTAGAATTTTGAATTGGAAGTCAGAGCAATATATTCGAATAACTGTCTCAGATTCTTTGATCTTGGTAGAAGCAATAAGAAAAAAGAGAGGCACTGAACACTCTCTGTTAAAAGGAGCAATTTCTTCCTTAAAGAAACAGAGAGAATATAAACTATGCACAGGGTCTATCTTGTTTCTCACAACAGTCAGCACCAGATAAAAAGGGAGTTCTGAAAGGCCAGGATAGAGAGATATTAAACATTCTTTTCTCAATTAGATTTCATTCTTATCTCTGGTTATTAACTAGAGCCTCAAGCACTGATGTCAAGGTTTAATATTCTTCAGAAAAACATAGTTATCATTAGTTATAACAACTATAACTTTTTTCACATCTGTGAGCATCTTCTCTTCTTTGGATCTTTTACACCGAGGTTTAACGATTTACTACAGCAGCATTATTTCCTACAATATAACAAGTTATGTAAAAACCCCTTTGATTTACCAACTCTGAATTGTCCAGTATTTGTCCCTTTGTTGTCATTTTGGGTGTTAAGAAGAAAAGACTTTAAACTTCATCACCTTTCATTACTTTGCAAGCATTATACATAAGCTCAACTAGTGTGGATCTACAACAGATCTTACCAAACTCTATATAAATCCCTTTTTCAAAGTCGCATTTCTGGGTTTTGTTTCTCAGGGAACACCTTTTGACCCTGGTATCTGTAAACTGGGTATCCACATTAGCTTCCTGCTGAGGGGACAAGAGAGAGGAATAGTTATTTATAACAGTGGGTTATTTCCAAAAAATAAGTAGTAATTACTTAAACTGCAGCGGGGGGGGGGGCTGATACATACGAACCAAGTATTTAAATTTGCAGCCTCTATACAAAAATCCAATACATGTAATTTATCACACTGATATCAGTAATGGTATGTGTTAATAGAAACAATTATCATGCATTTAACAGCTAAAGTCATTAACAGTTTTATCTTACTTAACATTGTATTCAGTAACGAGCAGATGAGACAAGAAACATACCACGAACTAACTCATCTACACAGCAATCACCCTAAGTCAGGTAATGTCTTAAGAATTCTTATGACATATTCATGGCCTTACCACAAAAAAAGTAAGAAGCCTACCAATAGTTATACAGCCTCATTAAACAAGCAGATTCAATCCTAGTTTCAGTAACGGAATATATTATGGCAATATCATCTTTAAGTTCAGGTCCTTTTACACAAAAAACTTTAAAGTAGGTTAGGAAGACAAAAATATTTTTATGTCTTTGTCTGGAATAATATTCAAGTCAAACAGTGATCTGAAAGCAACCCAATAATCTCCTATTGCATTCATTTATGTGGATACATGTATACACATTCTAAATAAAACACTAAACAATGCACAGAAATAAATTAGTGAAAGAAAATACCAAGGTGCAGTTTTCTTGTCCATTTTCTTTAGCACTCTTTTTCCTGTTTCTGAAACCCTTACTTTGGACGACAGAACTTTCTTTACAGACGACCTCATCCGCAGTGGCTTCTGTGGATGTTTTAGGAAAGTGATGACTGTTTAAAACTGAAAAATATCAATAGGAGAAAAAAAAGCAAAAATATTTTCTTACACTGAGCATGACAACAGGTATTACATATGAATAAAACAGCCTTGCATAGACCCGATGCAACTAGCACTATACAGCTAAAATACAATTATCAAAGAAAGAAATCCGACTGAATTATTAGTCTAGTTGTTCTTTATGGGTACTCTTCAAGTATTAAGTAAAATCTTGATCTTACCAACTATTTTCCCCACCAATTTTGCTTACATGGGTAATCTAACAAGAACAGGATCTAATACCAGGGGTTTTGGAATGACTGAACAAGATGAAAAAAATTTGAAAAGGAAGTCTATTTTTATAGCACAATATACTAAGAGAAAACCACACACTAAAACCTGCAACCACCACCCACCCCCAACAACAATATCTTAAACAAGCCTGTATCTGACTCACCAATACCCTTTACAAGGCACTAAGTACTAGAAAGAATCACAGAATGTGTTGGGTTGGAAGGGACCTTTAAAGGCCATCTAGTCCAACCCCCCTGCAGTGAGCAGGGACATCTTTAGCCAGATCAGGTTGCTCAGAGCCTCATCCAGCCTGGCCTGGAATGTCTCCAGGGATGGGGCCTCCACCACCTCTCTGGGCAACCTGGGCCAGTGTCTCACCACCCTCAGTGTAAAGGATAAATTTTGATTCCAAAAAGATATACCCGAATGGGACAAATTAACATACACTGTTATACCACTTGCTAATGCAGGCTCTAGGACTGTCTAAGAAGTTAAAGCTGCAAGGCTGGGTATAATGAAGAGCAAGACTTTGCCACACAGTTGTAGATTAAAGATTATTTGATACACATTCAGCCGTATTTCATGAACTGAAAATAAGATTGGTTGGAGTCATCAAATGCACAGTAAAACCCCTTAAGAGTGTTCAAAATGTCATTGTAGGAAAAACTTGGGAACTTAATGGAACTTATGCTTCTACATTCAAGAACAAAACTTGATAATTCTTCCCATATCGAGTACTGCACAGTAAATGAGATACCCTGCAAATAATTATGATGCAAATGTCAAAATCAAATTTTAAAAAAGCGGGTGGTATACATTCACAACACTTACACTTTACTCCAGTGTCAAGCTCAAACGCATGGATAGTTTCCAACAATGCTTCAATTAGTTGCTTAAATCTGGAATTTTCTTTCAGACTTCTGAAATAACATAACCACGTGTTGTTTTAAGACAAATGTGCGGGTTAACTATTAACAGTTCTCCTAGAATTTAGGCTCAACAAAAAATGGAGTAAAACTCCAAAGTGGAAGATGAGACAATGAGAAATTGTTGCCAAGAAATAACAACACAGTTCCCCAAAACAACCGTTACTATGGGAATTAAAACTATATCAAAGTGAAAAACGCGCATTTTTCCTCATGTAGGTTTAGCACAGAGAAACCAGTTATAATGACTGAACAATAATACAGACTATACTCGATAGCACAAATGTTTGCTAAAAATAGTGTCTTCACCTGCGATCACCCAAAAAGTTTATATTGATTGAAGGCACTAAAGCATTACTCCTTTAGAAACTGACGATCTACTTAATAACCACCTTTTCTTCTTTATTTTAGTCTTCTGCCAAGACATTTTTGAGACAGTGATTAACTTTTTCTTAGATTTCAAACTTCTCATCCTGAAGCTCACTTGCAAAAATGCATTACCTCTTGGTAACTTCAGTCTTACACAGAGGACACTGTGTCACACCTTTTTTCTTTTTGCTGAGGAGTTTGAACATGCAGAACCTAGGACAAAAGAATAATCATGATGGTAACAAAAGGGATTTTATTTTCTTTAAAACTGCCCCTAGGCATTTAGTAGAAAAACTTCATTATCAAGTTGAATGCCTGTATTCTTGTTCTGGTGTTACAATGAATTAATCAATCCCCTTTGACACATCTGTGAAACTAGCTATTTCTTATTCAGAATTGATTTTCCCCCTAAAATAGCTACATATTAAGTTATCAAAGCACTAGCACTAAAGAAGAAGTATACATGGAGAATAAGAACAGACTAACTACGCATTGCAATTATGAATTTTCAAACCTACCTGCAGAATATGTGATCACATTTTGTCGAAACTGGCTCTTTTACCACATCCAAGCTACAAAAAGAAAAATGAAGGAAAAGAAGAACACAGAAGTTACATATAAGAGAGGAGCAACAAAGTAAGATTCAGAAATACAGTTTCTTTTCTGAGCTTAAAAAAAAAGGAGGACTGATACATTTAGGTTGTAATAGAAAAGCAAAATTCATGAGAACATAAGAGCAAAATACAGGTTCTGTCTTGCACTTTCTCACTTGAGCCTTACAAAACATCAATATACTTAGCCTTAAAATAAAATTCTTTTTGCTTTCTGATAACCCATAGAACTGACAAAGCATTTGAAAAGAAAGGAAGAGAGAAAAACAAAAGACTCGTTAACTAGATTAATAGAGAGTTCCCATTATTCTCCTAGCATACCATATTGGGCACTCCAAGTTCTTCTGCATAGCTGAAAGCACATTTTGTACATCTCCAATAGCAATCACTGAGAAGTCCATCCTTCACATCCAAAAATACTCTACAGGGGAAAGAAAAAAAAAAAAGAAAAAAGCAATCACTTTTGCTTCTGATCTGTTGCATCCCATGACCACGTTTCCTCCTGTATGGCTGTTCTATAACATGCTGAACAGTATCGAACACTTAGCTGCCATTTCTGAAGTGAAGCTTGACAGCATCAGTGTTCTCACCCTGAACGTTTACAGTCAAAACCTGTCAAGTCTCTGTAGTCCAAGGAGCAGACTAGGAGGAGTGAGAAACGCTCCATATCCAGCAACAGCAGCTCAGGCAACGATCGATACAAAGCACGTTTTATTTGAACATTCTTGCAAGAATGGGTGTCCCAGCAAGCAGGCACACCTGCGTTCCTGAAATAACTTCTTTTTATTCCCTATTCCCGGCCGAAGTTTCCCTCCCTTTTTTCCCCATTGGCGAGGTACATCAGGGTTTACACCCTATCCGATTCGCCTAAAACTACTTCCGCTTGCTCCGCCTGTTTACTTCTCCCCATCACCTCTCCTAAACCTCTTACTTCACCTGTTTATTTCTTCCCTTTTTTGGTAAGATTGCCCATGGTTGGCGGTCTTAGTTAAACGTTCACCCTCCCGTTAAACCACCGATCCGCATAGACTGGTTTCTCCTTTGTCTAAGCGATGAGCATTGTTGCATGTCTCCTGATAAGCCTTTGTGTTGTTAATCATTCCCTAGCTACATCTTTGCAGGCTGGCCAAGTTGTTCCTCTGCAAAAACAATACCTAAATTTTTCTTACAAAGGGTTCACAGGAACAGCATTCAGCAGAAACCCAGCAAAGGTACGCACTACCACAACAGCAGAAAGAGGACATTTCTCGGCGGGAAGGGATGTGAAGGAGACAGCCGACGTGCTCGCGCCGAGGGCCCGGGGGACTGCCCGCACCGACCGGCGCGGGGAGGGCCCGTAGCGAGTATCGCGAACACAGAGAACCCCCCTGACCTTTACGCGGCAGTATTAGCGGCAGCGGCAGCTCGGACGCAGGGACGGGTCCTGGAGGTCCTACGGCCGGGACGGAGCGGCCCGGGGCCCAGCTCGCCGCCCTCAGGGGCCGCCCGCGCTCCCTCAGGGGCCGCGCGCCGCCATCACATTTCGCGCCCTTTCCAGTGCTGCGGAACGCCGCGCGCCCAGCAGCCAATCACGCGCCCCAGCCACAGCACGTGGCCCGAGAAGGGGCCTCTTATTAGAGCCTTCCTGTCGCGTCACGCTCCGCCCCCACCGCGGCGGGGCGGGGCAGGGAAGAGCGCAGCTGATTGGCTCTGCCGCGTGACCACGCCGCACGTATTGCGTCGGAGTGCGTAGTGGCCGGCGCGGTGGATTGTGGGAGTCGCGGCGCAGCCGCGGAAGTGCGTGTCTGCTGGCGGCGCGCCGCGCGCCTCCGCGTGCGCGCTCCCCGGTCTGTTTGTTATTGTGGTTCCACAGCGCCTGCCCCCGCCCCCGCTGGCCAATCAGGGCGGGGGAGAGGGTGAGTGGCAGGCGGGGCCGCCAATAGTGCCGCGCGGGGGGCGCGGGGCGGGTCGAGGCCGGTCCGCCATGTTAGGCTCGTCGGGCCGGCTGACGGGGCATCCCTCGCCTCCTCGGGACCGCGGTATGGAGCCGCAGGTGAACCTCCGTGTCACCTGCCGCGGGGAGACCCAGAGCTTCCTGGTGTCAGACTCGGCGCACACGACGTGGGCGGACGTGGAGGCCATGGTGAGCACGGCTCGGCCCGGCCCGCCGTGGGGCCGCAGCCGCGGGGAGCCGTCGTGGTGAGGCGCTGGGAGTGTAAGCGCTTCTCTGAGGGCCTGGCACCTTCTCTCTCGGCTTCCTAAGCCGTGTCCCCAGTTTTACAGGCTGTTAGAACTGTTGTTCTGTTCTGCTGCGGTCTCAGTTTTGCGTTTAGCGCTAACGGTAACTTCTACTCCTGTTACATACTTGGAGTGCCGCGGAAAGCCTCTTCTCGATAAAGCTTCTTATGGGTCGCTTGTTTTTCTGTGTGAGCAGGCGGCCATAGTTGGGTGCTTTGCTCTTTTGCGCAGTTGTGAATACTTGGTTTTGGCACTGTATCCCTATAAAGTGCAGTCTGCGTCTCTTGTTTCCCGTTCTTGTGCTCATTGAAGTAGATATGGGGGAGTCACACGCTTCTGTTGCTTACAGAACGTTTTCCTGAAGGCTTATCTTTGCTCTTTGGGTTACTGAGTCACTAACATGCATTTTTGGTTTCTGCCTTCCTGGTGCCTTGTGTGTGCAAGTTGGGATATAAGTGTTTTTGTTAGTGGGCCATACGTGCGTAGACAGTCGCTTTTGAGAGCGTACATCATGCACTTGGTATATTGAAGAGTTTTTGTTTCTATATTTATTTCCAGTGCTATTTAGTGAAAATTCCTGTATTGGCTGAGGTTGAAATTGTGTAGTGAGAATTCCCTTGGCTATGAGGAAGCCGCAGTGATTTTTTTTTTTTTTTAATTTTGGGGGTGTTGTTTTTTTTTTGTTTTTGTGTTTTTTTTTTTTTTTTTAGTTTGCTCTCAAAGTTGCGTCTTCAGAGATCTTGCCAGTATTTTATTTTCTCACTTTCAGTTCTTTTTTTAGCCAACATGTTCCAGTGTACCTTGTAGGAGGCTGTTGCATTGTGAATTACTCAAATTCAAAGTTTGAACTGCATCATCTTCGCTCATTGTATTTCAGCCTTCTAGAAAAGGGGCTAGTTCAGGCTTAATACTTGTTGATGAGTGGACCCTGCAGGAACGTCTGAACTAGTCAGAATCCTACTTGCATCAAAGCTGGAAGCAGATTGCTATGTAAGCATGGTGTTGCCCTTAATCTTAAGTAGTCTGAGAGTGAGGGTGTGTTTGTTCAAGGTGTGGTGTTCTATTACAATAATGTTTTTCTAACCAAGGTAGTACCACTGGATGTCTCTGCACTATGTTGTGTGAATTACTGTTTCAAGATAGTGTCAATTAAGCTGTGTTTTTCCTACATTTTAATGTATTATTAAACGTCTGGTGTTTATAAGGCATAACCCCATCTCTGGTTCTAGCTTGAGTTTTACGCGAACAGTCTGTGGTACTAGATGATGTAGATACACATCCCAGCGGCTTCTTGACAAGCTGAGTTGGTTCTTTAGCTGCACTCCCAAAATTTATTTGGGATATATCACTGGAAAGAACCTGCCTGTTGTACATTCATTGCAGAATGTATGTAGCTATGTCATTGTGCTTTTGTGGTGCTATGAAGTCCCAGCCATCTACTGTCTTCTAAGGCTGCTGGTGTTCTTCTGTGAAGTCCAGGCCAGCAGAATGTGACTCAGATATAGTAGTTTTTCAGAGAGAGCTTCTGTCAAGAAAAAAGAATCTTGTATAAGGTAGATGATACAAAAATGCACGTGAGCCTCAAAGACTGTTGTTACTCAACTCAGGGAAACAACCACCTTCATTTATGTTTAATATGATGCTGTTTGTTCTGCCCTATTAAGGCAAAATACAAATAGCTGCTCAGCTTTATTCTCCTAATTCTGATCTATGTAATGGATTTATATGTTCCCATGGACAGTGTATCAGCCAGTGAGTAGTAGAATGAGATACTTCGCTCTTTTTAGTACCTGAATTAATCCTAGTTTCTCAAAATACAAATAGTTTTGTGGAAAAAAAAAAAAGGCTGATCACCTGTGTGAGCTGTCTTCCTTGTGCTTTATAACATAAAAGTTGGCATTTGGTGATTGTTGGCTTTAGCCTTTGTATGTTGCAGTGTTTACCATGCCTGAGTTCATTAACCCTGAGCTAGTCCTCTCATAATGAAGAGGTTATTATTATTTATTTTGGGGTAAACATTAACTAGGGAAGGTGAAACATGAAAGAAATTAATTTTTTTCTTTTCATTATATAAAGTTAGTACAGGTTGGAGGTGAAGCACTGGGGAGAGTTGTTCAACTTAAGAAGAATGAATTTTGTAAAACAGTGTTTATTTCAACTGAGAAACTGGAGGGAGGGGTGGAAGGGTTAAAACATTTTACCCTACTAATAATTGTGATTAGCTGAAAATGTCTGTAGTCCTGTCTTGTCTCATTGTGGTTTTGTGTTCTTTTTGCCTTACAGGTTAAAGTTTCATTTGACCTGGACAACATTCAGATCAAATACATTGATGAGGATAACGATGAGGTAAAATACCTCCCACTCTCTCAGGTCTCTCACAGGTCTACCAAAATATGACTGGTGCGAACATTTCTGCCTCTTGATAATTTGTAGTGGGTCTTTCAGGAGCATCTGTTGTATGTGTTATATGGGTCGGAGGTGATGGGTTTGCCCCTTTGATAAGAAAATAGCTATTAGTCTTGTGGTTTCACTCTTAATGTGGCATACTTATTTTAAAATAATATTATTTTAGGAGCTACTACCATTCTTTTTCCCACCCCATAGAAACAGCCAGTGGTTCTATGTGCTCTGAGGGCAGGATGCTTCTGTTGAGGGACGACTTTTTTTTTTT
>VYZM01018687.1:132250-146399 GCA_013398915.1 Dromas ardeola | reverse complement strand
TTTTTTTTTTTTTTTTGTGAAGGCATTTGAGGGGAGAGCTATTTGAAAGTGGTTACCTCGTTGTATTGAGGGCATTTGCAGCTTTGCATGCTTAGGGTTTGTAACTTATTTTTGTGTTGTGTTTTTTGTTTGCTTTGTTTGTTTTTACTCCAGCAAAAGTTAAATCACACTAGAACAGGAAGAACAAATGAAAATCCTCCAGAATGGTTTACTAGCTACTTGGAAACAGTAAGTGCATTTTCTTCTGAATTTTAGTATTCTTAAAGGAATACATAGGAGGCTGTGTGTGGAAAAGATGCCTGTGATGCCTAACTCTATACATATGATCACACTTGCTCTCAGTACTTGTGACCAGGATCTTGAAGGGCATTTAGGCATCTAATCACTAGGTGGTACAGTGTCGGTGCTACCTTAAAAAAAAAAAATAAGTTTGATACATGCCACTTCTTGTCAAAGGTGGATTGTTTGGTTTATGGACTTGATTGGTTTGAGTGTAGTTTTAAGCAGCTCCCATGCTAGAATCCTTGTTGCAGTCCAGATAGTCATAGGAAGTTCAGGGTACTCATAATGAGAATGAGCATGAAATACAGCGTTGCTGTTGGAGATTCTTGTTTGACCAGTTTCAGTAGGGTGATACTTAGGGTTTCCTGGGATTTGAAGCATTTGATGACCTTGCTTTTCTTGATTGTTCGGTTTAAGAAGATACTTTCAGGAGGCCAATGAGTATAACCTATAGGTTAATAAGTTGTGGGTGTTACCTTGTTTTGAACAGCTAATAAACATCACTGAGAAGCAGTTGGATATGAATGCTAAGAACTAATTAGCTAGTGAGTTCTTGAAACTAATAGGTACAGTGGTGCAATAGTATATGCATTTATGTTGAAGCTTTTTTTTTTCCTAGCATCTCCCTTCCTTTGCCACCTTTTTATACAAACTGAAGTTCGGGAACTTAATGATTGTATTTAAAACATCCCTGGTGGGCAAAATCAGGACTTACTGGTGGAGACTCCAGAGGGGTTTGTTAGGCGTTTGTGTTAATTATCTCGGAGATTAGTTTCCTTCCCTTCATGCAAGGTTATGAAAGAACCTTAATATTGCAAACATGAATGTATGATTTTTAATTTGCCTTGTTAAAACCAATGGGCTGGTATTTTCTGATATACAAATCCTCTTTAAGGAATGTGATACTTGTTTAGTTTCATCTAGAATGTCCTGGGGGGATGGGAAGTGGATTCTGAGCCGCTTTACGATTTGTAGACTGGGAGACTTGGGGTGAGTAATCGAACTTTTGAAGCCACATGGGTGGGTCTCATCCATGACTATTTTAATTTTTTTCCAGTTCAGGGAACAAGTAGTTAAGGAAACTGTTGAGAAACTGGAGCAGAAGCTGTATGAGAAGCTTGTTCATCACAATCAGCCTCCAGATTTTTCCGAGAGCTCTATTACAGCAGCACCTCCAACTTCAGAGAGCCAATCAGTGAATGGAAACCAGTGTGACTGGCTGATCTCCTGCTGCAACTGCCAGGCCCGAATTGTTGGAGTTCGCTACCAGTGCAGGTAGCATATGCTGAGAGATGGGAGTGTGGGGCACCCCTAACATGTAGGGCGTGGGAATGACTCTGAGAAACTATCTTGATGTTGTAGACTTTTAGATTTCTGATCTGCAGCATGCTGTACATTTCGGAACCTCTATACGTGTCTCACAAACAGCTTATGTTCTTTGCCGTGGTGACTAGACCTTATCTGCATAAGAGCAGGATTAATACTATTTTGAGAAAATGTGGCTGTTAAAACAGAGCGAGAGAACTTTATAGCACTTGCTGTATTCTCAAGCACTTCTTACCTTTTTTTTTTTTTTGCATATAACACGCAATAATTGTAAAGGAAAATGTTTCCTTTTAGTTCAGTTAACTAAACAAAAAAAGCAAAACTTATAACCACCAGTCTGTAATAGTCCTTTAGTTCTGACAGTCAATGAGACTAAGGCAGGTCATGCTTTTTTTAATGATCTTACTGTTGTCAGTTTAATAATATGAAATAGGTGTTGATGAGTGTTTCAAGTGAGGTGTCAAAAGTGAGGTTTTTGTTTGAATGAGGCAACTGATGCAAAGGTAAGTATCATAGGACTAGGCAGCAGCAGTGAATGTAGTGCCAGCAGGGGGTTGTCTTCGGCTGTTTATTTTTCTTGCTGGCAGGAGTTGACAGTCTGTTTTTTACCAGTCCTGTTCCTGCAGGAGCAATTTGCTTTGCATCCCTGAGTACTTCAGTTGACCTTATCCTCTGTATTTTCAGAAGATGCTGTTTCTGGCATTGGATTTCAGTATAATGTTTTATCCTTTGTAGCAGCAATTGTTAGTCACTTGTGCTAATGGAAGTCTCGGGTTTTTTCAATGGGTGTTCAAAAAGGAAGTGAGAACTGTGTTGCAGTTTTGCCAAGAAGAGAGATACTGATCTAGATATTCCAGATGGCACCAAATATTGATGTAAAAGTGAGAGGACCAGCTCCTGTTTTCACCCAGGCACTACTTACAATGGTAGTATGATACAGAGTTGTTTCTCTGCAGAAATGTAAGGGTTAATTAACCTTCAGTGTCTTTTTCTAGTGCATTAATTGTTTGTCTGCCTCTTGATAACCTTCTGCTTTTTCTGCTTTGCAGCCTTTGTCCAGCCTACAATATCTGTGAACAGTGTGAAGCAGGAACGTACTCACATGATCCTAATCATGTCTTGTTAAAGCTGCGAAGACCTGTACTCTGTATTGCTGAGAATTACAGCCTTGCAGAGTTTTCACCTCGCCTGCCGGCTACTCTGGAGCAAGTTAGGTAAATGGTGACATCTGTCAGTACCAGACAAGATTATCCTGACAGCAAAGTGGAAACACCTGTGTTGGGGTTGATGTTTTAGAGATAAGAAGTGGAAATGGTACTCAAACTTCATTGCGAGTAGCTAAAAATAGCTCTATACTTATAAATGGCCTAAGTCATAAATCTTACAGCATTTTTAATAACAAAGTAGAAAAGGCAGAATTTTGTGTCATAGGTGGGTAGCAAACTTTGAGAGCTTGCTTTTTCTTTGAGAATACTTTAATCTGCCTTTAAGTTTGCTCTTTCACTGAGACCATTCAAAGTATCTTCACAAGCAACTCTAAAGATGTTCTTTTAAAATCATCTGTTCTCCAGTCTAAAAGCGTGAGACATTGCCTGGAGTGTTCCCTTTGAGACTAAGGCTGTGTTGGCTAAAGCTGAATTCTGATGAATTTGATGTATTGTAACAACATGGTTTATTCTCTCTGCAGGCTCCAGAAACAGATGGACAAAAGATTTCTGAAGGCAGAAAAGCAAAGATTACGAGCAGAGAAGAAACAGCGAAAGGCAGAGGTCCGAGAGCTCAAAAAGCAGCTAAAACTGCACAGGAAAATTCATCTGTGGAACTCCGTCCATGTATTGGAAACTAGTGGCTCACCTACTCTGAAATCTGAGAGTCTCCAACCTAATACCTTCATGTAAGAGATGTTGATAGCTGAGCATTCCTTAGTTGTGCTGTCTGTCCTTTGTGATGAGACCAAGTTAGTGTAGCAGGAGGAGGCTTATGAAATCGCTCATTTAAAGTATCATTTGTCATTGGATCCTGTGAGAATTTTGTCTAAATGGAACTTGCAAGGTGGAGTGTTTTTACTGTGGTTTTTTTTTTTTTTTTACTTGGGAGGAGAGTAGCAGAAGGGAAAAAAAGCAACTGATAGTTATTAACAGAAACTTACAGATTTATATAGGTTAGGAGAAAGGGGAATGCCTAGGATTACATATATATGCATGCATGCGCATACAGTGTAAACTAACGTTACTGCCAGTTTTAAAAAAGCCTGGATCTTCCTGCTATATTAAGTGTCTCTGCATAAAGTCAAGTACATTCTATGTGCTTATGTTCAGTGCTCTTCTTGTTTTCTCTTTTCCTTTTTTATGTGATCTTAGGCTGAGGCTCACTAGACTGCAGCCTTTGCAGGCAACCACCTTGCATTTTCTGTTCCCTTCAGTTTTATGAATGTACAGGTGTAAAACTTGTATAGTTCTAGTTTCTTTAATTTATCCCTTCCATTTAGGGCATTTAATTGTCAAATTAACATTAATCAGTTACTTATGCTTGTGGGGAGCTTGAAATAGCTATCTTTGCTTCCTTTTTGCTGAACAGGCATATTACAAGAACAAAACCAATGCTAATTTAGGTCCAAAGTCTTTTTTTAGATCTTTTAAAGTTGTCATGCATATGAGCCGTTTCACCAGTCCCCTCTCAGTGTGCCCAAATTAACAGTAAAGCTTTGGATTAAAACTCTTTGAACCCCTTTAAGGAAAAAACCTGCAGTATCTTGCTGAAAAATGTTGTTTGTAAGGCCAAATAAGAGGCTAGCGTTAGACTATAGTACAATCCTTTTAATTCAACATCATAAAGGTGACAACTTGTTCTCTAGCAGAATAGCATAGCCCAAAGTTCTGTCAGACTAAATCAAATCAAGTGAAGAACAGTGAACTTTTCTCTGTTAACCCTGAGTTCTGCAATTATACTAACATTCTTCCAAATAAGCAAATCTTGTTTTGATGCATTTCTTTCTTCCTTAAGCAAAGGAAAGCAAACTGCCATGTGGTGTTTAAACTTAAGATGAAAGCAGTAGCTAAAATGTTAGAATTTTGAAACACCTCTAGAGATAAAAGAAGAAAACAAACTAAATGGCCTCCTCCATTTTTAGCCAGTGAAATAGCAGCTGAAGGACTTCCTCAGTCTTGCTGGTTTTTTGCTGTATTTTTTTGTTTGTTTGTTTCCTCCCTTCCAATCCCAGGAGTCCTAGTCAGCCCATCCAAGCAATTGTCCCAACACTAAGTGCAGTATTTGTGGATGAGAATTTGCCAGATGGGACTCACTTGCAACCAGGAACAAAGTTTATCAAACACTGGCGAATGAAAAATACTGGCAATGTGGAATGGAGCTCAGACACAAAGGTATCTTTCCTTGGCTATTACTTTTACACACTAAAATAGTTCTGGAAGATAATATTTATATTCATTAGGAGTTTGAATTCTCTGTCAGAACCTACGTAGCATTTCATTTGGCCTGTTAATTCACAAGCTGGGCATTCTGGGGCAATGAGCTGTCTAGGTACTCGTAAAACAACCGCAGACTAGGAGGAAAGTGATCAAGATTAACATCACTGAACTTGTATTCCAGTGCTGTTGTAATGTCACAGTTCCACCTTGTTTACAATAGGTGTGTTGCTTTTCTGACTTCAAAAAGCCTTTCCTGTGTGAGTGACTGAGTTCATATGGAAAGATGAAAGTTGTGTGACAGTGACTAATGTGAGAATGTTTCCTAGCAGCTGCTTTTCTCCATGCCTAGCATCTACATGGCCTTTCGGCAGAGGAACTTTTAAGTGCTCCTTACTGCCCACAGTTTGCAGAGAAGTTTGTGAAGCTAACTTTTGCTTTTTCTGTTGTGTATTTCAGCTGAAACTTATGTGGGGAAATCTGACATTGGCATCTTCTGAAAAAAAAGATGTGTTAGTGCCATCGCTTCCATCGGGACAAGTAGGAACTGTTTCAGTTGAGTTTGTAGCTCCTAATATAGAAGGAACTTACACCTCTCACTGGAGACTGTCACACCGAGGGGAACAGTTTGGGCCCAGGATTTGGTGTAGTATTGTTGTGGATCCCTCCCCAGCTACTGACTATCTAGAAAGCAATTGGAAGGATTCTGAGTGCTGTCAGAAAGATAAAGCTTCCAGCACCAAACAGGCAAGTAACTCATACGGTATTTGGAGCAGTTATGAGTTGCTTAGTAGAAGGAGCAGTGAATATTGTTTATTGCAATGGCGTAGTGTCCCTAACTATATTGATTTCCAGGGGATTCTTTTAGTTGTTTGCTTCTAATTTTTATTTTTAATAGAAAAGAAACAACCTTTATTGCATTTGTGAGTTCTAAGATGGTCGTTCTTTTTGGCAGGCATGGGATTCGTTATCAGTCTGTTGCAGCAATTCATCTAGTTCTTTGATTGAACTGAAACACTGCGGGATTGCTCTTTATGTTAGATTTTGTCTTTTTTGCTCTAAAATGAGTTAAATTAAATCTCCTTTCAAGTTATTTGTGTTCTTGTACACAATATTCAGGCATTAAATTTCATGCAATTGTTTTATTTGCTGCCTGCCTTAAGGGGCTTCTGGGGCATTATTTTTTTTTTGCTTTTGCAGGATGCTACCTTAAAGACAGAAGCAGGTGCTCAACTGATGGGTGAAATCATGGAGCAGGCTGAAATACCTCTGCCAACTATTCCTTTAAAGATCAAAAATCTGCCAAGTGAGAGAGAATTTTATATCCCATCTGTTGATCTTCTCACTGCACAGGTAAAGTGCTAAAATTCAGGTAGAGATAAAACAAACCACCTTGAGTTTGATACCTAGGTACATGGGCATCTATGAGAATAAAAAGCTTCTGAGCTCTAAAATAGCCACTGTTTTTTCAGGAAGAGTATATTGCATTTTATATAGCAGAACTATTTTTTTTTTTTTAATTAGTATTGGGGACTGTCTCTGTATGGGAAGTATGTGCAGGACAGACTAAGATTCTCAATAACGAGTCACAGGGTTGGGTCTTTCTCTGGCCCCTAGCAAGGGAGTACTTACCTTTGCCTCTTGCTAACCTAATTTGTGTACCATATTCTACAATGTGGATATATATTATGGGAAAACTGATCTCTGTCTGAGATCATGCCAAGTAGCTACCAAAGTGGAGTAGACTTATTTGTAACTTAATGGGATCCGTTGCTGGGAAGTACAGCATAAGATTCCATTTCGGGGTTGGCTGATGAAAAATGTGTGGTGTTTCTTCATGTAGGATTTGCTGTCCTTTGAGCTGCTGGATATTAATATTGTGCAGGAATTGGAGCGAGTGCCACACAATACTCCTGTTGGTAAGGTTCTTCTCGTATTCTGTGTGCTGTATTCCGAGTTAACTGCTTACCCAATGAAAAGCTGGACTTACTTGTGCAAAAGATACACTTGCTCTTCAGGCTAGAGTGTCTTCCCAGCTCTCCTGTCTTTTCATTTAAATTCTTGCTGCAGTCTTAGAGGATATATTTGATAGTGTTTTGTATCCTTCGTATTTTCCAGTCTTGGCTTCTTTTCAGCTTCCCATCGACAAGACCATAAGATTCCAGACCTTGAAGAAGGCTGCCACTTTCTTTGGTCAGCCAATGCCAGTGTAATGCAAAGCTAGCTGTTTATTTCTCCAGATTATCCTGGAAGATAACGGGGTTTCTTCAGTCTTGGAAGAATATCCCTTAAAAAAGGATAACTCCTTAAAATGTTGCCTCCTGGAGGAAGGAAGGTTCCTACTCCTTTAGTGCCAATTATCTTTGCTACCTTTGTTTTTCAGACATGACTCCATGCATGTCCCCTTTGCCACACGATAGCCCCTTGCTGGAGAAGCCTGGTTTAGGGCAGATAGAGGAGGAGAATGAGGGGAGTGGATTTAAACCGGTGCCTGGTAAGCAGTAGTTTTGGGGAGCTTGGGCGTGAGGGGAGGAGGATATTGTCACTTTTGCGCAGTCAGCAGTCTTGTTGTCTAAAAATAATTTTAACTTTTGTCTTTCCCTTCTGTGGAAAAACAAGCAGTTGTTTGGCTCGTAAACCTGTAGGCTGATCCTACTCTCCTGATCGTAGAGGTTGGAGCGTTATATATGTAGAATTCAGAAATACAAATGCTTCTCTTGATTTGTCCAATTACTAGAATTGTTGGTAGAATTGATAGTTTGCCTTTTATGGATTAGATTATACTCAAAACACTCCAGGTGTGCCCCCCACACTTCTCAATCACTTTCACATTCAACTTGAACTGAATTCCAAAATCTTTGAATTTTTAAAGGAATTAACACATAGGGTCAATATTAGCCTTGGCTAGCCTAAAAAAAAAATCTTCTTATGCTTACATTTCCTTCTGGTATTGTTAAAATAATCTGTTATGTTTCCCTTTCAAAGGAATGACAGAAGCTTGCTTTCCTGCAGATACTTGTGTAGTGAAAGTGAAAGCTGAACATATATTGAACCAGGAGGAAGGGGAAGAAGATATGAGTGGGACCCAGTTTGTCTGTGAAACTGTAATTCGCTCTCTAACCCTAGATGCTGCACCTGACCATAAACCTCCACAAAAAAAGAAAATCCTGCAGAGTAAGTACTGTCTTTAGCTGGCTTCTGTGGCTTTACTTCTCAGCAGTGAGACACTGGCCACCAGTTGCCTTGCGCTGCAGGTGGCGATATCATTTTAATTGTTTTTCCTGCTTGTTTTATTAGACTCTTTACAAACACTGCAAGACACCTTTAGTTGCAATATGATAAATGAAGAATCTCCTAGGGTAAAAACTAATTCCACTTCCAAAAAGGATGCAAAGATTCATCAGTCAGAAGCAATGGCAGAAATTGCCCGTGGTAAGTAAAATAGGTTTGAATTTAAGATAAAGCTGTAATAAGGGCTACAAAAAAAAAATCGGGTGTAAAAAGATCTGACACTGTTCTAGGAAACTGATCCTCATTAGGTCAAGAGAATCATTATTACATCAGAGAACTGGTGTCAGGACTCTGAACAAGCAGCTAGTTCAACAGCTGCTTTGAAAAAGAAAGAGTGAAATTGAGACATAAAGGTTCCAGTGGGGTATTCAAATAAGTGCTCATATGTTGTGCTTGGCTGGTGCTTTTTCAAAGTTGGTGCTTTGAACGTTGTGATGCATGTAATTCAGAAGCTGAAAACTACGGTTTAAGTTCTCAGTGTAGCTCTTACTCCTGTTTTTATTATAAGCATTAGTATCAGCAGCATATCTGCATAGGCTTAACAGTAAGATCGATTACTCGTTCACACTGCACCCCCACCCTCCCCCCAGTAAACAAAATTATACCATTAATATCAGCAACAAAGGTTTACAGTTGTTTCTGAATACTTGCCTTTTATATCTGAGACAATATGGTCTTTGCTGTTATCCATACAACGTGGACAATTGTTAATGCCTCACTTTTCTTTTCCTGTTAGGAGACCTTCCACTGTCTGATGAGAGAGCAATCCCCTGTAGTGATACTGGCAATTGTGATGAAGAGGAAGATGATGATAAGGATGATGTTCAAAGTCAAGGCTCCTCTGCTTCATCAGAGGATTATATCATTATTCTCCCTGAGTGCTTTGACACCAGTCGTCCTTTAGGGGAGTCTATGTATAGTTCAGCTCTTTCTCAGCCCAGTCTGGAAAACACAGGAGAACCTGAAACGGGAGCAGAGAATGCAGAAGGGGGAAGCCAGCCACAGATCCACAGTGTCAGTGATATTTTGTCAATGTCACAAACGCTGGCTGTAGTACCACTAACCCCAGAGGCTGCGGACACCTTACCCCAGACACAAAGGTATGCTGCTTGGGCAAGAACAAAGGGTTTATGTTAGGGTTGCCGTAGAGTCTGCAGGGTGTTGTGCTTAAGTGCAGCATCCAAACAGAAACTTTTGTTGCAGGAAAAGCTTTGTCATGTACTGGAGTGAATGTCCTAAATCCTGCAACTCTATAAAGCCTGTACTTACTGATTGGGTGTGTGCGAGAGAGGGAAAGAAGGGAGCATGTGAAGCTTTTTCTCTTGTCTGATGACCTTGACTTACCTACATGTGTACATGTAGAATGAAAGTAGTAAAAGTAACTTTTTGCTCTATATTCTCAGGAATCTTGCATCTCTTCAGAATCATATCTTCCAAGAACCAAACATACCAGCTTCAGAGAGTATCTCTTCCACTCCTCATAATCAAATAAGAGAAGGTATTGACAGTACTTAATGAAGGATAAACCCACAGTTGTCATCGCCTATTCCTTATGCTTAGTATTGGATTTGATGTCGTCTTGTTCTTGAGGAGAGCAAAAATCTACCAAGTCATGATTGGGTTTTTTTTCTGGGCGTTGAAATTTTGCTGTATAGAAGATTTGAATAAAGAAATAATTGGCTTTGTGAATCAGCTAAGAGCATTAATTAGAAAGTGTAGGAGGGTACTCAGAAGTATTTGTAGACATCTGGAAAATTACTTCGGTCTGGAATTAAAGAGCTATGCATTTAAGCTGTTGTTAGAGTCACTGGGAGCTCAGACAGCAGTTCATGTCATGTTAAAGTAAACACCCACTGACTAATCAGCCAAATCACTTTGGAAATTCTTTTGATTGTTTTGACTGCAGTGAAAATCCTGTATCCTAGTTTGTGTCTGGATGACTAAACTTGAAAGTATTAATTTTGGTCTGAATCCCACTGCTTTCCACTTACGTACATGGTACATCTTTTCAGCTTCTCATTAACTGGACATACTGATATGATATTTTTTTTCTTCCTGTTCCAGAACCCAGTGGTGAAGACAGTCATGAACCAGAATCTTCTGGACTTCTCACTAGTAAACAGAGGTGCTCAGAATATCCAAGGTAATGAAGCTGTGACTTCACAAATACCGTTTTAAACTAAGACCTACTAAATTAGTCACCTAGCAAAAAGCTCTGGCTTACAGATGTAGTGGATATTTTGGTAGAAAGGCCTCCCTTAAAGGAAACATGCTGAATTATATAATGCTATATTTTCACAAGATCTTGGTTTCTACTTAGACAGGAATTTGAAGGATGCAGAATTGGCAAGGAAAAGCGTATCAGAAGCTCAAGATGAATCCTTCTAAAATTCTGTGGGTTTTCTTCTGGAAAATCTCAGGGTTCTTAGAATAGGAATTTCTTAAGTTAGCTACGGAGTTAAGCATTTTAAGATAATGAGACTGGAGGAAAAAGACAAAGCATCAAGCAGAATATTAAGTGACTTAAGAATTGATGGAGAACAAATGGGAGTTATTCTGGCCTGAATGGATGTGTCACAGTGCACACCGTTCAGGCATAGGTGTACTCTTCTGGGTGAGAATATTTAATTCTTTACAAATGGCTATGTTATGGAAGGCAAACTAATGTACGTTAGCATAAAACCACAATTTAATAGAAGGTATCAAGAAGGAAGGAATGAGCTTCCTGGATAGCTCAATTCCCAAACAGCAGTGATTCTTTTGGGTCATAGGCTGTTCTCTCCAATGAGAACTACATCTCAGTTGGCACATCAAAGCCGAGAGACTTGCGTTTCACGTGAAATACACGCTTGGCTTTACTGACGCTGAAGTAATACCTGGCTTCTCTGCAGATACCCTCAAGGAAGCAGCATTGCAGGAGAACTAGTTAAAGGAGCTTTGTCAGTTGCTGCTTCTGCCTACAAAGCATTATTTGCTGGACCACCCATTATAGAACAGGTAAATGTCTTTCCTGGGTGCTATGTGAGTTTCATAGAATGCCAGCCTTAAAATTATACGTCTATGTCTTATAATATCAATATTCTGTATAGGACTTCATGCAACAGTAAAACGCTAAGTTTGATGACAGAGCTTTGAAGTATGCTGTTGCACCAGCAGAGAGGGAAATCCATACCGTGGGGGTAAAAGCATAGCTCTTCTAGCATCATGTGAGAGTAGCAATTCACCTTTAAGTGAACAGTGAAAGTGAATATAAACAGCTTAATTGTGGACAAAAGGGCCTCTGTGCCTTAAATATATTCCACTATAATGCAGGACCACTGCTTCAAATGGCAAAAATGAATTCTCTTTTTATAGCTTATCTTAATATCTTTTGTTTTCAGCAGCCTGCAGCTACGGAAGAGCACACTGCTACCCTTCTATCCAGTTTGTGTGAGATGGGATTCTGTGACAGGCAGTTAAACCTGCAACTGCTGAAGAAACACAACAACAATATGGTTCAAGTGGTAACTGAATTGCTTCAGATCAGTAACAGTGACTGGTACAGCAGTAGATGCTGAACCTTCCTGATGGAGGGAGGAATCATCTTCATTGAGTAAACTCGCATTTAACATTGCAACAGTAGCAGGCTGCTCCTCAGCTGCTTTCTTTTTGGAGGTGTGACTAAAACTTTGGCTTTTCTTTGAGCTTCTGACACCTTTTTTTTTTTTTTTCTCATGGAAATGTCAAACAGTATTTGTCACAGCATCTTATGAATTGGAGACCAGAATTTCAACTGTTGTTTGGAACTCGCAGTTACAGTCTCTAAGTCTCTGATTTCGTACTGAATCCTTTTGTCAGGGAATCCTGTAGAATTAATTTAAACTTCCACCCAGATGAGAACTTACCCTTTTATTGTGTGTAAATTTTTTTTTTTTAGGCAGCTGGAAATTTGTTTTGTTGACTTCTAACAAGCTTTGGAGTAGGAATCAATGTAAAATGCTGCTGTAAAATGTAGTCTTGCCTAATTTACAAGAGATCCCCACAACTAGCAAGTTTTTTCTTCTGATACGATTTAGTAATTGATTTGTCCAATGCATGATAGTAACGTAACAGACAAACCTTACAAATGATTCTTAGAAGAAAAAGATTGCTCATAAACAAAAGCCATCTTGAACCATCAGCCTTTGTAAAGTCTGAAAGCGTAACTGCTGTTAAACTGATGAATACCAGGGAAGTCGTCGTTTCTTGTAGCGGAATGAAGCAGGAGAGTGAATTTACCAGCAGCAATGGAACCATCTCTAGTAATGACAGTGTAAAATGTATCTTTAACAGGAAAATGCAGGCTACATAAAATATTTTGTTAAAAATGGGAGCGTAAGGGCAGGAAAGACCTTTTCTAAGAATCTCTACAGGCTCTTTGTAAAAGTGTTTAAAAAATTTGACTGCTATCCTTTTTTCAGTATAGCACAAACCTCTTATTCTGTTAAGACCACATAGAAGAGTTGAAGAATGTGTAGAAACCTAGACCTGAATTGGAGTACAAATCCTAGTAATGTTTAGGAATGGGAAGAGTGCTTGAGGTAGGGGTTGTGTGACTTACATTATAGTTTGAAAAATGCATTAACTGCAATAGTTTTAAGTGTACAGTCTCCTGTGATGGTTCTAGCTGCTCCTGTGTTTCCATTGACACACCTGTAGCATTAATTTTTCTCACAAGATTTTGCTTTTAGATGCCCATATTTAATTTAGAAATCCCAAGAATTCCCGTCAAAATGTGCTGAGAGAGATTTGATTCTGAAGAATCACGAGGAACGAGCCACATAACCCTGCTGTGCAGCGGTGTATCCATAGATAACTTTCCAGAGTCCGGTCCCTCTGAAGGTGACAACAGCGTCGGCTACGCTCTTACTTTCAAGCAAACCTTTTTCCTTGCTGCAGTAAGAGACCATTGATCCTGAAATATTTTATTACTGCTGCTTCAAACCAAGGTGTTCCTGTTTTGTCACAAGACAGCTGAGGTGGTATCGGTGTTGTGACTGACCAGGTGATCAGTAGTAGTAACTTTTTTTTAAAAGACATATTACCCTTAGAGATAAGATACCATTAAAATAATTGAAGAAAAGAAAACTGTATCATACCATTTTTGTTTTAAACCTATTTTTATAGATTGTGGAAGATATACTCTTAAATGTTTATTTTGAAATACAGTAGAACTATTTTGCAGTGTTTCCCATCTCTCTGTACACCAGTACAACTGTCTGCTGTGGACCAGATAAAGATCTTTCTGTAACATGAAACTACTGGGTTTTTTTCCCCCCCCTGTGAACTTACACATACTGTTTTGAGTAACTTTGGGCTCATGCCTACTCTAGGAGGAGAAGGAGGAAAGGAGAGGGATGAAGTGCCGCAGCTGGTGAAGTTTCCAAGCGCAGTGGGTTGTCGTCTGCTGCGGCCTGGACCAGGACGTGTGTCCCTTCATCCTTGGAATGTTAATGTGTTCTGTAAATTAACAAAACACTAAGGCGTTTGAGGAGGAACACCCTTTTGCAGGTTGAAACGTGAAGTGTGAAATGCTGTTTTCCTTAGGTTACTTTTTACTAGGGTTTAGGTAACGTATGCTCAGGCTTCAGATAGATAAATTTCTGTTGGCTTTGTATATTTTGTTAATGGATGCATGGTATAATTTATAATATATTCTACAGTGCAGAATGCGGCCTCTGTGTTTTATTTAGGGTGAGCGCCTTGCCCTGGGCAGCGACGGGGGTGGGGGTACGGTGCCGTAAAGCTCTGGCTCCCTCGCTCCGTGCCTGCGGGCCCGCCCCGCGCCCGGCCCCGCTCCCTTCCGCCGC
>VYZM01018687.1:122087-132112 GCA_013398915.1 Dromas ardeola | reverse complement strand
AGGCCTCGCCCCGGGGCCGCCTGGGCCGAGGCCGCCGCCTTGCGTTTCCCCTGGCAGAGCGGGGCCTCCCGGCGGGGTGTCGGGGTCGTGGCCACCCTGAGGGACCGCCGAAGGGCAGGGCATGGGGGAGGGGTCGGTCTTCACAGGCTGCGCCGGTCTCTGCGGTGCCCACTCGCGACTTTGGGGGCTTTCCGGGGGCGCGGGGGGGGCGGCTGTGGCTCCTCTGTGGAAAGGCCGCGGCTCCTCCTCGCCGCTCCCTCCTGGAAAGCTAGAAAACATCAACTGAGGGCGTAAGGTGAAGCTGCAGCCCCACCGCCCGCGGCCCTCGAGGGACTGCGGGGACGGGGACGTGTGGTGCGATGTTAGAAAAGCCCAGATCCTTCAGGTCTCTCGGTCCTTCTCTGCCCCTGTGCGCGCTGCAGGAGCACGGGGGGCTCTGGAATCCCCTGGGCCCCCCCGGGCAGCGCCTTGCAGAGTTTCACCGTCAGGGGCCAAATGGGCTTGTGCTGCGGCCGCCTCGCTGGTCAAACCAGATCCTGCGTCCTGGCTTGAGCGACACAGGGCCGATTTCTCATCTAGTGCTTGGGAAAACTGCACTTTTAGAAGTACCTAGTGTCTGAATTTGTGAAAATACTTACTTTATAGCCAGCTACAGTGTGCAGATTTCAAGTTCTCGGTGTTTTTGAGTTAGCCAGGTGCGGGGACGAGAAGGAGCGAGACCTGGGCGTTTTACCCAAGCTGCCAACGGGATTATTTCATACAATGAACGGCACATTCAGTATAAGTTAGAAAGTCTGCTGCAAAGCGTGCGCCCTTCCTTGATGGCTGTGATTCTGAGAACTCCTTGCCCCAGTGCCGGAGCCCTGAGCCCTTCCGTTCCTCCTGAAACTGTAGCGCTCGCAGTGTCCCACAGTGGCTGTCCCTGCGGGGAGCCCACGGCTTCCTGTGATAGAATTGACTGAGTATAATCTTTGTATATTTTATATTGGTATCAGGAGCAATACTGGTTCTTTAGTGTTAACGTTAGACAAGTCTAATAGAATGAGACTAGTTAGTTATATTTCAGCCCTCAGGTTTCCTTGTTTTTTCCCTGATTCCCCTTCCGGGGTGAGGAGGGGTCGTCGGGTGATAGAATAATTGTCTAACCGACAATAAATTGCTGTGGATTTCTTCTGCTGCCAGGCGGGGACTTCCATCCCCGGCGTGTTTTATAATAGAGCCCTGAGGGATTCTCCACGCAAAGCCTCTGGATCGTCTGGGCAACTGTGGGAGCTGTTGTTTATCAAAGCGAAACGTCCTACCTATGTTTGAGTTGCTGAAACAAGACTGCCTAGAGGAGAGACTGGCGCAGGTAGGAAACTGCATTCAACTGATGTCTTTGATGAAAATACAGTTGCTTTTACTCAGTTTGGTATTGTTAATGTTTTTGGGAGGATTACTGGGAGCTGACGTGAGAGATTTTGACTTTGAAAAGCCTGGGAAAATGAGTTCAACTGTATTTTTAACTTTTAAAAATAGACTATCTTTAGATTCCGTTATTTTATTTGGTCTGTTTTTAGCTTCTGTTTGCACACTATTTGATTTTAATCAGGCTGCTGTTACTGTTAGTAACACTGTGCTTGATTGGGAATGCCAAGGCCTTGATGTTCGGGTGAGTTCCCTGTTGGATGCAAGAAGATGGAATGTTTAAAAGAGGGAGTTACTCGCAGTAACTCAGATTTTAAAGCAACTTCAGAGCTGTCCTTTAAGAAACTTCCTAAATGTTAGGATTCTTGTGATCTACTACAAATACTAATGGTGCTGCTCCTGGAGGCTGATTCACAGAAACAGTTTTATTAATGCATTTTTGTGTTGGATGCCTAGTGCGAATTCTTCCTTCAACCATGGGTGGAAAACTTTCACGGTTGTGGAAAACACCTGACCAAAAGGAGAGTGAAGACAAACTGATCTTGCCCAGGCAACTGGATGCTGAAAATGAAATCCCCAATTATGCCAGTATCAACGACTCTGCTACGTCCTGTGTGGGCATTGCGCGTCAAAGCTGTGTCAACTGTCCGACGTGTCAGGGAACAGGAAGAATCCCCGGGGGTAGGCGATGCTTGTGTGTGCTGTGTGAGTGCTTTTTGAGCCTCCTGATGTTGGTACGTGTCTTTTTGCCTGAAGACCTTGGTTGAACCAGTTGGTCTTTATTTTATTCAGTCTAGGAATGTCCTGTCTTGGTACCTCCAGCTCACTTGTGACTTCCGTGGGCTGCCTCTGTTGGGGGAGGATGGGGTGGGGAGGCGGGTAGTGCTGTTTCTAGGTAATTACTCAAAGCCCACCCTAGAGTCCCAGGGAGTTGTTATTTCTGCCCAGAGATGGGAATGCTCTTAGTTGCATCACACCTGCCTTCTAATAGGACATTTGCACTCACCTGTGAAGTGAGGGCAGATGGACACTAGGCTGCTGTGCAATGCCCTGCGATGCAGTTTGCTTTATTTACTTGTGTGTTTAGTGTGGTCTCTGATCTGCTGCCACCTCTTTCAGAGCAAGAGAAGCAGCTGGTGGCTCTCATTCCATATGGTGACCAGAGGCTGAAGCCTAGACGAACGTAAGTCCTGTTAAATTTTGCCCTTTTCTCATCTTTTGAATGTTCTGCGTATGAAGGAAAGCCTCAGTCCTTTGGGTGTTTTGCTCTTGGTGCTCTGTCTTGCAGTAAGTTTGGTGTTTACTGCGTCTTTTCAGCAATAGCAGATGTTGGACAGTCTTCTGTGAGCAGTTGTTGGGGATCTCCAGCAATTTGTACTGTAATGCGCCATGTCAGTGTGTGGGACACTACCCTGCTTCTGTTGGGATTTGGTAGCTGGCAAATAATTCTGCACAAACCCACCCCAGTTTTCTGGTACCCAAGCTTTTATTGTCTCCCCGCTTCAAGCTGGAGCAGAACTTCAGGTGCTTGCAGCTGACAAACCAAGAGAATGATTGTGGCCCTGGTGCTGTTTTGCAGGAAACTCTATGTATGTCTTGCTGTGACGATCTGCCTGCTGACAACATCCCTCAGTATTTTCTTCCTGTTTCCTCGCTCCATTGCTGTGCTGCCTGCAGGGCTGAATGCCTCCTCCATTGGCTTTGATGCCAACACCACCAGTATGTACCTCAACATGACGGTAAGTGCTTGGTTCACAGTCAAAGGGTGGATCTGAAGGGCTTCCTGATTATCTCTTGTGCCACTCCATGTGTACGCTAACTAACCGATCACTGTCTGAAGTTAGTCTTACCATCCCCAGCGACAGGACAAGAGGTAACGGGCACAAACTTGAGCGTAGGAAGTTCCATCTCAACATGACGAGGAACTTCTTTACCCTGAGGGTGGCAGAGCCCTGGCACAGGCTGCCCAGAGAGGTGGGGGAGTCTCTGTCTCTGGAGACATTCAAACCCGCCTGGATGCGTTCCTGTGCCACCTGCTCTGGGTGACCCTGCTCTGGCAGGGGGTTGGACGGGATGATCTCCAGAGGTCCCTTCCAGCCCCTACCATTCTGTGATTCTGTGATTCCCACCATCTCAGACCACTCTCTGGCTGCTTGGAATCAATGTTCAGAGTGTGTTACAGCATCAGAGATGTGGCTGCCCTGACTGCGAGCGAGCAAGCCGCGCAAAGTGGCTAAAGAGGCTGCGCAGAAGCAGCACTGTGATTAATTCTGGGAATCCTTTTTCTTTTGCATCCTTGAGGTGCTTGGTTGTCCCCTTTTGACTGTCATGGGACGCTGCAGCGTACGTGCCTTTGTGGCCAGGCTGGACGTACGTCTGAGGATTTGAAGGGGACGATGTGGTCTAGTGTCGCCGTAAGGTCATAGCAGGGGTATATTTAAAGTAGCTTTGCAACAGTAACATATAGCCACGCTGCAAGGTGATACGTATTTGGGGTTTGTTTTCTTTCTGTTTCTCTCCCTAGAACGTGCTGAACATAACTAATAACAACTTCTACGTGGTCACTGTAGTGCAGCTGGACATAGAGGTTTTGCACCAGTCCCTGGTAGTAGGGAAGACCACCATGAAAACCCTGCTGAATATGAACCCTTTGCAGAGTGGCCGGGTGAGCTCTGCTGTTTCTTGCACTTTCTCCTAAACTAATCGGCATGTCCTGGACAGGGAGGTGCTTATTGTATACTTGATCCGCTCCTTTGTTATCTGGCTGCCAAATACTCAAAGCTCTTCCGCGTGCAGCTTCCCACATCCCGCGTCAGGAAGGGGTGTTGTAAGACTTTACATGTTGCTGAGTTTGAAGCTTACACATTCCTGGGCAAGGAAGTCTGTCTGCTCTTCCGATAGTGGGCTGGATTGTGTGCTTGCCTTAAAATGATGGCAAGCTTAAAAACAGGTTAAACAAAACCCTGGTGGGAACCGTTTGAGCACAGCCGATCCATTATTGTTGTAAAGGTCAGGTGTGTGGCCTAGATGACCTTTTTAAGGCTTTTTTAGATCTAATTTCTGATTCTATTTTCTTACCTTCTGTTAAAAACAATTGTTAGGCTAGACCTTGAAATTCAGGTTCAGACACTTAATGAGAGTCCAGTTCTCCCCACTTCAGAGCTCTGAATTGTACACAAACGTAACTGCGGTTCTTGTATGCTTCTTGTTTTCTCTTCTGTTCGCATTTGCAGATCTATTATATGGTGGCCAGTACAATATCGGATGACAACACCTAGTGAGTAATTCTTGAAGATTTCTTCCCTTGGTTAGTAAGCAGCACTAATGCTTATAGGCCACACGTGACTAGATTTCTTGTGCTGGTCCTGACCGTAGACCAAAGCTGAGCGATTGTGTCATTTTCAGTTTAATGTGTGGAGCTGATCCGGATACAAGTCTGGCATGGCCATTTTAAACTAATTTCCCATTTTTTGGTATTCTTTGCATAGAATTGGCTCAACAATGTCTTTTTCCGTACCTTCTGATGGATAAGTGATGATATCAATTTGATGTCTAGGTTGTCAACTTTAAATGCTCCATTTGTGAGCAGCTAAAGGTACCTTGTACAAGCTGTATTTCTCTGCAAATGACCAGCAAACTATGTGAAGATCACGGCAACCAAAGCTGCTGTGCAGACAGGGGGGTGCATTGCATATTTACGAGGCCCATGATTACTAGATCCACAGTTACAGAGTTACACCAGCAAAAACATGTTTTACTGATGTAGATACTGCTGTGCTTGAAGAACTTTGCCTGCACAGCTGTTGTCAGAATATTGCAAAGACAGACCTTTTTGGAGAAGCAGAAAAGTAAGGGAATAATTGAGGACAGAAGACACACAGTGCAGGGAGCTCCTGTGAAATTAACTCTCTCTTTTCTCTTGTAGTAACATTTGCACCTGGTCAAAAGTCAAAGTTCACAATATTCTGCTGCATATACAGTAAGTGATGCTTGGTTCAGAGCTATGACTAACATTCACGTCACCTACTGACTAACATCCACGTCACCTATGTTGTTTCTCAGCTCCCTTCAAGAAGGTCTGCAGTCACTGTTCTTGGACACCAGGACTACCTGCAGTGTGAACGTGCTGTTACCCAGATAGGTGTGCTGGGGTGTGAGGAGGAGATAATTCTTCTCCAAAGCCATCGCTGTCCTGAGAAGTCCCCCGGATTCAGGCTTACTGACAGCTCAAGCTGCCACTGTTACGTAGGGCAAGCTGAATACAGCTCCTGCTGGGGCAGGTTGCTACTGTTCTGGTCTGAGTTAGAGCTAAAACCGGCGTGTGAGACAGGGAAGCTCTTAGGAGATTATAGCAGTGCTAAATACCTCCATGCAGCCATGAAAGAAGACTGGTCTTTATTAGCTGAGTTTAAGCCAATTTGGAAAACTGCAGCAGAAATTGTCTCCTTGCGTAGCCTGTGCCCGCTAGAGGGATGTCCCTGCACGTCTGTGGTGACAGACTCCGGGTTGAGAGCCTACTTTTGGAAGATGGACCTCTAGGTTCACCATCTGCAGACTGTTGTCACTGAGTCCATGATTCATTCAGGAAGGAGAAACTCCTTTTTGCATCATTGTCTTTTGTGCTAATGTAAAGCCAGGGCTTCACCTGCTGCATCGGGAAATGGCCTGTGTATATTAGGAAAAGCGTTTGATTGCAGAAAGTATGTGAATCTCTTGGAGGCATGCCAGGCTGGAATTCTCCCAAGTCATTAAAGAAATGTCACTGGTGATCTCCCGAAAGACAGGTGTTTAAATCTTGGTCTTCTGTTGCAATTTGAAGTGCTGTGTTGTCAAGTTTTTTTGTTTTATGGGTTTTAACTGTAATCAGTGCTGAGCGATGTGAAGTTTCGACAGGTAAAGTATGCAGAGAAGCCCCACGCTACTCGAAGCATGGTGAAAATGGTGTGTTTTGGACAGCATGGAGAATGGCTCTGGCTGTTAAGGCAACTTTGTCTTCCCTAGCTGATGCTACGGGCTGACGAGACCTTTGCACTCCCTACCTGCAAGCTGTCTATTAGCCAGAAGCTGAAGAAGATTCCAGCTATCTCTGCATTTTTCTGCACCACATCTTCTCCTGCCAATATCACCCACTGATGGATTGCATAGTGTTAGGAGAAACTACTTGATGCAAACAGCTCTTGAGGTGGCACAGAAAGATAGTGCTAGAAAGATAAATGCTTTTATCTAGACAACTCCTTAAACAGCCACCCACTGTGACTTGCACTAGCGCTTTGTGAATAAGTGAATGGTGAAATGGTACAGGAGTGTTGTGCTGGGGTAGGAAGTCTTAGCAGGCTTCTGGAATGGCCAAAACATCTGTTCTGGTGGTAGTGATTTTGTAAAGGCTTTCTTTAACGCGGTCGGAAAGATGCTTTCCCTCTCCAACGTGTGAAATTGAGCTGAGGGTATCTTGACTGTGTTGTGTTCTGGGGCTATGTAATAGGGACAAAACAGGATGGCAGTGGGAGCTTTACGTTTTGTGAAGTCTCATCTGGGACAATCACAAGCTCAGTTCTGGTCTGCTTTTGCCTTCCAGGGGTACCCTGACCTGCACGTACCTGTGCCATTCAGAGCAGCTGGCTTTTGAGGACTACCAGTACGTGGACTGCCGGGGGAATGCTACGCTGCCTCACCCACTGTACCACCGCCTGCCATGACAGGGTCAGCCGGCAGAGCTTTTGGGTGCAGCATATTCCACCACAAAGGCAAGTCACAGGGAGACAAACCTATGGGTCTTCTTCTCAATCTATGCCTTAAACAGGAGGCTGGGTGTTTCCTGGCTAAGACTTCCATCGCTCATGCGAAGATGGCAACATCCTTGGCCTTATGAATGTGGACTCTAGTGCCCTCAGATTGCAGCTTTCTTTTTTCAGTGCCTTATCGTGGCTGATGCTTCAGCAGTGACCAGGGCTGTCTCTGCCTGGCTGATTGGAGTGGGATGCACTGTTTCAGTGCTGCTTTGGAGGCAGTGCCTTATTAGTTGGACTAACCCTTGTTGTTTCCTCCTTGCATAATTTTGCACTTCTGTCCTAAATTTAAGTATTTCGTAACTTGAAAAAGAAGGATTGTGATGAGACTTCTTGGCTGGATCGCATCTACATCACCAGAACCTAACGACACTTGCACAACCTGCACAACAAGAGCAAGAAACAGGACTGATGTCTCGATCTCTCTGAGTCTTAAGAAAAACCGCATGTCGTGCCAAAACACCTTGCGAGCATGATGCTTGGGTGGCTGCAGTGTTAAGCTGTCTGGTATAGCGGGTGAGAATGTGCATTTTTGTATATAGGTATTTTTAAAACAAGCTCATCTGCTAGCAGTTCCTTCAAGGCATCCATTTCAGTGAGAAGAAAATGCATTTTATATTGTGGACCAAGAAGATTGCTGCTTTCCAGCCAGTGGTGTTTGGTGGACAGCACGTGCTGCTTGTGGTATTGTTTTCTTGTATACTTTGGCATTTAATGCTTTCAACTTGCACAAGCATGAGAGAGTTCATCTCTGACTGGAAAAGCTTAGTTTGCACAAATATCAGGAAACAGCTTTGGGGTGTGGTGGTTTAGGTTCTCTTTTTTTTTTTTCTTTTTTTTTCTTTTTTTATTCCCCCCCCCCCCAAAGCTTCAGAACTACCCAACAGACTTTACCGAAGGAGCAGCCCTGGCAGCCTTCTCTCCTCCCAGGGCTGGCAGTTGTACCCCCCAAACGATGGAGGGTTTAAACGTTATTCCTTAGGTTTTAGTTTAGATGCTGCCTGATGCATTTTTAGATGGTAAAATAGGAGCCTGGGAGCTGCTGGATTAAAATTTTTACTCAGCAGTTTAGCGTTTTCCTGTATCGGTCCCACTGAAGGGTAGAACCAGAGCATCAGAATAGTTGAAGACTATTGAAGAAAGTCCCTGATCCCGTCCTCAAAACATGCTTCCTACGCCAGCACCTCTGGCAGAGCCGGGGCAGGGTGGCGGCTCCTCATCCACCGCCATCTCACCGAGATGGGATCTGGGCAGCGTCCTCTCTGAGGTGGGGATGAAGCAGCTCCGTGTCCCCCGTCACATCTCTGCGTTGCTGGATCCCGGCTGCGCTTCTGTTACCTGAAATAAAAGCTCTCGAAACCAAAAGTAGTTTAGAGAGGAGATACTGCTTTATTTGACATCGGGTGCTAGCGGGAAAACCCACAAATGTAGCACACCTCCCCGGGCATCTTCTTCCATTATTTATACACAAAATACTCTCATAATTCCGCCTACCTAATACAAAACTCCACCTAGAGTTGCATATTCGTTAGGATGACCGAATAGTCTTTTTGCACATGCGTATTAAGTTGTGCTGCGTCGGCAAAACACTTCTGCGCAAGCGTGAGCGTCTCGTTGGTCGTTTGTGTGANTTCTGCGCAAGCGTGAGCGTCTCGGTGGTCGTTTGGGTGAGGAGACCCTTCCTCACATTATACTTTTAAGGCATTGAGTCATCTCAGGACAGTAAAAGTTCACTGTAAGTTTGCCAACTTCTTGAGGATGATAAGGATGTTCCTTGAAGTAGCCACAGCTCTGTCCTAATTGGTACAGGAGTACATACTTGACGCATAATAGAACCTTGGAGTGATTAACTACTTGTTATCCCATCCTCGGTGATGACCTACTTCTGGCTGTCTCCTCATTATCACCACCTGTAACATCACCTCAGTGACTATTTTTTACACAGTAAGAAGGTCAGTAATTAGCTATTTTCTCACACAGTAAGAAGGTTAGCAGGAAACAACATTTTAATCCGCATATGGTTATAAACGAAGCAGAAGTCTGTGTTGTTGTTCCGGTTCCATCACAACAAAGGCCCCTTTGCAGCCCGAGGGGTGACCGTTCCCTGCGGCGGCCGGTCCTGGGGGAAAACGGCGACCCGCCGTCCCGGGAAGGGACCCGCGCTCCCGGGGCAGCAGCAGCTCACTCCGGGTTCGAGCGGGGAGCCCTCCGCGGCTGCAGCGCGCCCCCGGCCGCCACGGCGGTGGGCTCCGGCCCTCCGGTGCCGCCCCGCTTCCCTCTCCGCCGCGCACNGAACCACAGAGCCCCCGTCATAGAGCGGCCGCGGGCAGGAGCCGCTCTAGCCCGCTTCCGCCCTCTCTATGGTCGCGGCCCCGCCCGCCGCCGCTCGCCACTTCCGTCGCTCCCCGGATGTGGAGGTGTCGGGTGCGCGCGGTGGAGTCATGGCGGACCTGGCGACCCTGGAGGAGCTCGCCAAGCTCGAGTACTTGTCGCTGGTCTCCAAGGTGTGCACGGAGCTCGATAACCACCTGGGCATCAACGACAAGGACCTGGGTGAGTGCGGCGGGCCTGGCCCGCGGCTGGGAGCCGCCGTGGCCAGCGCGGGCCGGGCGCTCCCGGGGCCCGGCGGCCGCTGGGGGACCGGCCCGAGGGCTGTTGTGGCCGTTTCTGTCGGACGGGACGCGTTTTGACAAGGGGCTTTTCGAATTCAGAAAACACAACAACGGGATTTTCCTTCAAAAACCGAAATGCTCCGGTGTTGGGCTCCCGGGGAGGGAGATGGGAAGGAACCGCCGCTGCGGCGGGGGGGGGGGCGGGGGCTCGTTGGGGGGG
>VYZM01018687.1:83513-122056 GCA_013398915.1 Dromas ardeola | reverse complement strand
ACCGCCTTGCCGGGAGAACAGCCTTTATCCATACATGAAGTGTTTATATTCCCTTTTGATTATTTGTTCTAATTTACTTTCTGCTTTGTCTTCGCAGCCGAGTTCGTGATAAGTCTTGCTGAGAAAAATACCACATTTGACACGTTTAAAGCAGTTCTTCTAAAGAATGGTGCCGAGTTCACTGTAAGTGGCTGTTATTTACGTGTTTTTCTTGTCTTGGTGTATTTTATAGAGCTGCTTATTTGAGAGAGAGAGGTGCGAGGAGTAATCATAGTTTTTCTTCAGTTGTAAAACTGCGCTAATTAGCTTTTGAGTATTTCTGTTTCACTAAGCCATGCCCCTCCCTCCCTCCTTTTTTTTTTAATTTTTGTAGTTTTGCGAGGCATCCTTCTGAGGATCTGAGCTGCTTATTGTCTCATTGAGCATATAAACCACAGAAGAAACAACTTTTCACAAAAGCAAATGTTGTCCTAAGTCCTTTTATGATACTTAGATGCTGGATTCATGAGTTCCTCAGAAATAACTGTAGTTGGATTAAATAGGTGATTGAAAATTACAAGTAGAAAAGCCACTTAAATGGAATTATTGGAATAATTTTCAGATTCAACTTATTATATATTTTTAGGATGTAGTGATACGTTCTTGAAATTAGCTTGCATCTTCAGAATTGAGCATTTTTTTGATCCTGCTAATAAACCCTCACTTTTGCCTTCTAGTAAAGTATTTTATTCAATTTTTCAGGATTCCCTTATTAGTAATTTGTTACGTCTCATACAGACAATGCGGCCTCCGCCAAAACCATCTACGAGCAAAGGTACGCATAATCTTGTTCCTCTTACCAGTTCAGTGGAAAAAGAAGAACAAACCTCTTAGTCTTTCGTAGGTTTTGGCCATGTTTGGTGAGATTGATGTAGTTATTGTTCTAGTCTTTTAAGGCAAGGCTTTGTATTTTATTGTTGCAGTAGGAATCTCTCTGTTGTTAGTTGGACATTAGCAAAGCTGTTTAGGCACTAAAAACATTCTGAGTACGCTGTATTAAGTATTTATGTATTTCAAAGATTCACTAGTAATCAGAATATTTGTAGGAAGGTAACATTGTAATCTTTGAAATGAATCTCTGTAACATCTATATCAACCTTTGCATTCAGGTGAAAGTTAAACTTCATATTCAATTACAGAAAAAACAAGAGTGAATCATTCTAGCTCTTCTAAGTTCGGGTGTTTTTTGTTTGTTTGGTTTTTTTTTTTGTTTTAAATCTCAAAATCAGAGACAGTTGTCAAACCCAAATCGGAGAAGGAGAAGTTGAAGGAATTGTTTCCAGCCCTTTGCAGGCCAGACAATCCCAACATCAGGGTAAGGACGTAATTTCAGCTTTCTTTTGTGAGTATGTGAAAACATAATATTTTTAAGTCTTTTTTTTTCTATTTCTCTTAGTTTCAAGTTTTTTTTTCACGTTAATATGAGTGTCTTCTACTCGTACATGGATAAAAGTGGATTATGAGAAATCAAATACAAAAGAGGCAGAAGGCTGGTATTATTGCCTGTAGTTATCAGGAACAGCTGTTACAGCAATTGCCACGTTGATACTATTTTGCAGAATATCTGGAAAATGAGGCTTCTGTGACATGAAATTTGTCACCTGGCCTTTCTTACATAATGTTCACAGTAATGACGGATTACGAACTAGATAAAAATCTTGGACATTCAGATGCTATGAGGAACTTGCATTTTATGTTTCTGTAATAATTTGAGGTGTTGAGATGAAGCTGTCTTTTGTATAAAAGCAGAATTGTCTCAATATTGTAGCAAAATACAGGGTAGCTTTATTATTTTTTTTCCTTATAGCACGTTTTCTGTCTTATCTGTTTTTATCTTACATTCTTTCTAAATAGATACGTATGTGCTTGTCCTTTCTGTAGATTAATTCTCTGACAGACTTTTTATCAGCCTTCTTACGGAATGGTTCTCTGTTCTTGCAGAATATGTTGGATGAAGATGATGTGAGAGTGGCGGCTGATGCGCTTAAAGAACTTGAAGCTCTAATGCCTACTGCAGACCGGCAAGGCAAGCAAAGGAACAGCGACCACCGGTAGGTTTCCAGTTATGTCTTTGAGGGATGGGTATTGGCAGTTGGTATTGCCTGCTCACTCTGTTCTTATGTGGAATTTCACTGCAAATATGTACTGTTTGTTTGGCAGGGCAAAGAAAAAGAGGAAGAGCCGAAGTCGTAGCAGGGACGGGAGACGAAGGCACAGATCTCGCTCTAGGTCTCGTTCCAGGACTCGGGATAGGAACAGGGGAAAATCCAGATACCGGTCAAGGAGCAGAAGTCGGAGTCCCAGTAGGGACCGTAGGGATCGAGAGAAGTACGTTGAGAAGAGCAACGAGAGATGGAGAGACAAACACGTAGACCGTCCACCACCTGAGGAGCCTTCCATCGGAGATATTTACAATGGCAAAGTCACGAGTATAATGCAATTTGGATGCTTTGTGCAGCTGGAAGGATTAAGGTACCTTCTGATATTCACAATAAATCCGGTACTATTTCATCTGAGTTCTCTTGTTTGCTAGTACCTTAAAGAGGTGATAAGTCTACAATAAGGTATGCTGACTTTTGATGCCAAAATGAAGATCTGTTTCAGAAAAATGAATTCGACAGCAGAGAACGTTCTCCTTATAAAAACCAGTTTATGAACGTACACAAATGATCAGTTGACAACAAAATATTTTAATCTAGACTCTGAATGATCTGAAGCACTATCAGAGTAATAAAGCACGACATCTCATGCCCTTCTTTTCGTTTCGCCTACAGGAAGCGTTGGGAGGGCTTGGTCCACATCTCGGAGCTTCGAAGAGAAGGTCGGGTTGCCAATGTTGCCGATGTCGTGAGCAAAGGACAGAGAGTAAAAGTCAAAGTGTTATCCTTTACTGGATCCAAAACCAGCCTGAGCATGAAGGTATGGAAAACGTAATGTAGTGCTTATAATAGCTTGTGGTGCCAAAATTTTTAAAGGTTACTCCTCTTGCTGTTTTTTTCTCTTTTTGATGAAAATTGGTACAGAAATCTTCAAGTGGGAGTTAAAAAAATTGAGTTACTGGTCTGTGTTTGTGATCTATTACTTTTTACTCATTCTGTAGGTTCTTGTTTTTGATGTAATGTTCCTAACAATTTTTTGACTTGACCTGTTAGCTAAGTGACAACGCAAACCTCAAGCTCTTGCTATGTTTGTCTTCCTTTTTCAGTATGAGAGAAGCATTTCGTTTTTAATGAAATCGCTGCCATTGCCAAGGCAGAGTAGAGTGTTCCAGGCCTTGGGGTGTACTCACCTCACAATGCCAGCTGGGGAAAAAAAAAAAAAGTAGCATGCAAAATAGCATTTTCTGTGTATGGGCTGTGGTTGGCAATAGTCTGAGTAATGTATTCTGCGTTTTTCTCTCGTGTTAGGGGAAGCACCAGTGTTACTATAAGTGCAGTATAGTTATAGCTTATTGATTAATCAATCTAATGTAGGATGTGGATCAAAACACTGGGGAAGACTTGAACCCAAACCGGAGGAGAAACCTGATTGGAGAAACTAATGAAGAAACCTCTATGAGAAACCCAGACAGACCCAGTCACCTGTCCCTGGTGAACGCTCCGGAGGTGGAGGATGATAGCCTTGAACGAAAACGCCTCACCCGAATTTCAGACCCAGAGAAATGGGAAATAAAACAGGTGTGTTTTCTATTATTGAGGGAAAGAGGGTGTCAGTCAGTAAAATTGCTAGGGGGTTTCATGAACTAGAATATAGCTCCTTGATTGCTTGTTTGTTTGTGTAACTTATTTCTCACCTCTAAAATGCCGCCTTCTTGCCATTTGGGACTCCTAGCTTAATTCTAACTATGAAGTTAGCCCTGCTTTTTGCAGGAGGTTGGACCAGATAGCCAGAGATCATTCTGACCTGGGGGATCACGATTTTTATCCAGCGACACTTAAGTGGTATTTGATTATCAATGCAGTCCTGCCATGCATAAGCCAGATATCTCACACTGATGGTATTTAGAATAACAAAAGGACTGTTTGCTCAGAGGCAGGATGACTTGGGGAGACGTGCCAGAATGCAGGACCATTCCTTTGTTCTGAAATCATAACATTCCTTTGTTCCTGTCTTACAAGTCTGGCAATAGCATTAGAACCGAGACCTCGTAGGCATTAGCTGTGTTGTGTTCATTAGTGGGGACAAATTAATGTTGTATTCGTTCTGTTCCCAGATGATTGCGGCTAATGTGCTTTCCAAGGAAGAGTTTCCTGACTTTGATGAGGAGACTGGGATTCTTCCTAAAGTTGATGATGAAGAAGGTAGTATTTCCAAGTCTTATTTTATTGTAAATTCATTGTGTTTCTGGATGTGTTTTGATTCAAAAAGGGATGACAATATAAGTGGATGTGAAGGGTCTCGCAGTTTACTGTCATCTGAAACATTAGGAACTAGTGCTGCTCTGGCCTTATTATTAGTGATATTTGGATGTGCCCTGTCTGTATATTCATTTTGTTTGTGGTGTTTTCACTTTTAAAAACTATTTAATTACATTATAATCAACAATACACAGGAAGCACCATTTGAAGAGGTATTTTGATGTACCTGAAAGATGATGTTTAACTTTTCTATAAAAGTTGTCACTCGTGAATTTTAGATGAGGACCTTGAGATTGAGTTAGTTGAAGAAGAGCCACCGTTCCTTCGAGGTCATACTAAACAGAGCATGGATATGAGTCCCATCAAAATAGTAAAGGTAAGGGATTTCCAGGACTAAAACCAATATATTTGATTTAATTACATGAGTATTTGGTAATTTAACAACCAGTTTTCCACCTGGACATTACTGAGAGCCCTGGAAAACGTTACCACTGAACTGAGGATCCTTTCTTACAAAGCTGATTTCTTACTTTAACTGGTGACAGTGAAGTGGAATAATAGAACCAAAATGCACGTTAGCCTTCAGCAGCAACCATTTCATACAGGTGTGTTAGAACATGCTTTCTCTTTTCTGCCTTTTCTTAATTTTGAAAGTAGAAGGTGGTAGAGAAATACTTCATTTTCATTGGTTGTACCCATAATCTGGGTACCCACTGACTGGACAGTGTAGGAATGCTCCATATTAGTCATGACTGTGGAAGTTCATGAGTCTGAGCTAATGGAAGTATCCTGGAATTCAAAAGAGATAAAAAGCTAACATCTTTTAAAACATCTTCAGAAGAGGCTTCTGAAGGACAGTGGCGACAAAGAGATAATTGAAGGATTGGGAGTGCTTGAAATCTTAACTTTTTTGTTGCTTTCCAGAATCCGGATGGTTCCTTGTCCCAGGCTGCAATGATGCAGAGTGCTTTAGCTAAAGAAAGACGAGAACTTAAACAAGCCCAGAGAGAAGCAGAGATGGATTCTATCCCCATGGGACTGAACACGCACTGGGTAGATCCTCTCCCTGATGGTATGTCTGAACACATCTAAGTCTGAACTGTGCCTTTTTTGTGATAGTTGAGTAAGGCAGGAGAAATGTCTTGATGTTGTATTTGTCTGCCTCACTTTAAAAGCAAGGCAGAGAGAAAATGCCTTTTCACTTAAGTGGAAATAGGATAGGATAACAGGTATATCCTGCTATCCTTCAAGGATGCATTACTAAAAGGTGCGATAGATGGTGAATCAATTTTTTACATGGAAATTAATGTAATAGTGGGGGTATACATGTGGGAACTTAAAAAATACTTAAACACACAACAGTAGGTGCAGGATCATCAGAGTCTGTGCTGTGTGAACCTGAACGTAATGGTGAAACTGTTTCTTTTCTAGTGGATGGAAGACAAATTGCTGCAAACATGCGAGGTATTGGGATGATGCCAAATGATATCCCAGAGTGGAAGAAACATGCATTTGGTGGCAACAAAGCTTCTTATGGTAAGAAGACCCAGCTTTCCATCATTGAGCAGAGAGAGAGTCTGCCAATCTTCAGACTGAAGGAGCAGCTGATACAGGTAAGACTCTTGAAATGGCATTCTTGCTCGAGCAAGTGACAATTTAAAATCACAGAATGGTTTCGGTTGGAAGGGACCCTAAAGATCATCTAGTTCCAGCTCCCCTGCTATGGGCAGGGACACCTCCCACCAGCCCAGGTTGCTCCAAGCCCTGTCCACCCTGGCTTAGAACCCCTCCAGGGATGGGGCAGCCACAGCTTCTCTGGGCAACCTGGGCCAGGGGCTCACCACCCTCACAGCCAAGAATTTCTTTCTAATATCTAATCTAAATTTCACCTCTTTCAGTGTAAAACCATTACCCCTCATTCTATCACTACACTCACTGATGAAGAGTCCCTCCCCAGCTTTCCTGGAGCACTTTTAGTAGGGACTGGAAGGGACTGTAAGGTCTCCCTGGGGCCTTCCCTTCTCCAGGCTGAAAAGCCCCAGCTCTCTCAGCCTGTCCCCAGAAGAAAGATGCTCCAGCCCTCGGATCATCTTTGTGGCCTCCTCTGGACCTGCTCCAACACATCTGTGTCCTCTTATGTTGGGGGTCTCATGAGAGCGGAGTAGACGGGCAGAATCACCTCCCTCAACCTGCTGGCCATGCTTCTTTTGATGCAGCCCAGGATGCAGTTGGCTTTCTGGGCTGCGAGTGCACATCGCTGGCTTGTATTCAGTTTTTCATCCACTAATACCCTGAGTCCTTTTCCTCAGGGCTGCTCCCAGCCTGTATTTGTGCTTGGGATTGCCCCGATCCATGCGCAGGACCTTGCACTAGGCCTTGTTAAACTTAATGAGGTTTGCATGGGCCCGCCTCTCAAGCCTGTCCAGGTCACTCTGGACGGCATCCCTTCCCTCCAGCACGTCAGCAGCACCACACAGCTTGGTGTTATTGCAAACTTGCTGAGGGTGCACTCAATCCCACTGTCTGTGTCGGCGACAAAGTTGTTAAACAGCGCCGGTCCCAGTACCGACCCCTGAGGAACCCCACTTGTCACTGGTTGCCACTTGGACATCGAGCCATTTTCCCCAACTCTTTTGAGTGCAACCATCCAGCCAATTCCTTACCCACGGAGTGGTTCATCCATCAAATCCATGTCTCCCCAATGTAGTGACATGTCGTGTGGGACAGTGTCAAGTGCTTTGCACAAGTCCAGGCAGAAACCAGGACCGTGTTGGCAAGGGATGAGTCAGCTAAACCGTTAAGCAGTTTGCTGACTCGATCAGTAGGAACACATGTATGATTTTTGGTCTGGGTCAGCTGGAGCGAGAGCAGTAGATGCTCAGTGTAGTCCTAGATGTACTGTGTTGATTTTTTATTTTGTTTTGTTTTTAAATTTTGACAAGTGTATCTATTACAATCTTTTTTAGGCTGTGCATGACAACCAGATTCTGATTGTTATTGGAGAGACGGGATCTGGGAAAACAACACAGATCACTCAATACCTGGCTGAGGCAGGTTATACATCAAGAGGAAAGATTGGATGTACTCAGCCTCGCAGAGTGGCTGCAATGTCTGTTGCGAAGAGGGTGTCAGAGGAATTTGGTTGCTGCTTGGGACAAGAGGTGAATTTCCGTGCCAAAGAACATGTCAAAATAAGCATGAGGAAAAGTAGGAAAAATCAGTATTGGAGCTAGTTTGCTTTTGTGTCCATGTGTCTGTTCCCTTGTAGGCTGTAAAGTGAGCTTGCAGAATAATCAAACTGGGAACTAATGGCACTAATAACTTAATTCTGTAGCTTCTGTTTCTGCGCAACTCTTTTTCTCTAGGTTGGCTACACCATTCGATTTGAAGATTGCACTAGCCCTGAAACCGTTATCAAATACATGACAGATGGTATGTTATTGCGGGAGTGCTTGATAGATCCGGATCTGACTCAGTATGCCATTATCATGCTGGACGAAGCTCATGAGAGGACCATACATACAGATGTGCTCTTTGGACTACTGAAAAAGGTGGTATAGCATTTGATTTTTTTTTTTTTTTTTTATTGCTTCAGTGTTCTCTGTATGCTACGTATGGGTAGGAGCGCACAGGGAAAGGCAAGGTCACACAAGTCAAGTTCATTCATGTGCTCTAAGAGGCTCTTCTGAAACAAAGCAAATGCTCCTAGGGGTTTGTAGTCCAAATTTTCATGAGAGGAGCCTCTGTGTGAAGACAAAGCATGCAAAATTCAGCAAAAGCAATGAGAATTGGCAGTCCAGGATGCTCATAGTGATCGATGAGACAGAGGGGTGTTCTTGCTTTCCTCTTCCTTCTCTGACAAAGGCTTTCTGTGATAGGTGCTGCTACGAAAAGTTTGAAATATGACCTTAACAATCAAATGTTTGAAATTCTGACTACTGGAATAAGATGCCCCTGTATTCAGACATCAGAATGCCTAATATTACTGGTCAGATTTCTCTGACTTAAATCAGGTGCCATATGTTAATAGTCCCAAAGGCAATAAATGACTTGAACTATCTATCCTGCTATAGACAGTGCAGAAACGGCAGGATATGAAGCTGATAGTGACGTCAGCAACGCTGGATGCTGTGAAATTCTCTCAGTATTTCTACGAAGCACCAATCTTCACAATCCCTGGCAGAACATACCCGGTAGAAATTCTGTACACGAAAGAGCCAGAGACAGATTATTTGGATGCCAGTCTGATTACCGTAATGCAGATACACTTAACGGAGCCACCAGGTGAGTGGGGAATGGTCTAGGGTGGTTGGTGATTCAAGGGCTCTTAACACCTATGAACAAGGTCTTTCTGTAAGTCATGGATCATGTATTAGTAACATGATCAAAATATTCTCAGCACTATCCTCTATTGTTTGCAAATAGAGTAAATAAAATGCTGAAAAAGTTGGGTGAAAGACTGAAGTATGTTGCTTCTGGCTAAGACTTGTTGCCTAAGGGCTAGCAAAAGTTAGGGATCCTCTGCTTTAAATGGAGAAAGTGAGGGATGGCAATGTGGTAATGCAGGAGTTGTACTGAACAGAATTGATTCTGTGGATGTTTTCGTTTACTTCCCGCGTAGGTGACATTTTGGTGTTCCTGACTGGTCAGGAAGAGATTGACACAGCCTGTGAAATCCTCTATGAGAGGATGAAATCTCTAGGTCCTGATGTTCCGGAGTTAATTATCCTACCAGTCTATTCGGCTTTACCCAGTGAAATGCAAACCAGGATCTTTGACCCAGCCCCCCCAGGAAGCAGAAAGGTAATTTCAGCCAAGTACGGCTTCATCTTCTGCTGATACATTTTGATAGTGGGGTGTATTACACTGCTCATCAGATGTGGGCGTTTTTTTTCTTTCTTTTCTAGCACTTCTGATTCTGTTAGTTAAAACTTCAGACAAAATGAAGTAGTCTTGGACAAAAGGTGGCTTATGTAGCTTAGAGTGTGTTTTTGGTTGCATACATGCCTATACATGTTATCTTAGCCTTTGAAAACGTACATAGAAACATCTGGTGTAGCAAACCTCTGTGTGGAATGTTCTTAGTGTGTTTTTTTAATGCTGCCTTTAAAGGATATTAACTTCAGTGACATCTAAATGCAGTTCCCGTTGGATGGATGTAAATTTCCTACCAAACAGCCAATGAATATCTAGAGATATATTCTCTAGAAGATTGTTTTCTACATATGGATTGTGTTTAGGTGATAGGCAAAAATTGTCCCTGAAGTCAGTGCAGCCTGCTTACAAACTTATAATGATCTTTTGCTTGCTTTTAATTACAGATTTTATCATGCTTTTTTCCTGTATTGCCCAAATCTAAACCAAATGTAGATATTTAAAACCTGTCCATCTCTGACTATAGCACTTTTCTCCTTTTGGTGTTAAATGATAGTAGTTGCACTTACAACAAACTGCTCGTATCATGTAGAAGGGGTTGTTTAAGTGGAGCAGCATGGTTGGCTTGGCAACCAGAGGCAGAACTGGTACTGAATCAAACTGTTGTTGGCAGGTTGTCATCGCCACTAACATTGCTGAGACATCTTTGACTATTGATGGAATATATTATGTAGTCGATCCTGGCTTTGTGAAGCAGAAAGTTTATAACTCCAAGACTGGAATTGACCAGCTGGTTGTTACACCAATTTCACAGGTAGGCATTCTGTGTTTGACAACTTTTTTTTTTTCTGCTGGTAATGTGCACATTGACGATGTGGCGTCCGAGCACGCGGAAGCAATGTGAGACAATGATAAAACCGTATTTTTGATAACTCCCTGAGACTCCTTGAGGCGGTGCCAAAGGAATGCATACTCTCCTGGGTTGTATTGGAAATCTTTTTCTGTTAATACAAGTAAAATTGTGGATAACTATTTTATTTTACTTGTTTTCACCTGTTTGCACCTGTTCATTGAGATGCCTTGTTACCTTTAGGCTCAAGCAAAGCAGCGAGCAGGAAGGGCTGGGAGAACAGGACCAGGAAAATGCTATAGGTTATACACAGAGCGTGCTTATCGAGATGAAATGCTAACCACCAATGTGCCTGAAATCCAGAGAACGAATCTGGCCAGTACTGTACTTTCCCTGAAGGTGGGTATTTCACTGACGTGTAGCAAGCCAACATGATCATAAGTGTCTCAATAAATGATTCTCTGCCTTTATGAGCCTCAGGAAGTACTTCTGTAATTTTAGATCCGTCTAGTGCACAGAGGTATTTTGAAGGGGAGACCGCATCAAATGCAATTCTCAGGCACTGAGCGTTCTCCTGCGTTTTTCGATTGAGGGTTATAATGTTGAATATCCACCTAAATTACAAGTCTCAGCTGCACGGAACAGTTAGTTGCAGGAGGTTTGAAAAACAGGAATCTTATGGGCAGTACACATTTCCTATGTAAGGTACATTTGTATTCTTAACAGATAAAACACACTGTTTTAGGGTGGTTTTTGATCTCCAAACATATGTGTACCATTCCTCTGGGAGTCTGCAGACTGGATCTAACCCAGTACATAGCAGCTGGGGAAGTTGCTGCCTTTCCCCCTTTCTGAGAACAAGGGGAAGGATGGAGACATGTTTAGTGTGCATTGGAGCTGTCAAGCCACACTGGTTGTTAAGGCAGGAAGTCCTCAAAACCAGCACATACGTCTCCTTATGATGAATCGTGTTGCTTGAGGTGAATGGAACAGTCAGTTCTGATTGAATCATCTTGCTTGAGGTGAATGGAACAGTACCAAAGAAACAAGACAGGAAAACTGGACAGTGGGTGAAACCCATGGGCCAGTGCGGATTATCTCAAGTGTATAAATACAGCCACGCGTACGTGACTGCAGTTACAGTCGAGATAAGAGTATGAGGCTAGGGTTGCTTAAAGTTCTGTAGTGCCTCGTTGTTTGATGGTTATATGTCTCTGGCTGGAGTTTGGTGTCTCCCTTCTCAGTGTTTTCTCCGCTCCCTCTGTTCAGGCTATGGGCATCAATGATTTGCTCTCCTTTGACTTTATGGATGCTCCCCCGATGGAAACTCTCATAACTGCCATGGAGCAGCTCTACACCCTGGGAGCTCTGGATGATGAGGGACTGCTCACTCGACTTGGGCGCAGGGTAGGTGAAATAGAACACTTCTTACTGCGGTCTGGGTTGCAAATATTTAGGGGGTGATATGAGAGTAGCCTAGCACTGTTGGTTTCTTTTTCCTATTATTCTCTTGTGGTTTATTGGTTGTTTTTCACTTACTGGTTACGTATCTTCTGCTTGTTAAGGAGCAGCTATTTATTTCTCCTTATTCATAAGGCTACTTTTATTAATGTCTAAACGTTTCTTGTAAGTATTAGGATATTCTTCTGATAGTGGATATAGACAAATAATTTATGTCATGTCCAGTAAAGTTATCCTGGGTGAAACATACTGCCTTGGAAAGGAAGCATGGAAGAGGGGGCGTTGCTCTTTTTTGCACTGAGAGCTCAAGATCTTTTGAAGATGCTGCAGGGTACCCTGAAACAGGTTTTTTGCAGATGGCAGAATTCCCCTTGGAGCCGATGTTGTGTAAGATGTTGATCATGTCCGTACATCTGGGATGCAGTGAGGAAATGTTGACAATAGTCTCCATGCTGTCTGTGCAGAACGTGTTCTACAGGCCAAAGGTAAGGAGCGCAGCCAAGGAGCAGCAGTGTTAACGGTTTGGGTGGGTTTTGTGTGCGTGCCTCAGGTGTTAAAGAGTGAGCGTATGTGCCCAAATAAACCTGTAGCTTGGTTAGACTGTGCTTATGTGTTACGTTTTTACATACCTTTTGGTTAAACACCTGTGGATGTTGGTAGTTTCTTTGTAGATGGGAAGATGGAAGTTAGAAGTCTCACATTCTCTTTTGTATTTCCCAGTAAACACATACAACCCTAAGCCAAGTCAGTCCCAGCTCTGGAGTTCAGAATGCCTTTGTCATTTTCGGATACACAGAATGTATTTGTTCATGGCAATCCTGTCCTGTGCTGATTTCTTTTTAAGTCGGCAAGCAGCAGACTATGGTGTGGTAGGATTCCTCAACAGCAGGCTTCTCTTGAATCCGTTATTTCTTCATTATGATGGCCTGTTTTGGCTTAGTGAGAGCAGTCCCAGTGACCTTTAGTTTCCCATCACTTAGTCTTTAGTCACTCACCACTCAAAATTTTGTGTTATCTTCTCAGTCTTATATTATGTTTTTTGGTAGACCTAAAAAGTCATGGTATGAGAAGGAGTCCATGTCCTCCTCCGTGTTGTGCAAGGATTGTCTCCATGATGTAGATCCCTGATTGATACGTGTTTTATATGTTAGGATAAACAAGCACTCGCTGATCAAAAGAAAGCCAAGTTCCATCAGACGGAAGGTGACCACCTCACTCTACTGGCTGTGTACAATTCCTGGAAGAATAATAAGTTTTCAAATCCCTGGTGCTATGAAAATTTTATCCAGGCCCGATCCTTACGCAGGGCACAGGACATCCGCAAGCAGATGTTGGGCATTATGGACAGGTGAGAATGTCAAGGAGGACAAGTAGTGACTTTGTTTCCTTAGTGTTCTTATGTTGTAGTAGCTAAACTAAATTTGTTAATCTGATGTTGGTAGCTGCACCCAAATCTGGAGAACTCTTAATTTTTTTTTTCTTTCTAACTCTTGTCTGGCAGGCACAAGCTGGATGTGGTATCCTGTGGGAAGGCAACAGTTCGAGTCCAGAAGGCCATCTGTAGTGGCTTCTTCCGAAATGCAGCAAAGAAGGATCCCCAGGAAGGTTATCGGACACTCATTGATCAACAAGTAGTCTATATCCACCCCTCCAGTGCTCTCTTCAACAGGCAGCCAGAATGGTAAGCAAGGCAATATTGTGTGATTTTTCTATTTCAGTTCAGACTTTATAACTGAAAGGGTTGTGGTGTGCACTATTTGTGGAGTACAGACCAAAGTACAGGCTGATGATTTTTCAGCAATGAGCAGAGTGAGAAAAGATTCAAGTCTGCTTTTTGGCTCTTTCTGCTGCTAAAATTAGTGCCTGTGCAGAGAAGAGACTGACTTTCTGAGCCAAAGCCAGGCCTGGAGCCTGCGGTTCTGTGTTTCTGTATTGTGGAAGTGAGTTTAAATCACTGAGTGTTGAGGGCGGAGGGAGGAAGTGGGGGGAGAGAGAGTAGTTCTGTGCTGAAGAGTAGTTGTGAAGTAGGAGAGGGGAAAAAAAAAAGATAGCTCTTTCTGGATGGTTCTTTTGGATCCTGTGGTGGAGCTTATAAGGAGCTTTATCTGAAGGAGGGTGAAACGGAGAGGAAGGGTCAAGCTTAGATACTCCAGGCCTTGCCTTGTCTCTTCTTGTTTGGAAAAACTGATTTCCAAAGTTGCTGTCCCTTTTCACAGGGTGGTGTATCATGAACTGGTGCTGACCACCAAGGAATATATGCGTGAAGTGACAACTATTGATCCACGCTGGCTGGTGGAGTTTGCACCAGCTTTCTTCAAGGTTTCTGACCCAACCAAGCTGAGCAAACAGAAAAAGCAGCAGCGGCTGGAACCCCTGTACAATCGCTATGAGGAGCCCAATGCTTGGAGGATATCACGTGCATTCAGACGGCGATGAGCCCAGTTCCCTCATGGACTCTTACTGGTTTTATATTTGTGGGACTGTGATTTTTGCACTGTGTCAAGTGCAAAGAAAGGTCATTCAGTTGAAGCTCACCTACAAAATGAATAGAAAATAAGTGTTATCTGAGCAAAAGCACAAGGGGGCGATGTGTGCTCATGTCAGCTATCCCTTAGATGCCACAGCTGCATGACAAACATCCTGAGTCTCCTCAGTGTTTTGCATCGTTTCAAAAATGCTTCTTGAAGCACTTCTTTAGTCATTCCCCTTTTAAGAGACGAAATTTAAGACTCAGAAGTCTGGGCACTGAGCTGAACAGCAACAAAAAGATAATGATTAGAAAGTATTTGTCCACCAACTTAACTGTGTTCTGAATGCCCAGACAAATAGAGGCTGAAAGTTTGTTTCTTTACCCGGCTAAAAGGGATTTATTTCTGCTTACACTCTTGAACGGTGGCTGCTTTTTGGGAGCTGCTGCTTCTCCATTTTTACCTATTTTACGCGTTTTCCTGCTCAGTGTAACTATTTGTCTTTTATGCGAGCCATCTGTGGTGAGATATTTAGTATCTGTGGCGTTGGGATAAGGCAGGAAAGATCCCTTGAAAGCCAGCTAGAATGTCAGTTATACTTGGACAATGGCGCAGGTCAGACTGCAAGGCTTATCCTTCATCACCATCTCCTGTGTGCTGAAGGCTAGTATATCAAACGGTAATTAACCACATCCACTCTGTAGCACGGCTCTGTCTGTGAACATAAGTGGTTACAGATGTTTAGACTTTCTATACAATATGGCATGTGTCTTATTTCCCCTTACAACGTTTGGTGACATCACCACTGTTGGTTTTTGTTCATAGAATATGCTTTTACAGCTAAACTGTCTGTAAAACATGGTGTCGCAGTTCCTTGTTAAAAAAGGAATTGACTCTTCAGTGTGCGCTGTGTCATGCTGAAGCTATCTGTAAATTATTTTTTTCTCTTGCAAACAGATGAAACTTATTTCACTTACAGCTGCAGCTACCCTTCCCCGCTTTCCTCATTCCTGGAGAAAAAAAAAAAAAAAAAGCTGGGCCATTTGCTAAGAGTATTGTTAAAATGAGAATGAAGTTGGCTGGTTGTTTTACACTCAATGAATTTGAAGAACGTTTCACGCAAAAGTAGCTGTATTAGAAATCTGTATGTATGTACAAAAGTGGGCAGGGGTGGTGTATATACTGTTTTACTATGTTGTATAAATGTCCTGAGCTTTCCCGTGGTGTTACATCTTCTTAAATAGAATTAAAAATTTTGTAAGTTTGGAGGCTTTTTTCATTATGGCATTAGGCAGAGAAGGTTGTTCTGCTGAATACTCTTCCAGGCATATTCTCCTTCCACTAACTCTGCAGCTGCCTCTGTTACTGTTTTCTGTGAAAATTTGCACTTGACTTTCAAAAGTCAAATGAAAGATGTAAAAGAGAAAATGTACGCGGTGGAAGTCCTGGTTGCACAGCATACTTTGAGCTATTTCTGTTCCAAATGAATTTTGCATTCGCTTCTCCAGTGTAGCCTCTTGCTGACTTACAGTGGGGGAAAACATCAACAGCGAGGATTTTCTTTTTTTAAGTGAACGATTGTCATCTGTTCTCTCTGTGTGTCTTATTTCTTTCCTTGGTGTATTTACTTCAGTAATAGCCTTTAATTCCTTTGCAAAAACTTTTCCGTGTCGACCTCAGCTGCTTGCTTTAGGAATACCCCACATCCAAAACTAGGCTGTGAAACCAGAATGCTAGCTTACAAACTTGAACTGCTTACACGTATTTATTTTTTTTTTTTTTTTAAAACACGTTTTATCAACCTGTTACTGCTCTGAGGTTTCCGAGTGTAACATCCTAAGGTCTTCTACTGTTTATGTGATTTTTAGTTGGTTTATTGCGTATTAAAAAAAAATCTGAAAATAAGCTGTCTGATCCTAGGATAAAACCACAGACTTTGTTCTGGCGGTACTTACATCACTGAATAGGTGTTTTAGCCCCTTGGTGGGAAAGTGTTCCTTGAGGTGCTTGTGTAAGCACTTGCCAACCTGCCTCTGTCTAAACGAGCTGCCTTATTTTACATGGTATAAATTGCAGGACTTCTGGATCATTTGGACTGTATTGAGTTAACGCACTAGAACCGGTAACACAAGTTTCTTACCTAAAGAAAAAAAAAATCTTCCAGCAGAGGCCATGTGCCTACTCTGGAATGTTTTTCGGAGGTGTTATGTTTAGCATAACTGCTAAAAATCTCCTGAGTAATACAAGTACGCGGGTGTGTGCAATCCTTGCATGTGTCCCTTTGTCAGCAATAAATTGCCTCCTTGCCTTGAGCAGCTCTTGTGCTGCGGACGCTGCTGGGGGCGGGGGGGGGTTGATGTTTCCGTAAATGTGCCAGAGCAGAAGAGCTGGCCCTGTCTGCCATCTCACATGCCAGGAGGAGAGATTTTGTGCCCGGCAACAGGACAAGAGGTAATGGGTACAAACTTGAGCATAGGAAGTTCCACCTAAACATGAGGAGGAACTTCTTTCCTGTGAGGGTGGCAGAGCCCTGGCACAGGCTGCCCAGAGAGGTGGGGGAGTCTCCGTCTCTGGTGACATTCCAATCCCGCCTGGATGCGTTCCTGTGCCACCTGCTCTGGGTGACCCTGCTCTGGCAGGGGGGGTTGGACGGGATGATCTCCAGAGGTCCCTTCCAACCCTGTGATTCTGTGAGATGCCTTGCCCTGTCTCCCATCTCGTTACTGCCAGCAACGGGAGCTGATACAGGCACTGAAAAGCCGTCCCCAGGCTTGGGTGGCTCTGGGCTTCCAGTAATACTTGGTTAAGGTGTTGAAAAGAGGCTTCAGCTGTAATTAAGGGGCAAAGCTTAGGCTGCTAAAGCGCTGGGGTTATTCTTATACCTGCTGGCAGAAACTAGCGGTAGTTAGCCACAGGTGAACAGAGGGGAAAAGCAGGGATACGGACAGGGTGAGAATAACTAAGCAAGAGTAAACTGAAGGATCACAAGGAGCGCCATTCCCACAAGAGGTTGGCAATGTGGCACCAGCCTTCGGGAGCGGGGAGGGGGTGTAGGTGAAGTATCAAGCTACTGTTGCTTCCACCTCCCGCCGTTCCTGGAAGACTAAGGAGCAATGTGAAATTCTGAATGGTTCCCTGAGGAATTCCAAGGCGTCTGTGAACCTCTCTACTCCTCAAACGTTGTGGAACATTTAATGTAAGTAGCGTGGACTAAGAACTGCTGGTTCCTGTCTCCACTCTGGTCCCCCAGAGGTCGATATGGTGTCCCTCGCCTGCTGGGGACCTCATTCTGCTTGTGGAGATGTGAATCTGGATGGATGGATGGATGGATGGATGGATGGATGGATGGAGCGAGCAAACAATCCTTTGTCTCGAGCTCCAGCGGCGTGTGCTGTGGGCCGGTTTGCCTGTGTTGGCTGATCGTCACAAGCCAAGGATTCACAGCACAATAACGCACACGTTTGTGTGTACGCACACGCTTGCACACATCCAAAACCAACCTTTGCCCCAGTGCAAGAAAGACAAATATGATTTTCACAGCCAGCTGCACATATGCTCCATCTGTTACAGTAACTACCTTAACCTCATTAATGAGCTTGTTACCAGAGCGTGTGTGACAGCAATGTGCTACTTACACAATGGGGGTTTTGTTTTTTAGTAATTCGGTTTTCATGAGATTCCTGTGACAATTGCAGAAGGCTGTGATACGGACCCATTAGCAGTTTCATGGAATTTTTCATTTATGAATGTATTGTTCTTTCCAGCCAGCTGGGAATACAGTGAGTGAGGATCTGATTTTAGCAAATGTGTTTTGTATGTGTGGTCCCTTTAACCTACATAAATCTTCTGGCTGGTCTGGCTGTACGCGAGGTGGAGAAGCGGGGCTGCACTGATCTGAATATGCTGGTTTATTTGGATCAAAAATGATCTTGTAGTTCTGGTAGCTGGTAGACCTGTCCGTCTGCCCAAACACAGCTCTGCTCTGCCAGCTATGCTGAAAACGGTGCTTTTTTGTTGAGTGTAGAAAAGTCTCCCATTTGAGTTCAGCATCAGTTCACTTCTAGAAAAAAGGCAAGGAGGTGGAAGTGAACTGGATCATACTCAGTCAGTGGCAGATCCTGGCTATTTTGGAATGTGAATGTTAGTTTCTACCATTTAGGTCTGCCACAGGGACAGTGTCTGAAAAGCCTGTTGATGAAATCTAGCGTTAGATTTTCTTCAAGTTTAGGAAACATAAAATCTATCAGAGGTGTGGGGAGAAGCCTTATAAATTCTTACGCCTCTCTTGACTTTGATTAATTCTCTACCACGTCCATTTAGGACTTAAACATGCCTGCTCTGCCCCATCCCCCTACACATAGGCCTGCCTCCCTGCAAAGTTGAGGGGGACTCGTGGCCCTCAGGTGGATTTGTTTATTACCTAAGCAATTAGAATGCTGTGTTTCTCTCCCCCGCCCTCTGTGCTACGCTCCTGTTCGAGCTCTTCTCTGCAGCCGTGAAGCTCTCGGCCTTGCTGAGAAGCAGGATCAGCAGGAATTCCCTGGCCACTTTTGCATCCAGGATTTAGAGTGTTCAGGTAAACACCGGCTGCCACCAACCCCGGGGCTACGGGGAGCCTGTCCTCTGAGAAAGCCATGGCTGCGGACACATGCGATGTTGGGAACAAGCCCTCAGGCAGCAGAGGTAAGAAGCACTCGTCTACGCGGTTGAGTTGGGCACGGCCAGACAAGGGTGAGGACCTGTGGGTGACACAGGCGTTGATCCGTGGCCCGAGGGCTCGCAGGCGGCCGCCGCCAGTGCGGAAAGCTGAGCTCCCTGCCCTGTTTGAGAGGGGAACGGCTGGAGGCTGTTCTCTATGCCTCTCGTCTCGGGGGCTGTTGGGTCTCTAGGGTCTTTTCTGCATTTAATTAGCCTTAGGATTTGGGGACAGTCAGGGCAGGATGTGCCCCACCTCGGACGCGTTGGACCCGCGCGCGGTGCTGGGCCTGCCGTCCTGCAGCATGAGCCTCCGGCCCGGCCCCCGCAGCTCCTGAGCCCTTGCTGTGGGCCAATGGAAGCAGGTGGTCTCTGAAAGGACCCATGGCAGCTGGTAGAGCACGAGGCACTCGGGACTGTGTTTGTCGTGTGTTGAGAAAAGGGGGTGATGTTCAGCTGAAAGAGCTGGGGCAGCCAAAGGCCCCCGGCTGCCTCCGTTCTCCGTGTGCCGGGGCCAGGCCCAGGTGGTGGGTGGCGTCAGGGCGAGCTGGGGTGAAGGGGTCTCCGGGACCCCGACCTGGCAAGGGGGCGGACTGACCCCCTTCTCTAGGAACAGCCCCTGAGGAAACCTCCCGGGAGCCAGAGCCTGGGAGGCCTCGCAGGGACTCTGCAGGCCGGCGAGGCCTTGTGGCCCTGCGGGCATAGACGGTCAGAACAGGCGCTCCTCAGCCTCTGCTGAGATGTTAGCGCAGTTTGCTGTGCTGATTTCTTGCTACGTTTCTCTTAAAAGCAAGCAGACTTCATAATTTCTCTGTTATGTGTTCTTACAAGAGCTTAGTGCTGCAAAGGAGACAAGCCCCTCCTGGGCTCAGGTTAAAAGTACTGACCAGGAGGGGTCTTGGCCAGCTCCGGTTTTCCTTGCTCTGCTGACCCGCTTAAATAGGTGTGAGTGAGAATATGCTGGGCACAGGAGCGTCTGTCTGGTGCAGGGTGCTCTGTGTGGTGGGACAGCAATGGCACGAAAGGGGCAAAGGGGTCTCTGCTGCTCTCCTCGTCTTTGAGGTGACACCGCTCAGTTCCTGTGGCTTTTGAAGTCTTGGCCTAGCCAGGCCAGAGTTCACTCCTGGCAGATCTCATCCTGGCGCTCTTACCGGCGCCGCTAGGAACGATGCATCGCCCCTTCCGACCTGCCCGCAGCCCCGAGGCACGTTGTCGAGGCTTGGCCTGAAAAAGGTGAATGCACTTTCTAATAACTCTCTTGCCTTCCCATTCAGTGCTCAACCCATAAAGTGAGATTTGCTGCTGTCCTTGTTCTTCGTTATCACTATTCGTACTTATTTCAGGGTATGGAATCTGGTAATAGAAATATTTCCTGGCTTAGCTTCAGCATATTGCATCAGATAGTTCAGCTCTGCTCGGCAACCCGTTAATAGTAGGGGTAATTCCTTTGCCCTAGACAGTATGCTCTAAGGGTACATCTGGGACATGCCGTAATGTTACATGTTAATTATTTACTATGACCAGAAAGGAACTTTGCATCGCGTTCTGGGTAATAGATTTATGGTGTTTTCCTGCTGGGCTTTGTACCGTTGATATGGCAGGAGTAACCGCAGAGCCATTGCAACAATAGCAACCACATGGAGAAAAAAAAAAAAAAAAGACATTCTAGGAAAAATTACATTAGGAAGAAATGACTGCTTAGAATTTATTTCTGGCTGGTTCCAAAGCATCATCACATCCTGAGGAATAAGCTGCTAAAATAAATCTTGAATATAATGAGTAAACAATAGTAAAAAAGTGTGAGAATGTTAGGTGTATTTGTATCCAGATGTCAGCATTTGACATGAGCAGAACTCTGTCTTTAGAGGGTTTTCCGTTAAGAATTATGTCATTCTTACCTGCCTAATGTAGAGCAAAGCTCAGCTGTGAGTTTGTATGGTGACGGGATACTGACTGAAAGGTGTTACACTGGCTGTGTATTCTGTCACACGGTAACATGCACTTCTCCCCACTCAAGTGCCAAAAGCATTCAGCTCAGGCAAAGACAGCTCTGCTGTCTGTATCAAGAGTTGTTGCAACTTTGCTGTATGGCCAGGAATGTGAGCGACTAGATAGCAAAGCTGAAACATCTTCCGTGTGGTGGGATGGAGCTGGCACTTTCAGGACAAGCACGAGAAATTTACGGCACTTGTCTGTTAACCTCCAAAATCTTGCCTTAATCGGCTGCCTCTCTGTCTTGCTGAACTGGAAACACAGAGTGTATGTATTGACTCCAGCTCTCTGATCTGTTTATTATAAATCTCTGCCCTTTGCAGGTCACTGCCCCTCAATTATGACAACCTGATCTTGCTCATTCCCAGAACTGCTCTGCAGGTATCGATCCGTTGCACTCTCTTGACAAACATGGAAACATGGAGCTAAAATTTCATCCAAACGCCAGCTGGCTCCCTGAATTCCCTTTCTGGAGGAAGATTGGCTGGGCAAAGGGTAGCCCAAAGAATATTGGATAAACATCAAATCCTTGGGAATCCTGCAGATTGAGATATCAAATAAAAGCAAGCTACTAGTCTTATTTGTTAGAAATACAGTGTTGCAGCAGGGTACAGCCCACATTTTGCCACCAGAAGGCATAAATACTTCCCTTAGGAGGTACCCGACTTGCAGAAGGTGCAGTGTGAAAGGGCTCCTCCACTCAGGGTAACTCCTGTCCTTGCTGCAGCCCCACTGGGTGGCTTGTCCTGGCAGGGCTCTCCCAGCTCTGCCGCTGGCACAGGGTGCCACTCTCATGGCTGGCATGTCCTGCACTGCCCGGATCACGGTACCAGCTCATCAGGTGGTAACACGCTCACTTTCCTACTGAGCAATCTGACATGCCGCTGCTCAAGACAGAGACGAAGTTCAGGGAAAAGCTAATTAAAACCGTGGAGCTTGGCTCAGTGGCCAGCGTACTGCAGTGCGGGAGCGTGGGCGATGTTCTCTGCAGCTGCAGAGAACTGTTCCCCTGGCACCAGGTGCAGCCGGAGGTTGCGTATTTCATTGTGATCTTTCAGTCCTGCTTGTATGACTGGTGGTGAAGATGTCAAGGGAGTGAAGCATTCATTTCATGAACTCCATCAAGATTCAGAAATAAACATGGCTCCCTGAACTCTCTGTATCCGCTACCCGAAGCTGCAAGCTGGTGCCAAGGAGATGGGCAAAGCAAGCTCAGAAGATAAGGGAGGACTAGCCAGGGGCTGAATGAAGGTGCATTGGCCAAAGACATAGACCGATTTATTAATTATAGTATTTTTACACTCATAAATAGTAAAGGCAGCTTATACCAACGGAAGGGTTCCCCTTCACCCTCACTTCTGGGACACCGGAGGATGTGTGCTTGCCAGGTGGGAGCAGGGCCAGGCAGGAGGGCCAGGAGCTGCCAGAACACCAAGTCTCTGAACCGCAGGGGACACGCAGAGCAGGCTGCTCTGAGTATCTGGCCTTCTCTCATGGCCCTCATGCCCAGGGACAAGGCTGGGAGAGCTGGCATTAGCCATGCAGGGGAGATTCTTGGGGGGAAATCAGGCTTTCAATCAATATACAGAATTTCCTCTACAGGCTACCACATTGGCAGCACCGGCAATGCTCTCTATTCAGCAGCTGGAACAGAACCAGAAGCAGTAGGAAACAGGCTTTTTCTGTATGGGTACACTGTGCTACAATGGTCTAACTGGGCACATGGTTGCAGATGCTAATTAAAAATTGAGGCACCTCTGAATGAGGATGTGGCGCCCATTATAAAAGTTCACTGTTGTGGAAAACCCGTCAAAGACTAGTTAAGTTGCATGTGCTGCATTGGGCTGCAGAGAGAGCTGCCTTTCCAACACATCAGGATTTCCCTAAAACATGCAAACATCTGTGGAGGTAAAGTCTAAATTCAGATATTAAGAACTACGCATGGCTTAGGTTACTTTGTAAAGCATTTTCTTAACACACCTCCACCAGGTTCTTTTCTTGCCTCAAATGATTTGCTAGCCAAGCCTAGGATGGGCACACTCAAGAGCCTGACAGGTCTTCAAAGATCCTGAGGATGTTTGTTGAAGAAGTTGTTCAGTTTGGGAAAGCCACAACACTACAATGAACTGGTGGCTCAGGCCTTGCTGCCTCCTGCAATCCATCTACCTGAAGGCGACGTTGGCTTTGACCTGTGCCCCAGACCAAGGCAATGGGGCAGCTCTGTAGTTCCTCTAAACTGTATGTTGTGCCATGTACTCCAGGACTGCTCGAATACCGGCCAGTGCCTCCAGCTACCCAGCTCAGACAGAGTGCCTAAATACCAGACAGCCCTGGCACAAAGGGTTATGAGCAGTAGGCGATAAGGCGGGAGCATGCATGTATAAGACAACAAGTATTCCCAGTTCCCACAAAGCAGTTCACAGGGAAGGCATACGGTCTGTGACCACTGTGTTGCAGCCATCCTGGGAAGAAGGCAAGACTGGTCTTGCAGAGGTGAGTCCATGTGGGTCAGAGCCATCCCTTGCTGAGGGCAGGTTATACAGAGGTTCAGTACTGGAGGAATGGAGTCAGCAGCAGCATAGTAGCATCCTCATATCTGAAAAAAAGGCTGATAGGACGGTATCTCCTCCCTCACCCATGAGAGGGACTGTGACAGGCTCGTTTGTTCCAGCTGGAGGGAGCAACTACCTGATACACTGCTGAAGCCGCAGCTCCGCTGCTCAGATGATGTCTACGTTGCTGAGAATGAGTCCCATCCTGAAAATATGAGGATATTATCACAAGCACACAAGAGCCCTGTCAACTGTCAGGTGATTATCCACACGTGTACCTGAACACTCTTCCTGACCGAAGCAGGTATTCATAGTTTAGTGCCGCCCTAGGCCGGTCTGGAAAAATGCTTGTACTGATTGAATACGAAGCAGACATCTCCTTATATACACAAGCAAGGGTGGCACAGTGTGCTCCCAGCAGTGCTAGTATGGGTAGCCTTTGCTGTAAAGCTGTGGAGGGAGGCTCCCGAGGTCTGGCAGATAAGCAGCGTTCTCATCCAGGTGAGAAAGGGGCACTGTGTCCTCCTCACTGATCTGCCGGTCGAACTCTGCCTTCAGAGTTGGCCGCTGATTATCAGGGAAGGCCAGAGAGAACAAGGCTTCAGGCTCACACACAAACTTGTACACGTAGCGCTCTCCAGCCACCTGCAGGGACGATACGAGATGGATGCTGCAGGCACAGAAGCAGCACTAGGCAATGCTCCTCAGCAGTGGAGAAGGCTTGCAAAAACATCTGGCTGCTCTAGCCCATTGCTCTGAGACATGTCAGAGTTGTAAACTTTTCCTTGTGCTGTCTCCCTGCTTCTCTGCTGCTCTGGTCTCCTCTGGAACAGCTCCTGGGAAATGGGATGCTGCCAGCTGACTCTTTGTCCAGGTAGCAACAGCATCAACGGTCCCTGACCAGTCTGTGCTGTGGCATAATTGCACTCACAGTTATCGTCTCCAATGCCCTGGATCTGGAGGAGACCATCCCTACCACATAGGACCGACCCCCAGGCAGCCTTTCTCTCACCAACAGCAAGTCTAGACTGATTATATGTCCTTGCAGCTGCATAAATTCCAGCTTTCCTGACTGCAGACATATAGAGCAGAAGACAGAAATCATGATTCCCCTTTGTTTTCTTTCCCATATGTTGTCTAGATTCAGCTTCTTTACACTTTCCTCATTTAACTGCTGCAAAGAGAAGTTATGGGGAAAGAAAGCTCAGGATTCCTGGCTAGCTCAAGTACATTCTGTACCTGTAAGACTTGCTGTCTCAAACAAGAGAAACATCACTAAAGGCATAAACTCCGTCTGCTTTGCAAACTGACCTTCTGCATGATGCCTTTCTCATAATAGTAGCGAAGGGATCGGCTCAGCTTGTCATAGTTCATGGCCGGACGGTTCTTTTGGATCCCCCACAGCCTGGCTACCTGTAGAATAAAGCATCAAAGTGCATGAATGTCCGTGAAGCCAAGCCAGGGGCAAAATAACATTATCCAGCGGAACCTCTTTTGAGGAAGGCTACTACAACACAAACAAATATTCACAACATTCAAATAATAGACTCAAACAATAATTATTTAGCAACTTTTCAACAAGAGTAGAACTCAAACTGAAGCACCCTGTATCCCAGAGAGGCATTCTCCTTGCCACTGCAGACCCCATCTGCTGTCACCACTTCTCCTCACTCCCCAGTACTCTGAAAGCCTGAGCTTGCTAAAGCTGTTTCATCCTATGCAGCACTTTGTCTTCAAGGATGACATTTTTACCAGGAGCCCAAGTATGAGGGAACATCTCCATTGGAAGACCCATGTGCCTTTCTTCCTCCTACTACATGATTTTCAGCTTTGTCCATGAGACTCGGCAATCTGTTGTAATCATATGTCAGCCCACCAAAACAACTCATCTGCACTGAAAGTGCCTGTAAAGGTTGATACGTAGCAAGAACAGCGCTAAATGCAGTTCTAATTGGAGCAAGATATGAGCAGGTATTACAGACGCGTCGGCCAGATATCATTTTGATATGTGATCAGTAGGGCTGAAAACTCCAAACCTCAACGTCAGCCTCAAGTATGGAGTGTGATAAGACAGCACAAGTCACTGCAAGCTTGAGAGTGAAGCGTCTAGGGAAATGGAAGCAGTGGGTCATTTGGCTCACTGCATTGCTGAGACTCTAAACTTACAAGCAGCCTTTCTTAAACCTCGTATTTTTGTCACCCGAGTGTTTTGACCTCTTCTAAAAACCTTGACTTGCTGCAGGGTCTCCTGAGCGCCGCTGATAGGCAGGAGCCTTCACAGGGCAGAGGAAAAGCCACTTGGGAATTTGCAGCCTCAGAAACAGTGGCTGCTCCCCCTGAGCCTGTAGAGAAGATAAATGGTTTCACCTCTTCTGGCTCAATGAGCTTGAACTCCATCCCTCTACCAGTCCAGGCAATGAAGTGGGAATTGGTTGGATCGTCCAATAAAGCCACAAGAAATTGCCAGAGCTGGAGAGATCCCCGTCTCTGGTATGGAGGTCCTTCCCGGTACCCTCCGGCTTCCTGCTTGATGTCTCCTGCTGAGAAGAGCAAACAAGGTGTTTCTAAGGGTAACAGTGCAAAAACAGTTGCAGGAAAAAGCACATTTCACAAATGTTTACCTGGAATGTTTCAGTTCACATAAAACCGAGTCACTAGTTCAGCAGCAGCTCTTCCAAGAGGAGCTCTAATGAACATCACAATTAAGCTACTTATGCTAGAAGGCCTGTTTGCTGTTAAAAAAGCTCAAGAAACAGGATACCAAAAAGCCAGGTATGACCCACGGCTAACACACCTGCAAGAATGCAGTGTAACGAACTATGTAGACAGTGGCCAAGTGGCTAGCAAAGATGCTGGGTAACCCTATCTTACACCCAAACTGCGGATAATTCTTTCTCCAACCTTCAAATTTTTCTGGAACAACACAGACATCATCAGTAAATGACCTCATCTGCTTGTCATAGCTGCAGCCTGAAAGAGAAAGCCACGTAGGCAGTCAGAGAAAAAACCAGGGTAGTACTGGAGGGCAATGAAATGCAGGGAAGAGAGTCACTGAGTTTCTTACCTAATGTATCTTCTGTAGTTGAATGGCTTGGATAACTCTCAACATTTATGTACATGGAAGGACAGCCGGGAACATCTACAGAACAATTAACAACTGCATTTAATTAAAAAGCACAGGAGAGAGAATGATCTTGCTCTCCATAAGTGGATAGTTAAGTGCAGCTGTCTAATCAACGTCCTCTTAGAGCCCTCCTAAAGGGTTAGTGGCAGACTGATGACTTTTTATGTCTCAGCCAGCCCACCACAACTTCATCTTCATCAGGTAGATGGAGCACAAGTCCTGTGAGGAGCGGCTGAGGGAACTGGGGGTGTTCAACCTGGAGAAGAGGAGGCTGAGGGGAGACCTTCTCGATCTCTACAGCTCCCTGAAAGGAGGAGGTAGCCAGGGGGGGTCGGGCTCTTCTCCCAAGGAACAGGCGATGGGACAAGAGGAAACAGCCTCAAGTTGCACCAGGAGAGGTTCAGGATGGATATTAGGAAAAGGTTGTTCACCGAAAGGGTTATCAACATTGGAACAGGCTGCCCAGTCACCATCCCTGGAGGTATTTAAAAGGTGTGTAGATGTGGTACGGAGGGACATGGGTTAGTGGTGGTTTTGGCAGTGTTACGTTAATGGTTGGACTCAATGATCTTAAAGGTCCCTTCCACTCTAGGCAATTCTATGATTCTACGCTTCCAATCATGAATTACTCTAGTAAATTTTTGTGGTACTACTACATGACATCCTTCAGAGTAGCCAGGATAGCCAGTCAACCACCTAAACACCACTCTTAATACAAAATCTTGGACAATGGGCTAAATTTGGATGACACCTCTCCCTCATCTTAGTTTAAGGTAAGTGTGCGCTCTGCTACTGCTTTCACGGGTGAGGAGGCACTGCATTTTTCTAGGGGTACTATGATGATGTTAATGGAGAGCAGCAGCATTTGAGCGTTTACTACAGCCAGCGTCTCACAAATGTAATTTCAGGTGTCTTAAGTCTCTCTGGCTTTTTCACATCACAATAGGGCCTTCTCACAAACAGTTGCGAAAACATAAAGGGAAAAATAGCTTGAGTTTGAAAACAAGCAGAAATTCTTTTCATTATCTTTGTGCAGCATGTATTGTTGCCTGGGCACTGCAATTTGTAGCTTCTGTATCTTGTGTTTTTCTGAATCCTGCATTTTCTGAACCAAACTTATTTTCCATCCACAACTGAAATGGAAGCTGCAACTGGGAGCTTCGGAAAGATTTACCTTGTTTCCCTCACACTCCTGTGTATAGCCATTGCTTTCAGTAGGCATTTTGCTGATGCTAAGGGCAGAAGGGTACTCTGAGCTGACAGACTGTGCATTATTACAATCGTAAACTACTCTCACAAAAAGCATTCTTCTGGGCTTGCACATTTTCTTCCCCTGTCTGGACAGAAGGACCCAGTGAAAGTGTAATATCAGCATAGCCACAGTGGTGGATTCTGTACCCTCAGAGGAGCTTTTTATTTATATGTTTATTTATGCTGAAAGAAACAATTCAAAATGTCCATTAAAATACCAGGAAACCAGAAGTAACATTCCCTCTAGAAGAGGGTATTGTGATGTCAGGGTAGCAAGTCTTTGGGCAGCTCTGCTGAAAAAATAAGATTTATCCCTTGTGGAAAAATAAGAGGATTACCTGATTGATCTGGTATCTAGAGAGCTATTTATGGAATTATAAACTTTTTTATCCTGCTATCCTCTGAAATCGCTGCTATCTGCTCTGTGTGCCCTGTTTCTGTGGGAAGTAGCAGGTGAAGACTGACAGTACAAGAGATGCAGAGCAGCACTCTTGCACTTGTCCCGAGTGCTCTGCGCTTATGCCTGTCCTTGGAATTGGCCGGTTTATTCTTAGCCACCCAAGTCTCTTTAAACTGTTTTAGTTTAGTTTTAGACTTTTAGACCTGTTTGTCAGAACAAAGCTGGTTTCTCTTGTGTGGTGAGCTCCAAAATGGAGCATCAGCTCTCTCTCTGTGACCTGCAGCCAGTTTGCAGTGGGTGTCACGTGCCGGTGAGAGACCTCAGCAGTGCGAGCTGACCCCCACCAGCGGGGCTGGGAGAGCTGCGTCTTTGCCTCCGTTTTGTGAATTCAATTCTTCTGCCCCCAGTCAGGGAAAAGGCACAGGGCCAAACGGTGTCGGAAGCTGCAGCTCAGGGTTGTGCAGTGCAATCCCTACACCCAGAGCAGCTTTCCTCTGCCGCTGCTTCAAGGTCCCCTCCTGCTGCAGGGATCTGAGACAGTTTTTCTGTACAAGCACCAAGATACTTGATTCCTTCCTTTCTGCTGCCGTTTACAGAACATTTTCAGCATAATTTCTTCAAAGCTGACCTCACTTCTTTCCCTTGTTACGACCTACCAGCTCACACATTCATCTGAAAACAAAAACTCCCCGTGAAAATGGGAGTGCCCTTTTCTCTATTTCTGATGGTGTCAGTGGGCTCAATATGAATTTTGAGAGTCTCCCCAATAGCTACTTATTCCCTTGGAAAAAAATGCATGCCTTTAATCTAATGGGTTTCTCATCACCTTCTAGCTCTTGTTAAATATCTACCGGAAAGTCCTTCTCAGAACACGGTATGGAAAGGGAATGTCCCAGCCTTCTCTTGGGTGCAGTTTCAGAGGGCAGTCCGGCCCAAACCATGACACAGACAGAACTGTTCATGTTTCCTGCTACATAGCCGCTTTCCCAGACCACACAGAATCACAGACTAGTGGAAGTTGGCAGGGACCTCTGGAGACCATCCCATCCAACCCCCTGCCAGAGCAGGGTCACCCAGAGCAGGTTGCCCAGGAACGCGTCCAGGCGGGTTTTGAATGTCTCCAGAGACGGAGACTCCACCACCTCTCTGGGCAGCTTGTTCCAGTGCTCTGCCACTCCTGAAGATGAAGTAGTACTGTTTCAAAGCCCAAAGACCACCAGTGTTCACCCAGGAGGTTGCTCACCCCCGCTGATGCCTCGCTTAAGCAATCAGAAAGAGCTAGTTCTGCCCTACCTGAGTCATAGACGTAGTCCACCTGCTCCTGCTTGATCACCACAGCTGCTGGGTACGGACGGCTGCTGCCCGCCCGGTTTGCTTGCTCATACCGCGGGTCATGGTACTCCTGTTTGAAGCCCTGGTGAGGGTACTGGAGGCAGGACTCAGACATCTGGCGCTGGTGGGCAACGGGATCTTCCTGGGCCATGCCCTGGGAGGAGGGGAAGGAATGGCACATCTCCACAGGTGGCTGGTACGCTGAGCTAGAAGAGGGGAGAGGACATGGGATGGCTGCTTTCTTGGCCCTCTGATCTCAGCCCTGGTGCAGGGCTGGTTGAGGGACAGAAATTTCCTTGGCCTCAGCCTGTTACTAGGGCTGCGGGAGCTGCACACAAAGCTGGGGCAAGGAAGAGACCCCAAAGAAAGATGTTTTCGAGGGCAGTGACACAGCCCATCGTTCACAGAATCTGACAGACTTAAGGTCACAGACTTCTTCAAACCTTAGGCAGCAGTGGTGGGTCCCAGGTACTTTGGATGGGGGGGATCCTGTGATTGCTGGAAACTGAGCACTTTTATCCGGATACTGCAGCCCCTCCTCCCTGAATCTCCGAGGAGGGCAATCCTTCTTGACAGTGGCTGCCTGCTCCTGGCAGTAACTCACCTGTTTTCGTTGAGGTATCCACAGCTGGATATGAGGCGGGGTGGCCCCGCAGGGGTCAGGAAGCTCCTGTCCTGTCTAGGGAACTGTTGGAGCGGTGACTGTATCGGGGTTCCTGGGTTGGGGGACTTGATTCCAACTTGTCTGGGTTGATCATAGGCACTGGGACAGTCAAACAAATATTGGAGCATTACAGTTCTCCAAGAAGGACTTGTGGCAGCACCTGGGGAGAACGCGTCACAGGCAGACACGCTGTCCCTCTCTGCAGCCACCTAGGCCAGAAAACTCCCAGCATAAACTCCTTCCTTTCTGATTATTAGTTGGCCCCAAGCACGATAGCAATAGCCCCTCAAGGAGAAAACAGAGGAAGGTGTCTGTACCGAAGAAGCCATACTAAAATTGAGGCAAGTAGCTGGGACTGTGGGCAACGGTGTCAGGAATTTCCTTGTGGGACAGATTTTTGGAAAGCAACGTAGAGAGGAGTGTGATAGATGTCAAAACTGCTCTTAGCATCAGGAGAGCTGAGGAACAGCACTAGGGAGAAGAAAAAAGAGGCAAGCCCAGATCTACTCTGCACAGGTCGGAGCAGGCAGCCGTGAGCTGACCCTCTGGTTAATTCGTGTTGCAGCACGCGTGCACTGCCCCTACCCAACAGATGGACCAGATTGTTGTCGTAACGCTTAATTATTAGATAATGCAGTAGCATTTGATTTCATAACAGCTCGTGTCCCTCCCCTGTGTAAGCCGCGTTACCTGGCGTAAAGGCACTGCTCGCCATTGTGGTACTGGAACGGCTGCTTATGGCTGCAGGACAGCGTGGGGTCCGAGGAGGGACTCTGCGGCTCCTTTTTAATCTTAGCAGGAGGACTGTGAAAAGCTACTGTGGGAGAGAAATGAAAGATCAAGCTGACGCTTTTCTTGTCTATGGAGAAATATTTTTATCAGCCAGTAAAAAGTCAGTTGAGACGCCACCACCTTGTCCTTGTTCAGATGGCTCTGAGAGAAACAAAATACCTACACGCACAACTGTTCACTGGACTGTCCTGAGCTCTGCCCTTGATTTAGTAATGTCTGTATGATACACCAAACTTAAAAGAGCAAATCTAAGGTAGTGTAAACATGCTCCATGATAATCCAGAGCACTTTGAAAAGGATTTAGAGTGGGTATTTCCTAACCTGTTCAGGGCTGGGACAGACATTTTCTGTTATTTCATAAGGGGGAGCATGCACATACTCTATTTTTCAACACATAGAGGCAAAGTTTTGATTTGCATCATGCAAAATGCTCTTTCATTGACATACCCGGTAAGCGTGTCTTGTGAGTAGCATTACCATGTAGCACTGTATTAAATTATAATGCATTAATATGATGACACATTGTAGATTTCCTGATAGTATCAGTTGTCCTGTAGGACAATAAACGTAAGGTTTTTGTAGACACAGGTACAAAAGCTGAAGGTTTTCTGTGGGAAAATACTATTATATGTATTGCATACCATTACAGGCTGACACCAGCCAGCTTGCTCACAGACACCTGACACAAGTAGTGTTTTCAGAAGCACCTAACCAATTCAGATAGCTAAAATCGCTTTTCCAAAGGAACTGCGTCAGCATTAGAGGACAGTACAAAACAGAAGTCTGACTTACGAGTCCTTGCTTTCGCTATAATATACCTCAAAGTTTGAAGAGCAGCTTGCAGTCCTCTCAGTGGCCTCTTTGGATTATCTCATTTCATTAATTGTATCAAGTTAATACTTCAGCACTCGGGGAAAAAGGCCAAGCCCTTCTCCAGCATACTGTGATTCCTGGGCAGGAGGCTGCCACTCTGGCACTCAGCAGCTGCCTGGATCATTTCCAAAGGCGCTTTTCCCTTTGTTGGATCTCTTCTATGCTAACAGTCCAGCATCCCTGAATGTGGCATTGGGAGAATCTCGCAACTTCTCTGCTCATCCAAAATACCAGTGACAGTCCAGAAAAAAAAAAAATTAAAAGGTTTCTTTTCATTTTTGGTGCGCTGGTCTGTGGTCATAGCCTGATACAGATGAAGAGGGATATTTCTGGTCTGGTTAGAATTTCATGAATAACAAATATGAGTTGCAGTTTACAGCAACAGGAAGTAGGATGTGGGTATTGTTACTTCTTATGCTTAATTAAATCCAGCAGGGAGCAAAACTTTCTTCACTAGTTCCTGAGGAAAGCTTGTCCTGGACGAAGGACATAGTAAGCATCTTTTACCTTTGCCTCTGGGCTCTGCTGCTGCTGTTAGGAGGTCACTGACACTTAAGAAGGAAAGAAAAGGAACCCTAGAAAGGTCTAGGCTTGTTTTTCAAACAAGGGAAATATCTACCTTCTAAATCAAAACTGTAAGCTCTAAATAAGGCTAGCTCCAGTCCTCCTTTGCCAGCTTACTCCCACCTTTTCAAGCTGACACAATGCCGCTCACAAAGCCTGGGATGTCCAGAGCTGTGATTACAGTTTTAAGAATGAAGAGTAACATCCTGATCTGTTAATACCTCATATTTTTGCTGAGTTTATTTCGGGACTGACCTGAACTGTACATGCACCGGCTGTCCTCAAGCCATTCTCCTTCCCATAAAGCTCTAATTGTCCCTCCAGAAGTGCTGCAGCAAGCGGCTATCAAAAGGGCTGGAGAAGCGAGTGCTGCTGTCTCTCTTAGCATGGGATATTAAGGCCACTTTCTATTGTGACCATCCCTCCCCAAAATTAATTTTCTCAGCCAGAAGGGGAAAAAAAAACCAAACAACCCCAAACCTGACTTCTTTTGCCTGCCTTCAGTTTCAGCGTACACCAGAAAAGCCCATCTTTACATCACGCCAGCACCCAAAGGGACCCAAACTGCTTGGCAGAATCAATATAAAGAAAGAAATCCATAAGATACCAGAGCGTCATATTGTTTCTGGCTGCTATTCTTTCTCAGGGACAACTGGCTCCCGTAGCCCATCCTGGGGCTGCCGTCAGTCGTAGCCGAGGGGCCTGTTCACCAACAGCTCTTGGCACCGTCCAAGCTGATGGCAGGTGTGAGAGCGCTGACCCCGTGGGCCTGCCCCACGCCAGGGGTGGAATCAGTATCCCAAGCGTGACACTCATCATCTGTGCAAACACCCCAGGCCCAGGGAAGGGTTGAAAGAGAAAAGGGTCTTTTTGTGCCTGGGGCATCCATTTCCCTTCTGTCTGCAGCAGCTCTTTTCAATGTGGAGAGTAAACATCCAAAAATACTGATGTGTTAGCTGAGTCTCAGGGGAAAAAAAATAATAAATTGCTGAACTCCACTGAAGTTTCAAGAAGCTAGATGTGCTAGGAGCAGCCAATTCTTTCCCAGCCCCTAATAGTTGGAACAGGCTATCGCGTTACAACTGGCTCATTCATTCATTCAGAGTGAAACATGGGACCAGCCCTCTCCTCAGTTCTAGGTCAAACTGAGGAAGAAACAAGATATACGACTCAGAGAACAAGCCCAGCTGTGCTGCAGGGGCAAGTCCAGGGGAAGGAGGCAGACAAGAAGAACCAGTAAAAATGCTTCATTTTAGTTTTCATGGGGAAAACTGCCCTGGGCAGAGAGGGGTATCAGCATAGGAAGGGCACCAAAGTTGACTGCACCAGCTTTAAGTGGACATCTCTACTCTCAGTTAGCTGCCAGACATGTATATGCCCAGGGAACCGTGAGGCATCTTCATGTCGCCTTGACACACCTGGCAAACATCAAGCTCCGTGTTCCTGCACCTGCTTGCAACACAGAGCTGTTCACAACAGTCCGTATTCACTTCAGGCATGCAGCCTTAGCCCAGCACCGGCTTCCAAATGAAACGGTGGCATGCTGTGAGGTCCAGCTGAAGCAGAAAAGAGTTGCATGGCCATTGAGTGGAAGGTTTCTATCCGTACACTTGTACCTGTGCGAAGTTCAGCTCCTTTGTAAGGCGAAGTGCTTTGACCAGTTGTAGAGTCTGGACACACGCGTGCAGTCTGTCCAGTGGGCAGTCCCCAAGAACAGAGAGCGAGCAGGCTAGCGAGCATCTCTCTTCGGGGATACCGTGCCAGGCAGCACAGGCCCATATCTCACAGAGGCCATGCTGGCAGCAGGTGCTCAGCCAGAGGCCACAGAGGTGAGCAGAGCCCCCAAAAAAGCACCTACAGGAGACATAGTGACGATAATTCCATGTACAGTCCAATTTCTTTTGCTTTGGGAGGAGTAATAGCTCAAATTTTACCTTTGATTGTCACAGTAATGCATTTTCTCAGCTGTTCAGGGGTACCTAATTATTCACACACACACACCCCCCAACTAAAATACACATCCCTTGAAATCACTCTGCATAAAGGACTGCGGTAGTTACCACCTCACAAAGATACTTTTGCATTGTCCAGATGTAGATGGCCTTTTTTTTTTTTTTTGGTCACCATCACAATGTAGAAATGAGTACTTTAGCCATGCCTGTGTGTTGCGTTTATATATTTGTTTGGTTTAAGCGTATCCTGCCCTTCTCCCCTGAGATATGCAATCGACCCCACGCTACTTACAGTTTTCTGAATGAAAGTCAGGCACAAATTGCTCATCTCTGTCTGGAACCTGAGCTGCCAGGAGAGGAAGGGAAGGCAGGGGGTGGGAGGGAAGAGGGAGGGAGAGAGAGAGAGAGAGAGAAGGGAGAGATTTAGATTCGGCACTTTGTATGGTATAATTAACAGTAAGGCAGAAATAAGTCTATGCAGGAAAGATCTGAGCTTTGTGCTGGGATGCACTTTAGCGACTAGGGATAGTTTCCCTTTGGGATTAATGATTGCAGTTCTGCCTGCAGATTTACCCCTTAACAGCCTGCCAGTTTCTTTCTCCCTTACCTTTAGAAATAAGGACAACAGCAAGCTTATTAGCTCAGGGTTCACAGTTTTCATTAGAAACATAACATGTAGGGATTTTTAAGCATTTGGCATAGGAAAAACAACCGATCAATTTGGAAAGGCTATGCCAAAGTGATGAGTAGAACAGGAAGCATCTGTGCCTTCGTATACAATCCTTTCAGTAGCTCCAGCAGCAGTGGATGGCTTGGCATTAATGGAATAGGCTACAACTTGTAAATCAGCAGGAGGAGACCACTTCAGAAGAAAACAAAAATTAAAAAATTATCCAGTAGCAGGAGAGGGAAGTTGTTAATAGTGCCTTGCATGTATGTGCGATTTTGCAAATGGGAAATGTAAGAGGAAGCACTGGTGTAGTCATAGAGAAGCTGACAGCAAACAGCTGCTCTTTTCCCCACAAATCAGTGCAGTAAAGCTTATTTCTAGGCATCTGCCCTGGGGACAGCACTGTTAGTACAGCTCCAGAACAACAGCAAGGTCTAAGATATTTAAATATTCCAAAGATTGTCTAATAAATATATCTAAAAGCCTGCAGAGGCCTCATTTGCCTTGGAACAGCCGACCTCACTAGAACAAGGTGTTGCCGAACGTGGTAAGCAGTGCAATAGTTAACAACATTAGCTTAGTGTTAGGAAGCTTCAGGCTTAATGCCTCCTTTGGTGAAGCTCATGGGTGTTTGTCTGCTGACTTGAAAAGTCACTTTATAAGGTGATGCCTCTTCATGACTCAGGGGTTCATATTTATTCTGGCTACCGTGCCAGTTGCCAGAAAAAAAAATTTAAAATTTTATACTCGTTATCTACTTCATATACTTCCAATACAGATAGACGTTTTCTTGTTCTCTCCAAACTATAATTATACTTAAAATAACTGGGATACCTAATCGGCTATTTAAAGCCTAACCCCAGGTTTATTTTAGTCACTCAGACTGCATGTATCAACGTGTGCCTCGCCATCTCCCACACCGTTTTCGGGATGTGGAGTGCCGTAACTAAAGCTTGCTGACTAAGGATACACAAAGCAGCGCATCTCTCCTCCTTGCAGTCAGCACAGATCACTAACTACCTGCCCAGTGGTAAAAATGGTGTAGAGGAAAACTTTAGATTTTCAGTAACGAGGCCTAGGATTTTTCAGCATCTCTTTCTTTTAAGAGTCATCTATATGCAGACATTATTCTGCAAAGGAGAAATCAGGTGTTAATTAACACTATCAAAAGTATTCTAAAAAGCTAACACAGGGATACCCCTATGGATGAAATCACACAAATACATATATTGACACATATATACACGCGTGTATGTGGTTTAAATTTGTTAACGTTTTTCATACGACTGATAGTTTGTTGTGAAATTATATTTGCAGTTTGCTTCCTTCCGAGGTTTGTTCCTCTTTTATTTCAAAAGTAACACCAAGAACTGTAAATAAAATAGCTAAGTTTCTTAAGTAAATGTGGTAGAGGCACATAATAAATAACATATTTTGTGTTTTCACTTTCTTTTATTTTTCTTCTGCATTGTTTAAGAAGGCACTCTGAAGTTTTCAGTTGCCTTCTCATGAACAAATGCTACCATACAGACACGTACAAGACATTAATGAAAAAAAAAAAATATATTTTCACCATTCAGGAAAATAATTTGACATACTGGTGAATACAGAAAAACAAACGACAGTTTGCTTCAGAGGGCAACTTTTCCTGTTAAAAGTCTGGAAAGGGGAGTCGCTATGGGAGAAAGTAGCTCCCCATATACGCGGTCTAAAATAATACACTAGGATATTAAAACATGCACTGAATTTCCCAGAGAGTTCCCTTGGACTCTGACTAGATGCTACGAGCTATTAAAAAAAAAAAGTCTGCCTTATCATTTACTAATCACGTATAACAGCAGATTACCTCTTTCCATACAATGCTGTGAGACCACGTGTGACCTTCCCTTCACCCCAGGATATTTATGAATTTATTCTACAAAGACTTTGCTGCATATTGTAAGAGATTCTGTGCAAATTCTTCAGAATAGCGAGCTAGAAATATTATAAAGCCTTAGAAAGCCTAAAACTGAAAGTCTACCAGAAATCAATTCTGAGACAAATTTATCTTATTGGCAGCTCAAGGTTTTTGAAGATTTAAGAGAAACCAGTCTCAAGCATGCGTGCACATTCAGCAGATCTATTAGACGACCAGCAATTAATACCCCTTTTTCTGTTCTGATGTAAGTTAGGTGTTTCCATCCTGGAACAGCCTCCAGCTAATTCCTCTTTCATCCTTGCAATCTTTACACTCCTGAACACTGCCTCATCAATGTAATTTCATTTCAGCTTGAAATGAACATAAAACATTTGAGTTTTTTTTTTTTTTTCCCTTAATAATCTTACTTAGTTGGCAAATACCTTTTTGGAGGCTTAAAAAAAAAAACCTGTTTGCCATGATTCTCCTTCACTTGTCGCAAAATTAGGGCAAATAACCCTGCTCAAAATGCCATGTATATTTTTATATTATTATTGTTAAATAGTTGCTAAGTACCTATATATCGCAGTAAGCACTTTTAAATTTATCAAGAGTCTGTACTTGAGGATATGTTTTGAATTTTCTAGAAAATGGATCATTTGTAGTGCTGGAATTAGAGCAAATTTACTGTACTGTTTAAAACTAGTTTCACTTGGAATTAACGGGACTCCCTGGGATTTGAAGCTTTCTCTTCCTTGAGGTTAAAAGGCAAAACAATTTAGACACCAAACTGAACGGTGTGTAAATTACAGGAAGGTCCCCTCAAAGAATTATCTTAAATGAAGAAAAAAAAAAAAAAGTTGAGAAGCATTTTGTTCTCCAAATTAAAGAATAGTTTATCGTTTGCTTAAGAAAATATCGACGTTCTGGCAACCGACAAAGATTAAGTGACAAATTAGCATAAAATCCAACCAGTTACAAGGAGCCTGAAACGAAAATTGTAACCAGGAAAATGGGCCAACTGCCAAGTTCCATTCATAAGCAAATACCCAGCACAATGGTGTGATTCATGCGTCTTCATTTACACAAGCCAGAGGTTGGCGAGTCTGAAAAAAAATACTTCGTGTTTGGAGCTAGGCAAACAAAGCAAAGGAGCGGGACAAACATCAAAAGACAAACAACTGAAAGACGAGCGAAACGCAACAGAGCCGGGGGAAGGAGCCTACCTTCTGTCAGCCAAGTCTCCTGGAACTGGCTCAAGTCCTGGAAGAGCTCTGCGTGGAAAGGGAGAGGTTTCCTCAGCGGACAACGGGATGCTCCAGCGACGGAGATCCGGGCGGAACGAGGAGGTGGGGGCGGAGGCGCGGGGGGAGGACCCGGTCCCTGCCCCGAAGCCTTCCCGTCCCCATCCCTCCCTCCAACCCCGGCCCCCCCCTTACCTTCCGAATCCCGCGCCGGCGGCGGGCCCGGCTCCCTGGGTCTCTTCCTAGCGCCCATCAGAGCTCCGCCGCCCGGACCCTGGCCCGGAGGCTGCTGCGGAAGGAGCAGATCAGCGCGGGGTCCCTGACCGGAGCGGGCCCCGGCCCGGAGCCCCCCCGCCCGACGGAGCCGCCTCTCACCTGCGGGAATGTGAACGGCACCTGCTGGTCCAGGTACCCCTTCATCCTGCCGCCCGGGCGCTACCTCCGCGGGCTCGGGGGCGCCGCCTCTCGGCGGGCACCTGCGGAAGGCAGC
>VYZM01018687.1:60883-82586 GCA_013398915.1 Dromas ardeola | reverse complement strand
CAAAAAAAAAAAAAAATCAGCTACAGTTGGGACCTGGTGATAATAAGATAATAATTTGTGGAATGATTGGAAAATCTGGAAGAGAAAAAGAAGGAAAGGGGAAAGTTATCCTTAAGTCTAACTGGAAATTGTGCATCTTGGACATGTTTTCTCTACAGCTAACACCAGCAGTGCGATCTACTTATATGCTTGCTATGAAAGGGGTATCTGTTATGCATAATAACATGTTTAAGTACCTAGACAATATATATTTTGATCTTCACACTAGCCGGCTACAGCTCCAGTGTTCCCAGGACCCCACTCTGTCAGGAAGCCTGACTGAAACACAGTTCTAACCTGTCTATGAGGGCAAAACAAAAACATGCTCCTTGTCAGGAAGTTTACATCCAGCAACTGCTCCCACATCCCCAAACGTTGTAGATGCTGTTAAATACAGCTCTGGAATTTAAACTTACTCTAGTTTGAGACGATCACTGAAGCATATGAGTTTTACTGAATTTGTTTCTGCTCCATATATTTTGTAACAATCTGATCAGGCTGTTAATTTTAATCTAGTTTTATTGGAGAATTGGAAGAGAATATTTCTCCCAGTTAGATTGTTGTTAGGCAATTTATACTTTAAATGTCTTACACAGCCTAAGTGTCAACAGATATTCATGCTTTGCACTTTTACCTATGCACGTCATAGCAAAATGGCAGTTTGACTCTCATTTATTAGTGCCACATTTCCTGGTTAAGAGATAATGCAACCTTTGTTACTTTAGATGTGATTTCAATATACGGCTGTGCTCTGAACTCTAAACCGGATGGGATTTTCTACTGTAATGTTTATTTACTTTGTGATGTTCTGATTTCCCATCCAACTGGCAGTGACAGAACTGCTGATGGAGGAGGAGCCTTGGGTCTCAGCACAGTTGTCTTCCCACTTCCCTGTCACTCAGAAGAGGGACTAGAGATTCTCTGGAGAACAAGTCTTGTGAGGAGCGGCTGAGGGAGCTGGGGGTGTTCAGCCTAGAGAAAAGGAGGCTGAGGGGAGACCTTCTCGCTCTCTGCAGCTCCCTGAAAGGAGGGGGTAGCCAGGGGGGGTCGGTCTCTTCTCCCAAGGAAAAGGCCATAGGACAAGAGGTAAAGGTGTCAAGTTGTGCCTGGGGAGGTTTAGGATGGATATTAGGACAAATTTCTTCACCGAAAGGGTTATCAAGCATTGGAACAGGCTGCTCAGGGAAGTGGTCACCATCCCTGGGGGTATTTAAAAGATGTGTGGACGCGGTGCTGAGGGACATGGTTTAGTGGTGGACTTGGCAGTGTTAGATTTACGCTTGGACTCGGTCATCTTAAAGGTGTTTTCCAACCAAAATGATTCTATGATTCCTAGTCAGAGTGGTCACTACAGTTAATGAGCGCGTACGTGTGAATGAAAAAGCAGAAGGGCACGGTGTAGATGTGAGCTCCCGTGACTGACTGTGTGAATTTGACACAGCAAAGTCACCATTTGCACTAACCAGGCAATAATGCTGGGTTTTTGTTTTTTTTTTTTTTTTTTGCTGTGACCGAGATATGTTGCCAGGACTATCCATTACTTTTACTATTGATTTGAATGAAATTAAGATCAACTAATTCCCATTTGTATTGGAACCTTTCTGTAATGGGAATGTATATACACGTTGACATATGGATGTGCGTTTATATCTGTGCATACCTATGTAGGATACCTGAAATTTTCCTAACACCTATAAAGGTACTCTACAGCAGACGAACTACATAGAAGGTTTTTTTTGAGGGCTGCACAGAGGCAGGATCTGGGACAAACTTTGCAGGTTTTTTATTGCTTTTGAGCCTGTAAAAAATGCCATACAGCCTAATTAGAAGGATGGTATTAATTAGGGCTAGACATACCAGCCACTTTTTTTTGTCAAAGCAATTTACTAGCAGTAAAAAGCGAGAAAGCGTGAATCCCAATGCTAAGAAAGTCAGCAAGCAAATGGACACATGGAACTAAATTGCTAAATTTATCATTTAAAGTACCTCATGGTTTTGAGTCAACTTCAAGATATTTGGGGATTTATTTTTTTAGTTTCAATTAGCTGGGTTTGACATTAATATAAACAGATACACTGTTCCTTTTGTCTCTAGGAAATATTCTGACTCCACTGAGTAGGATTCAATAGGTCCCAGTATCCAGGCAGGAATTAGTGGTAAAAAGAGAAGAAGCACAAAATTCATAAAACCAGAAAAATATTTTTCATCCACTGGTCTGGGCAACTTAGGCCAATTATTTGACACATTTCACTTGTATTATGAGCTCTTGGGCTGGATACAAAAAGCACATAGTACATCGCCTTAAAAGCAAAGAAACCTTTAAGAAACAGTCCAAGAGATGCAGGAATCGAATGGGGCAGTCCTGATGGCACAGCTGATCTTGATGGGGAGTTAAGTGTCACAAGGTGAAACTGATGCGGCTGATCATGAGCAAGGCTGTCTCTGATTACCCCTTGATGACAACAATGGCCTTGGGGGGCCTTGGGGGGCAAGCGATGCTTTAAATCAGTTTGCCCATCAGCCTGCTTCTTCTTGGGGCCTGTACTCTCCTTGGTAGTCTGTGTGAATCCTTCCTTCTGTTTTCATAAAATTGAAATAGTGAAAATACTGTTGGTAAATAATTTGGAGGATGTAGAGTTTATAAACGGGGCACGAGAGAGGAGAGATGGATTGGATTCCTGCAAAAGCTGCTGACTTCACGTCGGGAAATATTCAGGACAGGCAAAAGGTTAGTAGAAATTATAAATAACAAATTACGTACCTTGCTTGATACTTTCTCTTTCCGTTCCTCATGTGCTTGTTGTACAAATATGTCACGTTTGTTTTCAAAAGCTGACTAATCAGATGTGGGAAAATGATTCTGGGGTTTCTCTTTGTAGGCTTAGCAATTAACATTCAGGGTGATTAATTACCTTCTATTACTTTTTTTCTTAAAGCGTAGAGTGTGTGAAGAGTTCGGAAGTGATACACGAACCAGAGGAGAACTGATTCTTGCATGTAAAGTATTAGCCATAGATTTATTCCAACGTTGTAACCCATATTGCCTGACGTGTTGCATTCTACTGTTCCTGCAGCCCAATAGCCCGTAGAACTTTGCTTATGAGATTTGCTGTGCTTTTCATCTCTAGGTGACTTTCTATAATGAAAGTGGTCCCAGTATGCAAGGAATTGTCTGGGTAGGTTTCTGTAATCTTTGTGGCTGTCTGAGACACAATGCAGAGACTCTGGAGAAAGCATTTTTCTATAAGGTCTTGTGAATAAAATGCCCCTTTTAAGTATTCATGCCAGCTACTTTTTATAATGCTCTGAATGAGAGAAGACAGTTCAGGCACTTTGTCTGCAGGAAGGAAGCAATTAAATTATTAGCACTTTGAGAAATTAAATGATGTAAGTTATGGCAGAATAAGTTTAGCAAAATGTTATAATGTAAGAAAACAATTAAAAAGAATTATATAAGGTTGGGTGGCTTCTTTATTGTGATAGAGTGAGCACTTAATTGATTGTCACATTGCTATAATGTATCAGGGCAGTTGTGAGAGCAAATAGAGAAATCTCTGATCAGGTTGTATGGAGATGAAGTGCAGGCAGAGGGACATGTCTTCTAGGGAAATGGGAGTGAGCAGCAGCCTCCCACCCTCAATCCCTTTTCCCTGGATCCTGTGAAGAGACGTGAGGTACAGAGAAATTCCCTATCGTTCTCTTCAGCTTCCAAAACATAATGCTGCAAGATTACATGTAGCTCTCCTCACGACAGTGATGCGAGATACAGAAATGCTTCAGAATTAGATCCCAAAAATGGGAGAAGCACAGAGGTTGCTCTATCAGCACTGGCAATGGAGCCCTCTGGCTTTGGACTAGCCCTGCCGCTGGCACCCTGTTTCTTTCTGAGAGTATTCGCGAATCTGCAAACCTTCCTGGGCTGTTAGTCAGATGTTTTCTGAAAGAAGCTGGAAGAAAATTATATCCTTTCCCATAAACCCATTGCACTTTGTTTAGCACAAAGAGAAGCAAGTTTCTGGCCAGGAAAGCAGCTGTATTAGAGGAAAGGAAATTAAGCTAGGAGTAGCAAGCTGCAAATCACTCATATTGTTGCTCTGAAGAATCATTTTCTTAAAATCTTTGAAGATAACTCTGTGCTTGCTGGTACTCATAGATTTCACACAATGCGCGGGCAGTCTTCTGTTTCGTTCTTAGTATGGCTTGTACCTTTGCTGTGACTGCTTTGGGTCCTGCCCTGCGGCTTCATGAAGCTCAGAAACAAAACCAAAAAACCTAAACTAGTTTTGGGTCATAGATGGTGTTCCCCAGGGCGGATCAGGAGCATGTGTGCACACTCACCAGTCTGTCTCTGGGGCTGGGAGGAGTCCTGCTTGCAACCCCACCACTGTCTGCATCTGGGTGAGCGCTCTCAACTTCTGTGCCTCAGTTTCTCATCTGCAGAGGGGGGAGGTATTTGTATACTTCATGGATGCTGGAGGTGTGTCATTAATTAGTGCATGCAGAGTACTTAAGTTGACCAGAAAGGGGAAAGGATTGGGTTAAATCTGTTGCAATGAAAGTTTTGATAATTATAAGCATAATAATCACTTTCTTATAATACAGTTTGGCGCCTTTATTGCTCTAATTACGGAAATCATAGCAACCTCTCCCTAAATGTCTACATTACTACTTAAAACAAAGGCATTGAAAGGCATATGCGGGTGAAAGATACGTATAGGCCATCACTCTGCAAAGTGTTACGGATTTGGGGAAAAATCTGGAAGAGAGTCACACAGCTTGAGCAGCATGAAGAATATGATGCTGAGAAAAGCTTAGAGGAGTTTAGAGCATGGAGCCTGCGTTGCTCAGGAGTCAAAAGGGAGCTGTACCCCTTTTGTAAGGCATTTGAAGAAATGCCTGCCTTGGTTACCAAGTTGTGCTTCCAACAGATATGACCTTAAGACTCCCAACCTTTCTTTCGTATAGGTTAAGGCAACAGTATGAAGCATTAAAAGTCAAGAGTATGAGAAGAGGGCCCCTCAATCTCTGCAAGCCCTGCTCTCTTTCCCTTTCTTTGCTCTACTCCTCAGTTTTCACTGTTTTAAAAAAAAAAAAAAAGTTCTGCCCTAAAACACTCTGCTCAGTTTTGTCTTGTGAGTGGTGCTCTCCTGGCTTCATCTGCTCTTGTGATGCTGGCTGTTATGCAGCTCTGCAGTTGGAGGATATTTGTGTTTTCACTGTTTTAACCAGGGAGACCAGGGGTGACCAGGGGTGACACAGAGACGCTACTGGAATAAGGTGCCACATGCAAGAATTAGGGATTTTGTCAGCAGCACTTGGACATGCAGCTGACTTGTACTGAAGTGCAAGGGGCCAAAAGCAAAAAAGGAGGTAAAGAAGGTGCTGGTAATTACCAAGCACTCAATCAAGGCAGGAGAGAGCAACCCAGACTTCACTGGTAGTTGTAGAGAGCCAGGGTACCAAAGCAGGACACATAGCTGTTAGCAGGTACTAGCAACTTATCCCATTATGGTTGAAGTAACCACCAATAAAACCTAATCAATGAAATCCCTTTTAAGTTGGTTGGATCAGTGACCCAGAAAATAGCTCCCCTGCAGAAAAGGAAATGATAGTCTATAAAGTGAGAAGTCAATGGGAAAAATCTATTAAAGCGAGTGAGCTATAAGGAGACCTTTGGTGTTAACTGAAACCTTTTGGAAAGAAGCCACAAAACTCAGAGCAGACTGTTAACCCTCCAAATGCTGGCATGCCAGAAAGGGGCCATCTGTCCTGCTGTAGTCCCGTAGAGGGCACTGCAGACAGCCCCGCTCACACCTTGGTCATTTGCTCGTTTGCAAGGAGATGCCAATCAGCTGGAATGAGATGCAGCAGAAATACCAGGGCAATCAGGCAGGCTTTCAGGCTCAGCTGAGAAGTTCCACAACAGAGAATTGCAGAGTCCCCAACAGCGTGGGTGGGGATGATGGTGATCGCTGGTCTAGTGACAGGCAAGACTTTGAACTAATTTCTCCCTCTGCCGAACAATCGATTCACTGTACACCTAGAATTATCACTCGGCTTTTTTCATATTAAAGAAGTCGGACAGAAGCCTAGTAATCAGCATGGCATCTTGAGCCTAAGACAGTACAGAAGATGAATCTGGTAAACCCAAGAGTGCATTATGAAGGAAAGGGTTTTCTGGCACGCAAATTCAAAATAACCCACCCGACAAAAGAAGCTGGGGAAAAAAAAAATATTCCATTTATCATAGGATTCTTCTTTTGGTCCCAAAAGCAGCCTTCTGTTGTCTAGCTTTAGACAGTATTGATTGATTGTTAAGACTAGAAGACAAAAAGCAGAGTCTCTGCCTTGCTACTGCCTCTTATCAGGAAATTGTTCTGTTATGTCAGAAACTAAACAGGGATTCAACAGACATGGGAACATAATAAAATCACAACAAAACTGGGAAAAGCATCTTGAAAGAAGTTATTAATTAATACGGACCTCCTGAAAATCTAATCATTCAGATTATGCTGTGCATTAAATTCCAGCTAAGCTTAATTTGGCTCAATTAACTTGTAAAATATTTTTACAAAGTGCTAGATCATCCACATTCATTACATAAAAATGAAGAGAAATTCAGTAATGCAAAAGAAGTCGGGTATTTAGGAAAATTAGTTATCCAGAGCTAGATCTTGATCAATCAATACAGACTTTATCCTTGCTCATGAATCCCTGTAAAGAAGCTAAGAACATCCATGTGGAAGCAGAAGTAGCAGTCAAATCTGTTTCCTCATTTTCAGTTTTAAAAGTATTGGAAGTAATACAGCAAATTTGCCCCCTGGGACACTTAGCCCCTTTTGCTTTTCTCTTCACTTGCTGCCTTTGACTTTTTTATTACATGGAAGAAGAAAAGAGTGGGGGCGGGGGAAGAAAGCTTGTAAACACCAGGAGACAGGGTGAAAAACATGTGTAACCTCTGCGTACCCTTTTTAAAAGCAGTAAGAAAAATCCATAGAATTACAGTTTGAGAAAACTTATTTTCTAAAGGAGCTGCCTTGGGACTGGAAGGTCAGAGAGCTGCAGGAGCTGAGATTTTTTTCTTCTTGTAGTAACCGTTATGTTAAAAGTCCAGATTCTGAAAGTCTGAAAAGAGGATCAGTTTTTTTACCTTGTTTTCTTTATAAACTGCTTAGTCCTGGTGTTTGGCCAAGTAGGCTTGGCAGAGAGAACTTGGTGCTTAGTGAGGGGAAGAAATGAGTCATCCGTTTACAGCACAACACGCTTTCTGAATGAAGCCCCTGCTGAGGTGGGGTTCATGCTGCTTTGCCAGACAAACTGGTATATGGCATACTGAAAACCTAAAGATATACAAATAGAATATGTATTTTATATTAAATTAATTTAAAATTTACAATTTAAAAGCCATTTTAAGTCAGCATACATGTACCTCACAAAATAGGCCACTCTTGGTCTTGAAGGAGTAAATGGTGTTGTCTTTTTCTGACTGTGGACATATTTATACGGGGAAGCTAGGAAAGTCCCCTCCCTAACCCCGCTGTAAGTAAAGGTAAATGGTAAAGGACAAGAGGAGACACCGCTGTTCAAGCTGTGTGCCCTCCCTGGAGCTGGGGAAGGAGGCAGTTCTGTGCGCTTCGGGGTGTGGGGATGATGAGGTTCCTGAGCAGCAGATCACAGAATTACAGAATGGCTGGGGTTGGAAGGGACCTCCGGAGATCATAGAATCATTGAATGTGTTAGGTTGGAAGGAACCTTTAAAGGTCATCTAGTCCAACCCCCCACCAGAGCAGGGTCACCCAGAGCAGGTGGCACAGGAACGTGTCCAGGAGGGGTTTGAATGTCACCAGAGACGGAGACTCCCCCACCTCTCTGGGCAGCCTGGGCCAGGGCTCTGCCACCCTCAGGGTAAAGAAGTTCCTCCTCATGTTGAGATGGAACTTCCTATGTTCGAGTTTGTACCTGTTACCCCTTGTCCTGTCTCTGGGCACCACTGAAAAGAGCCTGGCCCCATCCTCCTGGCACCCCCCTTTAAGTATTTATAAGCCTTGATAAGATCCCCCCTCAGTTGTCTTTTTTCCTAACTTGAAGAGACCCAAATCCCTCAGCCCTTCTTCATAAGAGAGGTGAGGAACAGCCTTGTCTCACCAGATCAAAGGTCGCATCTTGCTGGAGCTGCCAGCCTTGTGCACCTCTGTTGGTCTGGCCAGATCCCAAACCCCTGGATCCCAGAAGCTTTTGCAGCATGGGAGTGTGCCCTTGCTCTTATGACACAAATCAGACAGGAGCAGGGTGTAGCTGATCTGTGTGTTTTTTTGTTTTTTTTTCTTTTTTCAGTGTCTGTGTGGTAAGAAGCGCTTCCCACCTCAGGCACAGCACAGGGTGTACCAGTCAAGACGTTGCTTGATTTGTTGGGAGGGATAGCAAGGAGTTGCTTGGACCATTGCTCAGTCCTGTTCTGTGCTTCCTTTATCATCTGTAGTCACCCCAGCTCATCTCCCCGTCCTGCCAGTGAAGGAACTTTGTGCTCCTTCAGTGAAGGCGTCCCTTTCAGCAAACCCTATGCACTGCAGAACCTCCTGAGCAAAGACAACCCCCTGTGGCTCCTCCTGTTTACTCCAGCAAAGAACGAAGTGATTAATGAGGCCAGAACATATCTTTTCTCCCCGCATCCACAAGAGAGGCACAGCTGAATAAATACCCCGTGTTATTGCGGTCTGCTCGGTTGGGAGTTAAACTGCGGGTAGCAAAGAGCCCTGCCAAATGTAGTTATTGTCACACTCTGCACCCCCTGACAGCGTCGTGGATGAGAGTGGGTCAGAAAGATTTATAACAGAGTTACATTCCTAGCTGTCCCTGTGCTGGAACTGGAGCACTCTGGGCTTCTACCGGGGGCAGGGGATGACTCGGCCTCCTGCTCTTCCGCTCTTTCAGCATATGCTTTTAGATGAAGTCTCTGAGATGCAGCGTAGATGATCCGCTGTAGGCTGGTTTTTGCCTTGTTGGTCATCTCTGCCCTCATACAGCTCTTTGTACCGCTCCATAGCAATAATTCATTTTTCCTAAGAAGCTTTATATGTTTTGGGCTCATGTGCCTGTGGAACAGTGTGCAAAGACCCTCTTATGGCACAGGAAGGTAAAGGGTTAATGCACTCTCCAATTCGCCAGCAGGTGAAGGTATGTGTAAGTAAGATTGGGCTAAATAAGAAGCCCAGGATCCTATGGAGAGTTCTTATAACCACCACTCCTGGGCTTGCAACAATTTTTCTTTCTCTCCTTCCCTTCCTCTGCCTATTTTGATAGACATTAGCAGAATAAAGCTGATGTTTCTGCTTAAAAATAATATAAATAGTATCTTTGGACAAAATTTTCCCATGAAATGACTTCTGTGCTGATGAAGTATTTCTATTTCATAGCTAGGGAAGTGGTAGCATAGAAAAAGGTGGGCGTGCTGGAATGAGTTTCCTTCACTTTAATTTATTTTTTTTCTTGAATAACATGAGTTCCAAAACGATGAGATCAGCCGTGTTGCTTGCTTTCAGGTAGACTAGCCTTCTGATGGCCTGTATTTTCCTGTAACTCCTGTCTTCTCTTCTCTTGGTGATATTCTTGTCCAGTTCAAGGTGCTCCTCTGCACTTTGAAGCTCTAGAATAATCGTACATTTGTCCTCCTAAACAGAATCCTAAATCCAGTCCTTTGAGCTGAGGGTAACGTTATTTAACACAAAGCTATTCAACCGATGAAAGATGCTGGTCTGTATCTCAGTCAATATGGTGGCTAAAGCAATATGAATACTTAGATCCATATGCTATGGGCTGGGGTTTGTTTTACTTTTTTTCTTTTTTTCTTTTAAACAAAAAAGCCCAAAATAACAGTACAAGACCTGCAGTATAACATCTTATTCCTGCTGTCTGGGAGGTATGTGAGTGCTGGAAGGAGTAGGAAAGCGTCGTCTGTGAGATTTTCAATCTCTGTTAGCGCTTTTCCTCTCCACGGGTTGTTTCGTAGGCTTTTGTCTGGATGCCAACAAAAAAATGATGATTAAAAAACTAAACCAAATCAATGAAAAAGGAACAAAACTAAGTCTTCAGGATGTGTACAGTGGTTAGGTGTAATAACACGCCATCAGGAGACAGCTTCTTCCTTTCCCATCCAAAGTTAGCAAGAATTGAGAAACAGAGTCATAACTAGGAAAGAAAACACCAGTGATTTTTTTTTTCAAAGAAAATCAGTATTGAATTAATTTATTTTCATGTTGCATTTAACTTCTGAACTGTGTTAAAGTGACTCGGACTTGAAAATAGAGTAACTCTTCTGTAATCCTTTTTCTAGAGCCCACAGAGAAAAGATAGATGTTGATTTAAGATGTATACAGCAGAAGGCACGGGGTGACCTGCTGCAGGCTCCCGCTGTTCAGGGTCACGGGTTACACGGCACAGCCTGCTGGCTTGGGATCAAGCTCAAGGTTCTCGAGTGATGGAAAAACGCTTGACGCTATTTTTCAGTGAGCCGTCTGAGTGAACGCAGAGACACTGTTAACTAGGACTAATCCCACCTTCCTCTGAAATTTCCAAACCTTTTTTTTTTTTCCTGTCGGATTCCAGACAGATGAAATTTTCTTGGCATAGACCCATTCCTGGCAACACCTCTCCTCTGAATCAAGGTAAATCAGGACTTGGAGGTTAACCGATTGACAGTGTGGGAAGAGAAGGTGCCTGGCTTTGTAGATCAAATACAGCCTCATCTGCCCACTGCTCTGCCTTCTCCCTCCGGTCTGGCTTGTGCTATTTCTCATTTTCTGGAAAAATCTCCATTTTCATTTGATTCCGGAGGGTGCTGAGCCCAGTTGATACTGTTGTTTGTATGATAGTGTCAAGAGTGTGAGTACATTCCTCAGATCCTAAATCATCTCAACCTGACCCCAATTAACTACAGACCCTGCATTTCATTTCTCTCAGTTCTTAGCAGCCATAACAAATTAGGTCATTCTGTGTCAGTGAGACATTGGAGCAGACACCACTGGGAAAGTCACAGGGGACTCTGTGATCCAGTTATGTTGCGGGAAGAGCGAAGGAGACAGAATGGGTCATATCTTCCTATTGCTTTCTAAATAGGAGCCACAGGATACTTGGCAGCATAAAGGAATTTCATAAGGATACAGGAAAACTATATACCTTTAAGTTTTGTTTAAACTTTGGTCACACGGAGAATGAGGCAATCATTGACACCTATGGCTACCTATTTTGCACAAAATGATTTAGTTGTACCTGTCCAAGCCCTTGTGCAAAAATCCAGCCAACCAAATGCACCATGAGCTCAGATTTACATTATAGGCATCTGAATTGTCTTTCCCTCTTTGGAGACTCCCTCATTTTTATGCAACACGCTGCGAAGATTGCATGAGGCTTGTGTAAGAGACGGTGCCTCTGGCACTTAATGTGCTTAGAAAACGTGCTGCTGGAGAGGTGAGGGTTGAGAGACCTCTCAGCTTGAAGAGATTCCTCTGAACTAGTGCAGCACCACTGAGAAGGATTTGTTGTTCTGTGGAATAAGACCTTTTTGAGCTCAGTGTGACTCGGATATCAACAAGGTTTGGAAAGGGTGCTGAATCCATCACTCCAGAGGCTCAGATTTGTAATTTGGATTTTCCTATTCAAATCCAAGGTATTTTTCCTTATAATTCACTGGTTTCACTATGTTGTTTTACCAATAATGTTTATCTTGTTCATTTAATGTTAAGTCATAAAAGTGCAGTAACAACACAATAATGGTGAATAATCAGAAATTCCGTCCCTACGGAAAGGCAATCAGATCACTTCTCTAAGGACTACCAGCAGGAGAAACTTCTTAGATCCCCTAGATCCCTTCTCCTTCAAAAAGCCCATGTGATAAGATGAAGAGAGATGCAGAATTGAATCACAGCTGCACAAGCCCTTTTGAGGAAAGATCTAGCTGAGGAAACATCCATGCTGCCTGGGACTCTCTGAAGTTCAACATTTCTAATGCCTCTACCTCCCAGACAGCTTGTATCCTAGACCGGAGCAGACCGCCAAAATCCTTTATTAATATATTATTGGTTATAGCATAGACATTACAAAGCATGGAAAAAGGGAAGCTTTTGCAGAATGGGCCTTTGCAAACTGGACCCAGGGTAGAAATACAGAGCTTACATTTTGGATTAGTAATTTGTTTATAGGCAAGTCCTAAAACTTGAAAACTTTCAGGCCGAGCGTGAATAGGTGATTGTGTTTTCTGCCATAATTCTTGGCACACAGCAGCAGTGCTGTACGCTACCGTTTCCTCACCTGCTGCACAGGGAGTTGGAAGTTAGCAATTTGAACGCGTAACTTTGCAAACTCCAGTTGCGTTTGCCTTCACCTCTGCTGGGGCGGGAACAACCAACCTTAAAGGGAAGGTTTAGCGTGTATAACAGAAGACATAAGTGACCACAGGCAGGAAATCCTCAGAGATGAGAGCAGGGGCTGAACTGAGCAGCAGTGTGTGCTTAAACACGAATTCCAGTACCTGGCAAACAATCAAGGCAGGCACCCAGTCCACCTTCTCCCTTTTCTGCCTGAACAGCTTCTTGCAAAGTCTCAGATACTCCACTCGCAGTCTACGTTCTGCGGTTCTGCACCTAAAAGCCCAGTGGATCCTCGAGAGCCAGAGAAAAGCGGCTTGCAATGCTGCCAGCGGTGTGCAATGGAGGTGGAGGTATCTCAAGCACTGCAGCATTTACACACCTGACTGGACTTTAAATTCTAGGGCTTAATCCGTGTACAAAGTACACAGGTGTGTTTTAAAACATATGCACCATCTTCTCACGTGCCCTTATGATTCTGTCTTCACTGACTTCAGCAATGGCCTGATTTCAAATTATATAAAACAGGATCAAATGTCATGAAAGCCAGTCAGGGCTGCCAACATTCAGTGTGTTTTGAACCTCGCTCTCCTGTAAGCGGTTGTAGGACAGGAAAATGTGGCCATTAGTGAGGTGTGTGTCAATCTGGCAAGTGGTGGGGTAGGCTATTTAGTATTTCAAGAAATGCACTCTCAACATTAGCAGCCAGTTTCATACTTGAAGAATAAAGCATTTTCCCTTTGTTTCCAATAAAACTTACCTGCCTTTAACCCTGTTGTATACCATTGCCTACTTCTCAGTAGAGTAATGTAGGTTTTTATTTGTGAAACCTCATACCGTTAAATGCAATGAGCTCATCCCTTTTCTTGGCATCATCGCATCTTGATTCTGGCAGAGACACACTGAAATTACAGCAGAGAGAAGACCGTAAAAAGAGAGTTCATTTTTCTCCTAAAAATAATGCTAGTCAAGTTGGCCCTAGCAACTGTGAAGGAAAGTGAAAATTCAAGCCAAGTTTCATATTTGAAGTTATACATAAATTCCAAATCCAACGTTATTAGCCTTGTGGTGTTTTCCAAATGGTGAGTTATATTCTTCACATGTGTAAAAGAGGGCGAAGAAACTGCAACTAGAATAGAATAGAATAGTTCAGTTGGAAGGCACCTGCACCAATCATCTAGTCCAACTGCCTGACCATTTCGGGGCTGACAAAAAGGTAAAGGGCATTGTCCAAATGCCTCTTAAAAACTGACAGGCACGGGGCATTGGCCACCTCTCTAGGTGAAAACAAGAAAGCTTGTTCCAGGATTTGACCACCCTCTTGGTAAAGAAATGCTTCCTCATTGCTGGTTCCTCTCCTGATTTCCACTTGTGTCCGGTGTCACTCCCTGCCGGGTGTAGAATGTGGTTTCATCTTCAGCTCAGGAAAGGCTCAGGCACAGCGCGCTCTCTAGCTGCTCTCCTAACTTGTTACTGGCTGAGAAATTCTCGCAATGCAAAAAGAAATACAAAAGAAATATGTATAAACAGTATATTTGCAACTGGAGTTTGCAAAGTTATGTGTTCAAAAAAAAAAAGTATAAACAGTAATAAGGTGCTGTGGGCCAGACTGATCTCTCAAAGATGGGTAGAGTTATTCCTTATCTACATCCCTGGAGGTGTTCAAGCCCCTTGGATGGGGCTTTGAGCAGCCTGGTCTAGAGGGAGGTGTCCCTGCCCAGGGCAGGGGGGTTGGAAGTAGACGATCTTTAAGGTCCCTTCCAACCCGAACCAGTCTATGATTCTTATAATAACATCAGGATAAGAAAAGTATTGTCGTTGATCTATCAGATAAGGGCTCCAGGCATCTCAGATCCCTTACTGGTGCTCTTCCAGCATTGGACAAATCCCCACTTTATGGTTAGAGAAGGAGGGTCCACAGGACTAATTTTACTTTCTTCTTGATACTTACCTCTCTTAAATGGCAAAATGCCTTTGAGACAGGGCCTGCTCTGAGCTGGACACTGTGAGGCTCTGATCTTAGCTAATATCTCATGGCGCTACAAAATACAGAGTGAATGACTTGGAACGTTTTCCACTGAGTTTGTTTCCCTTATGTCTGTCTTGGACTTTATGAACAGCTCTTCTAGAATTGGGCGGCTCGTTCTCGAAGAAATCTTGCAAAATCACAAGAAGAGTTTTAATTATTGCGGTAGAATGACTTTTTTCATGCTTATTTATCTAACGTTTGAGTGGTTGGAAATGTCTTCTCAGTATGTTGCATGAAAGACTTCCTGCCTGGGGTGTGCAAAGGACTCTGAGCATTCACAGGATATTAAACAGATTCATAATGGAACCTACCAGTATAAACACATCTTTGGTGCAGCGAGGAATGCCACAAACCCTTATGTTGTGTAAAGTAAAACATACCCCTGTTGTGTCTGTGTTCTCTTCTGTAAATAAACAAGGGAGAGATGTGCCTAAAATGTTTCCCTGAGACAGACTATTTCTCACCTCGTTATTTTATTCTCTTTTTAATAGATTTTTTTAAGGTGATATTTTAAAGAAATTTATTATAACTTTGCTATAACTCAGTCAAGCTAAATTAAGGCCACTTGAAAGCAGCGAGTAGCCTGATAAAAGTTCATGCTGCTAGTCCTTTTAAATAAGAAGCCTTATTTTGCACTTTGTGTCGTTTTCTGGGTAGAATCCATAGACTAGGCTATTGGATAGGTATGTATTAAATTAGATACTTTGAGAAAAATCAGCTAATGATATACAAGCATAAACTGAAGTTAGCTTAAAATAGTCCCACTGAAGGAAAGAAGAGTAGGGCTGACCTTGGGTATGAGCAGGACTTGACCCAAGCAAGAAATCTCAAAACACTTGAATGAAGCTCAGCTTCTTGAGCTATGCTTTTCCCCAGAATCTCCTTTTCAATTAACTTCAGCCAGAAATAATCACGAATAATTGTCATGGAGAGTGATACTACTTTTCCCTGGAAAATAACTTCCTGGTCACATTTGTTAGTGACCCTGACACTGGGAAGAGAGGTCTGTCTTCTTCCCTCCCTGCAGTTAAGGAATGTGGATGGAGCAATGAAATTAGATCTGAGAGATTTTTCTTCCTCTGAATTGGAAACTATGCACAGGTCCTCATCGGTTACATCACTCTTCTTGATCATCTCTTGTGAGAGAAATACAGAATGGAAAGTGTTGAAATGTAGATCTATAGAAAAGAGTCAAAACACAGAAATATAAAAGGAAAAGTAGATGAGAGTATAAAACTGTAAGGATGTTTGTGGTGAGTATTGAAAGGAGGAAACAATCCTTTCTCCGATTGTCTCTCCCATCATCGACTTCACCGTAGCATTGCTGCGCTAGTGCTCGCCTGGTGATAAATTCCCAAGTGTAGGAAATACTCTGCATGTGGGGTTCTGGGTTACAGATGATCATGGGGTATGAGCGCGGGGCAGCGGAATCTTTCACTCAACTAAAAATTAAAGTCTGTAAGAAAGCATAAGTGTCAATTCACATGTCTGTTTCCTGCTCCAAAGCCAAGAACCCATGGTGTAATTGAGGGCGGTTTAAAAAAATGTTTCTTCTCTGAAAAGGAAGGAGAGAAATATGACTCAAACCTCCACAGTATGAAGTCACCATCCTCTGTTACTCGCTCACGCTATCTCTTTCCAATCTGCTCCCAAAGGAGCTTCCAGAGAAGCAGCTGCTTACCCTTGTGTAAAAGTTACTTAAAACAATAAAATAAAAAGTTACAGTATAGAAGGAGGGACTAGTGGTGGAAAAGTCTGGTCCTGGATGAAAATCCTTCCTTCGTGTAGAAATTAAAACAATGTGGCATTGTGGGGGAAGGAGGGTGAGGATAAGAAGCTGTAGGGCTCTGCAGACACCTGCCCACACCCAGTACTGCGGTGGAAACTGCCCCATCATAATTCACAAATATAGCCTGAAAGGTGATAGCCTGATGCTGAGATTATTTTATAGACAAGTTCCAGTCAGACAGAAGCCCTTCTGCTGTAATCACTGGAAGAAAATGGATTTCCTGTCTATCTGCCTAGAAGTGCTGCGCGGATCCAGTATTCAGAGCCCAGCCACTAAGGCAGACATATAATATTTCTTGAAGGGGCTGCACACTTTCCTCAAGGGAAGAGAATTACCCAAAATATGAGATAGTGGCTGGTGAAACTTAATATGAGCACTGCTAGAGGCGGGGGAATAAAGTGGGGTAATTGAAAAATGGTGTGTCTGTTCTGTAAGCTGCCCTGATCCGTTGTGTGTGCTTGTCTCCGTGCTTAGGAAACACTACTGGAAGTAGGATTTGTAAGATTTGCTTATGTAGAATATGACACAGTCAAAATCTCTGGCTGTGAAGTGTTTTCTAAAAGAGCTCTCCTGTTTTCCAGACAGTGTGAACTGAAAGGTTTTGTTCCTTAGTCACACCACGCGTCCCCAATCAGGAGGACTGGAGATGTGGGGACTTCAAGGACTCTCCTCATTAGCTCATGATGGGGTGGGAGGTTGGAGGAGAACTGGAGGGGAAACATGCCCTTTCAACAGCTATCAGGCACCCTGTGTGCCACCCGTGTGCTCTGGGTGTAGCCGTGTTTCCCGCAGCACCCTGTGTGCCAGCGAGGATGTGTGCCAAGCAGGGAGCAGCATGACACCTCTGTGCCCCCAGACCTGTTTCATCTGTGAACGGGAAGAAATGAGGGAGTTGAGAGAGCTGGGGGGGGGGTTCAGCCTGGAGAAGAGAAGGCTCCGGGGAGACCTTGGAGCCCCTTCCAGTCCCTCAAGGGGCTCCAGAAAAGCTGGGGAGGGACTCTGGATCAGGGAGGGGGGCCATGGGACGAGGGGGAACGGTTTTACACTGGAAGAGGGGAGGTTTAGATGAGATCTGAGGCAGAAATTCTTGGCTGTGAGGGCGGTGAGCCCCTGGCCCAGGTTGCCCAGAGCAGCTGTGGCTGCCCCATCCCTGGAGGGGTTCAAGGCCAGGTTGGACGGGGCTCGGAGCAGCCTGGGCTGGTGGGAGGTGTCCCTGCCCAGGGCAGGGGGTGGCACTGGGTGGGCTTTAAGGTCCCTTCCCACCCAAACCAGTCTGTGATTCTATAAATTAGTCATTTCCCAGTAGCTGGGATGTGAAAGACTATTTAAAGGTGGGAGCATAGGAGTCCTTGGCTAGGAGGGGAGGAAGTCTGTTTGGGATGATAATATAAACATGAGGTAAAGGTGATCAAGCCGTCCTCTTGCCACCCCCAAGTCCACTGGTTTTGTGTCAGTAATAATGTCTCACTCTCCCTAAAAAATCTAGTCATTGCTAAACATGGGCGCGTAATTTCCACTACTCTTTTGCTAAAGCTGAAATGGCTGTGTGTGAGCTCAGCAGCTAGCACAATGCCCTGAGCGAGGGCTTTACGTGTCTCCATAGTGTGTCATGCGCGTGCAAATTCTCAAGCTGCCCATAGATCTACGTGCTGCTCCATGAGACATGGCAGCTCTAGAGACCTTTAAGAGGCAGTAGGACTTTCAGTGGTTTTGTATTTGGACCAGGTTTTTTCTGCGTAAAATGCTGAGAAACCTCTGGTTCTTCCCCAGATTTCCAGCCTGATGTATTTTCAGCTGAACACTTCAGCTTCCGCAGAAATGCGTTTCTCTGCCATCTGGTGTGCGTTAACCTTTGCACTCCTTAACAAAACATTAGGCTTTTCTGGCTATGTGATAAGGTGTATCCAGTGAAAAGAGAAAAATGGCAGGCTAGGTTTTTTCCACATTACACTGACAGAGACTGTTGTTTCTACAGCGGAGCAGCATGTCAGCAGAGATAAATGTTTGGTGTCACTCCCCCAGACCCAGGAAGACACGATCATACCTGGCCTTGGGAAGGGGAAAGGGAGAGCTTCTAATTCTGAAAAAAACTGCAGGATTGCTTTCGTAATGGGTAAGAAGGAAACGCCAGCCAGGGGAGTTTCAGGGCGACACTCTCAGATGACACGACCGGACATGTGGCTGTGTGTATACAGGCTCAACACGCGTGCCAGAAAATTTTCCCTTTCTGTCCGCATTTGCACAGATCGTCTACACAGACAGCATTCGGTAGCTGTAAAGTATCTGTTGTCAGAATTGCTGCATCTTTTATTTATTAGTGTAAGATATCTGCTTCTCTCGGCTAGGTCTAGGAAAGATATCTGTTACTCCTGGATATGGAAAAGGCGGTGTCGCAATTGCTTTTATAGGGACTGTGGGATTTGACAATAAAATATAGGATATTCTAAACTATATGGGATATCTAGACATGCTATCTGGGGCATCTACGTTATCTCCTAATAGTGCACAGCTAATCAAAGAACAGTGGCATCTTCCTCTCGAAGGCATAGGTTGCCTGTATCTTTTCAATGCACATACGTAGCTGTCTGTGGCATGTTTGCCTATGTTTATCATTTAAGCTGAGAATTCAGATGTAGCTCTTCTAGCAGGGTTTACAGTGTCTGTCAATGGTCCTGAGGTATTACCGTAAGCTGCGTGTTTTACTAAAGCTGGTACCGTTTTATCCTACACTAACAACCCAGCTTGATGACAAAGGACATGCAGAAACCAAATATGGAACAGCCGAGACAGTAACTCTCTACAACTAAAGATTTAGATTATGTCTTCGCCAAGATGTACACTGAAATAAAGCTTGACAGAACACAGCCGTATCCTGTGTGGGTCTCCTCTCCGTCTCATTGCTCAGTAAAATAAGGTTGCCTTGTCAGGCCTGATCCAGAGCGTTTTCTGTCACAGAATCACAGAATGGTCGGGGTTGGAAGGGACCTCTGGAGACCGTCCAGTCCAACCCCCTGCCCCCTTCAGTTCTCTACTAAGCTGATTTATCTGGAGGGGGTTCGGGGTGGTGATGGTGTAATTGACATTGAAAATCAGTGATTATTTAAAGTTACGGACCATCTAAAGCTTTTGTAGTGGGGTTGTGGACATGTCTAAGACTTTGCCAAGTGTACGCACACATGAGCATATGCTTTCTTAGTCACCTTTGGGTTGTTTTTAAGTTGTCCAAGTAGCTCCATTGACTGGAAAAATCACTAGCTTAATGCGGTAGAAAGATGCAGAGAAACTGAGGGCTGACACCAGAGGAGTCACAGGATACAGAAACTGTAAAACAAACTAGGGCCTGTGCTATGTTGTCATCTGGCTAGGTAGATAAAACGTCCATAAAATCTATGACTCTAAGGAAAATGCTTCTCTTCCTGTATTTAGAAGAGGCAGCACAGATAGAAAGGGCTGCACATATTTTTGTGTTTATACAGATATCCCCAGTCCCTGTGGGCTATTTGCACTGGCCTTATAGGGGAAGAAATTCTTGCTTCTCTGCCTGCACGTGCTTCCTGTGGAAGATCCGCCAGGCCCTTCCCATGTTTTTTGGGTGATTGTGTGCTCAGATTATTTATTGAGAATCGGGCACGGGAAGCATTGCCAAACACCCCCAGGTAGCTCGCTTCCCTTCCGAGAGGAGAATAAAGTCTGATGTGTATTTCTGCAAAAAAATAATTGCAGGTTGGAGATTGTGCTCCCAGATGACAGATTTTGCCTGAAAGATTCTTGGCACCAGAGGTTCAGGGGTCAAATGCTTTGATGTCAGGAGGGAAATGTTCCTTTGCAAAACACTAAAGTCTTAGAATAAGCAGATGGCTTCATGAGGAAACTGCCTAAGCATAAGATGATCTCACAGGTGACTTGTACCTTATTTCTCAAAAGCCAGAGGGAGAACTGCTTAGGACCTGTAGTTGCAGGTACGGACTGAGATCCCATTGACTGGCTTTTAAGTGAATAAGGATGTAATATACTACTGTTGACAGCTTCCTTGGCAGGGAAGATTTATTAGCCTTCTTTCTGGGTGAGGATCTGATTTTGGTTTACGTTGGTAGCCAAGACCCCAAAAATTTTCATTGCAAAATAAGCTGCTTCTGCAGCTTGCGAAATTTCTAGCTGCAAAGATGGACAGTGCATAATTGGTTTAAGAGCTTACAAGGAAATGAGTAACAAAGAACTTGGCCCCATGGCATTTTGTGTTCCTGGAGATGAGGGTAGGCTGAGTTAGCACCAGTGTTCTTCACAAAAACAGCTTGCTTCAGTGTTTGCCAAGAGCTAAACTCATGAGTTTAGTCAGAAACTTAATCAGAAGGCACCAAGGTTTAAGCAGAGTCATAGACATTTTTTGCTGTTAAAGTTACAGTAAACTGTAGCTTCTTCTCATCTGTACATAAGCAATTTTTGTAGCTAACTAGTTTTATGTAACCTGAATAGTGAGGTTATTAACCTTATTAACTCCCCTCCCCTCAATACATAATAGAGTTAATGACTTTTTTTTTTTAATGAGACGTTCTCCTTTCTCCATTCCACCTACTGGGTTTGGTTTGAAGTGGTATGCAAAGGTATACAAATACCTCATATAGCTTTTCAGTTCTCAAGTTTCTTTATTTTTAAATATTTTGTTTTAAGAAAGGATTATTTTTAATTGGTTTTGCACAAATATATACTCTAAACTGTCAGTTTTTTCATCTGTCAAATGCACTTTGAAATGTTAAAGAAGGAATGGAATGGATGCTTTTTCTTTTTTTTTAGTAGATAGAGTAATCAACTCCTTGAAAAGAATACAACTCTTTTTCAAATAAAAAAGTTGATATTTATCTATTTTGAGGTCTTTTACAGGTGGAATAACCACATCTAAGTTTATAAACATATCATACAGATATGCAACTTTATATCCAGCATATCTGCAGTCCACATTAAACCCTGATAACAATGCATCAGAGTAAGGTGAAAGGAAGATAGTATGCTATAGCTCCAGATAATGGTTACCTTCCAAATATTTAAACCGAAGTTTCAGTATTCTCAATAGTCACAATGTGATGTGCTGGCGTAAAATTCTGTTTAACACACGGCCTCAATACATTAAATAAAAAGACAAAAGGAATGGAAACAGACACTATGTTTTTCTAAAACTTCCTAGTTCGATATACTACAAGTTTTGGTTGAAGGGGGGGGTAATTTCAAGTGAAAGTGTTCTTAAGACTTCTGGTGGTGCCATGGCAGTTTGTGATTTTTGTATTGGAAAGCTTCCTTTACACATTACTTATGACAGAAGTATGGGCAGTTCGCTGTGTCGGCTCTAGTGGCTTTAAAGATTGCTGGTAAAGTTTCTTGGTGTCACAGAATCCCAGATTGGCCGGGGTTGGCAGGGACCTCTGGAGATCATCCCGTCCAACCCCCTGCCAGAGCAGGGTCACCCAGAGCAGGTGGCACAGGAACGCGTCCAGG
>VYZM01018687.1:0-55766 GCA_013398915.1 Dromas ardeola | reverse complement strand
TGTTGTTTTTTGTGTGTGGGTGTTTTTTTTTTTTTAAAAAAAAAAAAAAAAAGGCTGCTCAGGAATCACAGGAAGATCTGTGTGTCTGCCATGAAGCATGCATCCTTCCAGGAGCCCAAAGAGTTTCCTTGTGTGGTTGAACTGGACAGCTGTCTTTCCCCAGGGCTGCAGCAAAATACGCATAGGAACCCAAATTGTACATGTTCCTGTGCTATAAAGTTTCCAAATCAAAACTGGTGTCAGGCACCGATACATACATGTGTGTATGAAGAGGCAACCGGTTCCCTGTAAAACCATGGGCCAAATTCAGCTTTTGGAGCCAGTCAACAGAAGTCAGCTTTGCGCTTGGTGCTTATGACCAGGGTAACTGAATGAGAATCTGGTCTCACAAAGCAGTACTCACTCTCCCTCACTGGGGTGAACTGGTCTGCTAACGATAGCCAGTAAACAACGCTTTGGAGGAAGATGTAAGGGCTCTGCACTGTGCAGATACAAATTTTGGCATCACAGAGGGTACTGGTATTGCTCAGAGAGCAGCTTACACACAGAAGTATGGGGCTCGCTAATGCCTGTACGCGGAGGATCCTACTTGCTCGTTAGATGCTTGTGGTGATCCACAGCCCAGATCAATGCGCCTGGTGTTTGTTACTCTGCAAACTACTGGCGATGTCTGCAATTTTTCCTTCAGTAGAAGCAAGTAAAATAAAAATATGAAGCATCTGCGCAATGTTACTTTTTCCCCCTGTACTAAAGACTTTGAGAGCATATTTATTCTAAGTGGTTAAATCAAGTAGTAAGACACTGATAGATTTTGCTGTTATGGAAGATAAAATTCTGAAAGCTATCAGGAACATTAGCCAAATAAAGTGACCTCATAAATAGTAGATTCATTTGGCAGCTGATGATAAAGTATCCGGAAGTTACTTCAATGTGCACCTCATGGAATAATGCTGGATGGAGGGTGCGTACGGAGGGCTATGACACATGACGTTCTGCACCCAGACCACTTTAAACTGATCAGGGACTTGCCTGTACTTTGCTCTTCAGTCCTTCTCAGGTTATGTGCTGCTACCTGCTGCTATCTACTCTTACCTACTGCTTTGTCGTAGAATCGTAGACTGGTTAGAGTTGGAAGGGACCTTAAAGATCACCTAGTTCCAACCCCCCCGGCCATGGGCAAGGACACCTTCCACTAGACCAGGTTGCTCAAAGCCCCATCCAACCAACCCCATTTTTATGTCACCATGACTGTAAATGGCAATCACAAGCTTACAAAATCCTCTTCGCAGCTAGTGGCAAGACTGAGAAAGGCTGGCAGGCAGGAGTTCAGATCAGCTTTAGACATTTTAATACAAAGGTTTCCAGAATTCATCAGTCACGGCCATTGTTTATCTGCTGCTGTTAAGGGAGTCGTCACGCACTGTTGTCACATTCTCATTTCTACTGCATCTCACTAACATTCTGTACTGTTTCATTCACATAAAATAAAGCTGTCTGAATTCTATTATGTATTATATTACTATTGTTGGAGATCTGGGGCCTTCAAATGCATAATAACACAAGTGCAGTTCAGGACAGGTCAGACAGAAACTTTATTGAAATTTTATTTGAAAATGCTAATGGCTGTGGCTTGTGGATGGGCAGCAGAGGCAGCTGTGAAAGCTAACACTAGGTTAACTTCTATCTTCAGGTCATTTGGTGAGCCTGTGAAGACTGAATATGGCATGTAAATAACTAAAGTCTGTAGAGGAAGGGAAAGGTGTGTGCATGTTTATCCACGAGTACTTCTAGTAGTAGATGCCACTACTTTTATTGCCATAACAAAGCCACTCTTTACATGTTTTCAATATATCCATGCGTCAAAGAAAAAAGTTTTAAAGACTGACAAGCTTTATTATTTTTATACCATTCCACTTATTTGTCAGAGAAATTTGCCTATTTTAGACTTTTCTCAGAATACTCTGCAAAGCGCCTTGTTCCAAGACCTTCCCTGTGTATCTTGTAATAACTAGGGTCTTCACAAGAACCAAAGGTTTTTGCATGCACCAGCGCAAATCATGGTGTTTCTGTAATTGCAGTTCAGGTAAAATTGTTGTGGGTAAGGCACCAACTAAAAGAAAATAGTTTATTTTGTAGGTTTTGTCTTCAAGTGATTTTAATATATTTTCTTTTCTAGTCCAATCTCTGAAGAGAGGCTTTGAGTAACTAGATTTTTCTAAAGAAGTCAAGGAAAATTCTCAAGGGAGAGGAAAGGCTTATGTTCCAGTTAGGATAATCAATCAGTATGTGATATGTCCAGCTGCATTTCTGGAACTGCTGTAGAAGTGAAGGAAATGACAATAAAATTGCTCAAAGACTTTCCCCTCATCTGTTTTGTTTTGTCTGGGGACAGAAGGAAGGAAAAGCTTGCAGGAGGGATTATCAAATAGTTCTATCTGCTGTCTGGTAAGCAAAGGGAGTAAAAAGAAAAGGCACGGAATCTCCTTTGGGATGTTTTTGTTATTCTGCATTCGCTAGAGTAACAACTTGTACAGACAGCAAGAGTTGCTAAAAGGTAGGAAACACCATACCTTTCAGTGATGTCATTGCTTTCCCCTGGGAGGAAAAAGTATATGGGACAGCAGCAAGTATGAAAAGAAAATGTCAAGGGTGCTGGTAACAGAGAATAGAAGGAACATTTGTCTTCTACTTAAAACAGGGAGGTGTGTTTTGGGATCAGTCTCTTTAAGGATATCCCTCTAATCTGAGGATGCTGAAATCTGCTGTTTACCTATGACTAGCAAATGTTATAATAAAAGCATTGTTCTCTTTTAAACTTTTTTTAAAAACTTCTTTGCGTTTGGGCTTTTGGGAAATTTTTGCCTCAAACGTGTTTTGGTTTTTTCTTTTTGGTTGTTTTTTTTTCAGTGGAAATGAACTTAAATTCTACAAAGCTGTGTTTCTAAAGAAAAAAAAAACAAACAGGTAACTGAGAGGAGTAAACTAGATTCTGGGCATAAAGAGGTTTGGAATATCAGTTATTTTATATGTCCCCTGACAACCTATTCACATTGGAGGAGAACAGAGATTAGGACTAATTGTGTGACAGAGAGAGCACGAATACAAGCTGCTTGTTTAAGTTGCAAAATGGAGAAATGAAAGTTGGATTAGAGGTGGCTTTTCTCTAGCCAACCTGTAAAACCTAAAAATAAATCAATATTTTTATTGCTGTGTTCTCTACCTGTAAAATGGGGATACTGGAAAGCATTCCCCACTTCCTAGCAGTGCTGTGGGGAAAAGCATACTGTAGCTTGTAAACGAATGCTATTGCAAATGAATGCATACAGCATCTTAATTTTTAACAGCTTTCTTAGGAGAAAACAATTTTATGCATATTTCACATACCTGGATTTGAGACAGCAGCAGATCAGAGGTTATATAAAACTATGAAATTATTGAATATTGCGCTGTAGAAAGAATGTGTTTTGTTAACTAGGATGACACAATGAAAACTGTCTACATTTTCTGCATTGTTGGACATTGTACCAGTGGAGACACTTTTAGTACCGCTTTGTTTGAAGTAAAAACATTTAATATTTAATATTTAGTGAAGCCAAACAAAATTTATATCTAAAGGGAGACTCTGCGTCTTGTACCATAAACTGAGATGTCAAAATCCTAGTACAATATTTCCAACTAGCACAGGCAGCTGAAGGTGACTGCCATTCTCTTATGCTTGGACAACTGGCAGGTATGCAACGTATAACTCCACATCCTAGTACTTTCAGCTCAGTTTATACATGCCATGTGATTCCTGTTTAGCTACAGCAAATGCGCACTGTGCTGGTGAGTAAAATGCCTGGTTCAGTAAACAAGATCTGCAGGAGTGAAATACAAACACCAGAGGTCATCAAAGAATAAGCCATTTAATTTCAGTGTTACTGTGTAAGTTTCCCCAGTCAAGAATTACAAAATATTTTCCTCATCAGCTTTATTTCCTAATTCCTAATCTTATAGGGGCTCTCATTCTATAGCCTGTACTATCCCACAACCCTGATTTCATATCACCTACCTGAGTTTTCCTTTTTTCTTTTGGATGACTTTTTCTCAGTCTCATTTGTAGTATTTACTGATACCTCATCATCTTCAGTCATACCCACCGCCGCACTCACTAGATTTGGGCTGCTGCCTTCTGACTCCCCAGAACCCAAGGCCAGTCCTGGGTTTAGTCGTCTTCTGGCCTCAGTTGCTGCAAAATGCCAGTCAGAGTGTTGGAAGGAGGGATGCTGCTCCACAAATGCTCGCTCCTCACGCGGGAAGCTATGGGGAGCGGTCACCAGGCAGGAGGTTGAGAAATCAGAGTAAGCAGCAAAATCTGACTTTTGACGGAAGGAGAATGGTGCTGGTGGGTAGTGGTTCAGCCCTGATGCTGTGCTGACATCCGCAGGGGTGCTCCGCAGGCACCCCCAAAGCGGGGCAGGAGGTTGTGGACTGCGCATGCAGCTGCTGCTGGTGGGATCCATCTGCTTCCAATCCCGTCCACACTCCAGTGTTCGTGACTGGTTACAGCTCAGGCTTCAAAAATCAGAAGAGGAGCAGAGAGGAAATCTTCCAAATTTTATGGTATAGATTTCCTTCCTAAACAACAGTTTGTTTGTGGGTTTTATGCTGTTGCAGATTTCTTACTTTGGGAACTCTTCTAAAGGTCTTCATTGTCCCGACTGGAAAACGGTAAACAGATCTAGGCAGTGTTTGCCCTGAATCGCTTCCCAAGGCCTGAGGCTTGCTTCTTTGTGAAGTGCTGGACATGAGCGAAACACTTTTTAAATACTGTGCTGGGGGGGTGAGTGACAAGTTTGTGAAGTGAAATGTGAGAGAGAGGAGGGAGGGGTTAATGTACATACACTCAGTCCCTCCAACCAAAGCAAAGCAGGCAACTATTAATCATCTGAAACCTTATATGCACATCTAATGGGATTTGCAGATGGAGCCTTTTAAAGAAACAATGTCTGTATTTTTTTTAAAAGGGAAAGAGTAGCACACAAAAAAGGCTTTAATGTTTCCCTGTAACACTATGAAGTTATTTTTATTGCACTGTTAACAAAATTCCCAAATTCTTGGATTTGGAAAAAGCCCTAATACAGAATTCAACAGATGGCAAATTTCAAGAACTAAAGTGGGAAATAAAAGTAGAGAGGACTTCACTGGTTATATATAATTTAAGCCCCAATTGTAAGTTTAAAAAAAGAAGTAAACCTGCCTTGTTCCACACATGCAAGGTCTTGAGTGATGTTTGTTTGTTTTGTTAGCTTTGGAACGCATGTATTTGCTGAGTTTGCTGACAGTGGCAGTTATTCTTTCTGTATTTCACTTTCCAGAGAATTTTCAATATGCCACTCCTTCCTGCAAGGAAATCGCCTGCTTTTATGCCAATGGAAGACATGTTTTTCATCTTTTGTTGAAAGTTTTATAGTTTTTCCTAACAGAAAGCAGATTCTTAGACCCAAGAGCCATCACAGTTGAAAAGACATTAACAGGGAATCTGTTCTCAATCCCTTTTTCACAGGAGTGTGGCAGCTGGGAATGCCCACAACGCTGCTATGCTAGGGTTACTGCAACTTCTCTCAAGGTTGTTCTCTATGTTTTTAATGATAATTTATATGTGCTTGTGTTCCATGTTTCCATAATCTGCTTGCTACCATTTCCAATGCTTATTCCCCTAGGCCTTGCTATAGGTTGTGTGCGCCTCTTTCCCTTCTTTTGTGTTCTCTCGTAGACAGAGAGATTTAGCAGATGGACACAGAGCCCTCATTTTCACAGGGGTTTAAGTGATGCTTTTATTTGGCTTCTGTATAATTCAGAATTGTAACATTTCCAGGAATCGGGGGAAAAAAAGAAAAAGATGTGCTTATCCTGATATATCTGTTGTTTCTTAGAGCTTGGCTTTTTCCAAGAAGTCAAATGCGTTTAGTCCAGATCTTTCTGAAAGAGAACATCAAATTCCGTTCTATCACGTGAATCTTGACTTTCTTGCAAAATACTAAATATCTGATACCTCATTCATTCTCTAGGAAAAACTCTCCTAAATATTTAAATCTGTTGCTGTGTTATATTACAGGACAACCATTAAAACATATTTCATACTGACCGGCAGGAGGAAAACTCTGACTGCGCTTTTTCCGAAAGGCCAGGTTATAATGAATTCACGAATGCTGCAAATGGTCTGGGCACAGGCAGAATCTAAGTCAGAGTCCAGAACTTTTTGCCAAAGCAAAGTATTTCATTTATATTCTCTGTGTGTGTTGTCGTACGCACAACACTCATGCGCTTCCATCGCACAGGATCTTAGGAGTTTGTGTGAATTCGAGCCTAGGTCTGTTGTTTTTCAGTCTACAAAATGTAGTAGCTAATTATGCAAACACTTATGTCCTTGCACAGGTACTTAGGGGGGCAGAAGGGAAGGGGAGGATTGTCCATTAGTCTGGTATTCGCTGCAGATTTAGGCTCCTGCTCAGGAATCCCCGCGAGGCCCGAGCAGAGGCCTGGCTCTCGGGCCGGACTCAATTCCTGCACATCCCTTTGCACTCCGAGTTAAACTGCTTGGACCCCATTTTCCCAACGGGGGTCTCGCTGTTATTCCTCCAGCTCCAGCTGTGGGAAAAGGAGCTGGTGTTCCCTTCCCAAATGTGAGAACCGCGGGCCTTGCCCTGCTCCAGCACCCTCTGCAGCTGGTGCTGCCACTCACTGCTCCGCGGGGGCCTGTTTGGCCTCGACATCCTCCTGACACCTCATTCCTGAAAGGAGAAAGAACAACAACCCTCCCCTCCTGCTAAATCCCATTTGTTGGGTTGAGGCGGCCACCTTTAACCTTCATAAAGTCAACATCTCTTCGGTCAAGCGCTGTGTTGTGTAGGGGGGGAAAAAAAAAAAAAAAAGGCATGGATGGAGGTCGGTTTTTGTAATGAATGCTCCCATAACAAACTGAGGGCTGGCAAGTGGGGATTTATCTTTGAGCTTTCTATCAGTTCGTTCTGTGCCTCCCCTGGGAAAGCATTTCTCAGCCGTCTCGCAGACTGAGAAGCCTCTGAGCTCTGGCTCGCCCTGAGACCTTGCACAGTGATTTGCATAATGTCATGAAGGTGAAATGACACAACCTGGGCCATGCCTTCACCTCCTTTTTCTGGCGAGCCAATTTTCTTTCTCAATAAAGTCCTGAACATCTCATGCCACTTTAATGTAGACCTCTTCTAAATCACCTTCACGCTTGTGCCATTCCTTGGCACACGGGAGCTCTCCGGGGCAGGAGCCCTGGTCCCACTCTGTTTTTGCTGCACCTGACCCAGTCCAATTGTGTTTGGTGCTTTTGCACTTGAAATACAAAGTGATTTCTTAGATTACAGATTTTACTCTGATCACAAGGCAAAGGAAGGTTTAGCTTTGCAACAGAGAGAGACTGGCTGATGCTTATCTTGTCAGAAGTTTAAGAAAAACTTACTGGCTTGTGCTGGAGAAAATTCTAGGCACCAGAGTCTGCTCTTGAAGTTTTATAAGCTACTAAATTGCAAGTTAATAACACCCTTCATGAAAAAAAGGAGTGCTCTCTAGGCTTTTTTTTTTTTTAATAAATCCTAAACAAGGCTGTGCTATGACTTGCCATGCATGCAACTGAAGTAACTGGGAAAGTTTTCCTCCACGCGGGTACTGAACCAAGACTGGGGAATTCCTCATACATGGAAGAACACTTGTTATTAACTCCATTGAGCATTTTAGCACTGATGAAAGAAAGCTTGAGAGCAACAAATAGCCAATACCAAATTTAGGAAGCTGCTGCTTAGTTGCAGAATTTATAGATGGAAATAGTTTATGAGGTCACTTAGTCTCCCTACAGATAGTTGTGCTATTGTTCTCTACTAGACATTTCCATGGAGTCATAGGGTGGTTTGGGTTGGAAAGGACCCCAAAGATCATCTCATTACAGCCCCCCTGCCCTGGGCAGGGACACCTTCTGCTACACCAGGTTGCTCCAAGTCCCATCCAACCTGGCCTTGAACACTTCCAGGGATGGGGCATCCACAGCTTCTCTGGGCAGCCTTGTCCAGTGTCATTTTCTCGGATATTGCCCAGACCTGAGTCACTGTCACAGTTTCAGTCTTCCCACTTTCCCTTTGTGGAAGACGATTCTTCCCTCTTTCCTAGTGTCTAGACCCAGTTCTCACTTTTACTGACTCCATCTCATTATTCTGAGTAACAACCTGTTGGCACTGCACAGGTAGAGCGCAATTATTCTAGTGAGTTTTAAAATTTTTTGGTATCTATGATAAGCCATCTTAAACACAAGCCAGATGTATTTTAGACTTTTAATCTTTCCTCTGAGTCAATCGCGGTAGCCTCTTAATCATGTTTCTGGTGTTTTGAATTCTCTCCAAGTTGCAGTGTTAGGAATGAACATTCACTAGCACCAAGCTGAGATTGTTGGTGCAGTTTCTCTCAGTGAAGAAGGGAGAATAGTTTCCGAAGGAAACTGCAGCGCTGCAGGGTCGCAAAACCCGGTTTCCAGGGGATGATGTGTGAGAGGTGGTGTTCCTCTATGCATAGAACCTCCCTTGCAAATGCTCCCAAATGTTGTATATCTACTGAATAGCAACATTTCCCTAAAGAATGAATGTGATGTTAGGCTAAAAGCTATTGCAGCGAGACATTCAGAAATAGAGATGAAAAAAATTATACTGCTGCCTGAAGCTGCTGTATCAGCAAAGACCTAGTGATAAGTGCACTGATACTGGTACAAGATTACTTTCGTTGGCACAGCAGGTGCTCCTGGAGACAGTTTAATATTCCATTAGGAAGTCATCTTCTGCCACACAAAAGTCATTGCAATGTGAGGAAAAATTGGTGACTATTCCCTGAGCTACTTCTCCCGAGCTGTTCTCATATGTCATTTGGGCATCTCATATTTGTTCTGCTTTCATGAGACGGTGAAACTAAAATAATGTGTTGGCATTGACACATGAACGGGGAAGAGGGGGGATGGGGAGTCTAAATAGAAGATTGGAGCTGGCCCTGGGTTTGCCTCATCTGCTGGGCATTTTTGACATGTTAAACTATTGCAAGAATGGATCATAATACCCAGCATCTCTGAGGTTCATTTTCAGAGGCATTTTGCAGACATGCTTCATGAATATTTAGAGTTCTTATTCTTATTGTGCAGAAATAAGTTAAATAGCTTTTCAGAGGCTGAAGCAGACCCATAATCAGAGATTGTAGTTCTATTTTGCAACTGAGTAGAAGCCCAGCCATTATCACCTGAAGCAAAAACTTCGTCCTGAGCAGGTGATGTCTCCTACATCTGATTGCTTAAGCTTACACGTACTGATGTCAGTAGGACATAGCTGTTCAGTCACATGGGCAAGGATTTAGCACCATTTCTTGTCTGCCTGAAGAACTGGAAGTGCTAAAACTAGCACCAAACTGAAAATACTGAAACGGAATCTTAGGTCTCTTTTAACTGCACATGCATTTATGAAGACAATTCAGCCGCCAGCATTCATTCTCTTTTCTGCTGTAGTCAACATGAGTTGCTTGCGGAAAAAATCTTTTTTGCAAGAATAAACAGCTTTACATACGCTGCAGAAAGGTCTCAGCTGCAGTGAGTTTCACCAGACTGCCCTGTGGTAGGAAGTAGAGCCGCAGCAGGGATTTTCAGCACTCAGGAGCCTGTGTTGAGTCGGTGATGGAGTGAGTCTCCCTAAGGATCTGCTCACACACTAAGGCCGTTCCAGTTTTGCACATTGTTTTATGTATGGGAAGCTCAAAGATCTTGACAGGATTGTATGACTTAAAGCTCATTTTCACTTCTGAGGGAAACAACTGGCCAGTGAAGCTTGGAGATGGGTTAACTGAGGCAGAGAGATATCAAGCAAGTCACTGAGGGAAGCTTTACTTCTTAATAACAAGATCTGGCCTACTTACTAAAAAGGAAGTGACCTATAATTATAGTTGAATTCTAGGAGACAGGACGCCTGGGTTCTCTGTTCTTCATTTTGTATCCCTAAGTAGCTAACGTGGTATATAAGGATATATCTGCACTGCAGTTCATATGAAGCTCTGGGTTATGCTACAGGCAGTGGTAGAGTTTAATGTCTGACGCAGACATATCTATGTAATAACCACAGCAGGGGTTTGGCAGAACACTGCATGCGCTAAAAATTGCGATCATATTTGTTGTGACTATTGGTTTGTAGGTATTGAGAATAGAGATATCCATACCATCACGCTAAATAGCACATAAACATAATGTGCTGGAAAAATTATAGTCGATGTGGATAGGAAAACCATGTGGTAGGTAAGGTAGTAAACATATAGAGAGTGACGCACGAAGCAGGAGAGAGAGGAGGGGAGAGAATTAGGCACTTGAGAGCTTTGCTGAATCTGAACCACTGCAGGAGACCCAGCGGAAGGTGGAGAGGATTGGAGAGGTCTGTCAAGACAGAGCAAGCACCTGTGAAGGAAAGGAGACGGGGGCTAAACCAACAATGAGAGTTAGAAAGGAAATGCCAAGCCCAAAGATGGGCTCTTTGGGTCTATCAGTCATTTTAATAGTTTTCTCAGCCATTCTGAAGGAATAAAAGAACAGAAAAAGCATAAAGCTTATACTGATAGAGTCAGTGTACCTAAGAGAGAAAAATGATCTCCTACCAATGAAAGTTAAAGAGCTATATTAAAAGACATTAGATATTGGACAAAACATCAGGAAACGTTAACTTGCATTTTGCTGCAATGCCATATACAAATTAGTCCAGTTTAAAAGGCCTGTATTTGCAGGAAAGCAGTATTAGGTTTTTGATAATTTGAGGGAGGAGATCTAGAGAGTGAGAAAGTCCCCATTTCATCTCAAAAAAAACCCCAAAACAACCAGCTGTTTTGTAGCAGGAATATGGTTGTTCGATTTGTTTCTCTTTCCTCTCCTCAAACTTCTAGGAACGGGTTTTCAGTCCGTTTGTAGGGAGAGTTCAAGCAGAAACTATATGTAATGTCAGAAAAATAATGTTGGAGAGATGATGCCAAACATCCAGCTTCTCGGTCTGAAGTGGTATAATTAATATCTTAGGTTATGTGAGCAATGCTTTTAGCCCTGAAGAGTTTTACTAAAAGCACAGTACGCTTAAAAAAAAATTTGAGAGTACTGTTATCTGGTTTTGGCCATGTTTTCCTCATAAAATCATTTTTATGCTTCAGCCCCAAAATTGATAAGTAGATTAAACCAGGGCTCTCTTGCATTTCTTGAGGTTTGAGGCAATGTATTTGTCACATTCTGCAATACTTTTGATTTCTTCTGCGCACACAGGTGATTTGAAGGGAAAAATGACTCAGTGTTGTTTCTGCATTAGTTTGGAAGTTTTGTCTGGCTAGTTTTCCTTCCTATTGCTTTATTCAAAACTGATACTCTAGCAATCACGAGAAGTGACTATCGTGTAGCATTTAGGGATCTTTCACCTGATGAGGTGGTTGAATCCACGATATGTCATTTAATTTCTTCCCAACCCCAATGTCGTGTGCCAGGTTAGGATTGTTGCCACGTGATCTAGCTTCTTTGACTGTAGGATTGGCAAAGTCTCAATAAAACTAGCCGAACATAAATTGAACAGAATGCATACTTTCCTATTTGTTCCTATCCATAGCAGCTAAAGCATGGACTGAAGAATTAATTATATTTGCTAGTTATTTACTCTTTGCTGTGGTGAGTCATTTGCAAATTGAATCTGACATTCTCCTGACAATATTCTTGTAATGTTCACAGTTCCAAACAGACTGAAGTGATTTTCTGATTGATTTGCCCTTTCCTTTTCTACAAAAGCACTTGTACATTCTCACATTTGCCAACCTCTCTACTTAATTTTCTACAAATTAAAAAAATACATGCAATAACATGCCTCTCTGAACACAACAGTATTTTAAAATACCTTGCTTTTTTCCTCCATTTATATCTCTTCATCCCCTACTGCTCTGTTTCAGTTCATCTATCCTGTTTTTTTGCAGTCTTCAAGTTCTATCCTCCATTTGCTGCTTGAATTTTTCATTTTGCTCAGCTTTCTCAGGTTGTCCCCTAAATTTTTAAAGGCATTTCTATGACCTTAGCAGTATGATTCCCTATGAGGTCGGAGGGTGCTAGCACAGCCGTCATTAGTCGGCAGGAGCTGTAGTCAAACCACTGAGCAGAACTATTAAGGCTTTTTTCCTTTCATGGTCTCATCTGATACTTTTACTGAGATTCCGTGTCTGACTTGCTCTGCAGATGGGGAGCTGGCATCACAGCCACAAGAATTTCTAATTTAAGGATAATATTTCTCTTAGCACTAAGTCAATATATCCGGTATTAATTAAATTTGATGGCTTCACAGCAGTGGAAAAAAAAAAAACCTGCTTCAGGTACAGGAAACATCAAGATGTGTTCAGAGACACTTACATGGTAATTTATCATAGGACAGAGTGGTGGAAGTAAAAAGCAGAAGAAAGAGGTGGCCAGCTTTAAGTTTGCAGAAATATTAAACAGAAAAAACAATACATGGACACTGCTTAATCACATTACACAATGCATGATCTGTCAGTTTTAACACTTCTTGTTTGAAAGATCACTTTTTTGCTTTTGGTTTTTAGCTGGTTTTATTACTGTGTTTACTACAACAAGGGGTTTGGGTTTTAGAAATGAGAGATGTGATAGGAGCTTTTGGCTTTTACCTGGTTTTATTACGATGTTTACTACAAAAAGGGGTTTGGGTTTTAGAAATGAGAGGTGTGATAGGAGTTACAGGCAAATGACGTCAAACTTGGCTTAACTGGATTCAGTGGGTTCACTCGCAGGAAAAAGTCAGTTGCATCTGCAATAATTATGCATCATAAATGAGCTCTATCTTTGTCTTATTTCTCAGTTTGTGTTCCCTGATACTTCTCTTGTACCAGGGTAAAAACAATATCCCAGCTCTTCTCACTGAAGTAGTTGCTACCTCATCCAGCTGTGTAAGCAGATAAGAAAGGTGATGATCGAAAAAATGAAGTCTGCAGAAGACGGCTAAGCAACTAACAATATTATTTGAGCTCTGGAGAAAGAACCCCTGGCAGAGAGACATTGACAATGTCTTGTTGTTAAAAATTTGACACGAAACCCTCAAAAAAAATTGGTGGTGCTACTGCATCACATTTCCCAGTTTCAATGACAGCAAATTCTAGGATGGGTAGATGTGTACACATTTTTCTTGTACTTGGATCTGTTCCCACCTAATTGAGATTTTCTCGTGCAATTTGTTTAAAACATTGTCTTTTGGTTTCTCTCCACTATTAAGAAAGAAATGAATATGAATGAAAATATATATCCATGACTCGAGACTTAGCAATTACAGAAGGCAAAGCAGTTGTTTCAGCAGCTTTGTGCTAAGCTGTGCTAAGGGAGCAAACATCTCTGCTTGCGAGCCTAGACACCAACTTCTGTATTCCTTGTCTCTCCTCTTTCATTTTTTTTTCTGGATTTGAGGCCCAGTACCATGTAAAAATGAGGAATATCCTTTCCTTGAAAGGTCGTAAAAGCAAGCAGTGTCTCAGCTACAACATTAATCCCTAAGACAGGAAAGACCATATGCCAAAATCTTTGAAAAATCATCTTTTTTAACGTAATGAGACCTGTCTTTACATTGTGCATGCTGTTCTGACTATTTCATGAAGAGCTCAATGGCCTGAACACGGTCCAAGACAACAAAAGCTTTCTATTAAAACGAGAATGTTTTTTAGAATCAGCAAAGGAATGGTTAAATAGTTTGACGGGCAAATATTTTGAAAAATAGAAAATTAGCTCAGCTTTTGGCAGATTGCGAAACTCATCTGTTGTTTTCATCAGACCACACGAAGAAACAGGAACTATGGCATCCCCGAGGAACAGATAGGGACAGAACATTCAACCTTTCAAGCCATTTTTGTGGCTATAGATTAACAAATCTACGCTTATACTTTAGTGCATAGTTCATGCATTTTGAGGTGGGACAGTGCGCAACATTTTCATTTTGAGTTTTTGTTGTAATAAGAATCCCATATGTTTCTGACGAGCCTAATAAATGAATTTGTAGGATTGTCTGCCAAGTTATAAGCTTTTAAATTTTTTTCAGTGCTGAGACTTCTGCACCACTTTTCTTGAGACCATCCTTTGCTGCTGCTTTTGCCATTGTGCTGTGGGATCTCTTTCACTGGAGCCAGCGGAACTAAATGCCATTAAATGAAAATTCTGGAAAAGATTTTCAGAAAAGCCAGAATTCGTTCCTATGCTGAATGACTGTTGTGGACACCGAAATTATTTTATTATTTTTTTTAATTTGCCTAAATTAAAAAGTAGTCTTTAAATTCTTATTGTTTGGAATACAGTCACAGGACGTTCATAGTTTTGAAGAGGTCAGCATAAATTCTGGTATTAAAGATGTCTTATGGAATCCTATATAGTAACTAAAGTTCAGTCAGTTACCATTTGTTATTTCGTTAGGGAATTCTGCTGAAACCATAGAACGCTGACAGCTATTGTATTGTCCTGTCTTACACCTAGAGATAGCGCAATGAGGACCTATTTCTGTTCAATTGAAACTCTCCTCCCTGTATTTTCTGCTGCGGAGGAATTAATTGTTCGTGGTGGAGCATCTCCCTCTACTGATAGCCTTTGTAAATGCAATGTAACCGTGGCTTCCATTTAATTGCCCACTGATTCCACTGGTTTGGGAACCTCGTGAGTTATGTAGCCCATGAAAAGCAAATTTACACTAATCAGCGCATCAGCACGGGTACCAAAACTAAAGCCCCCAATGGATGCAGATTGTGTTGGCTTGCAAGAGCAGAGGTTACGTGCTGGCCTTCCTCTTGGTATATTTGTCTGTATCCAAAGCCTTGAAACCGTACTTTCCTTGTTCCATTGCCTGATAATCTGTCCTGCAAGAGGTTCTTTCCAAATGAGTGATTTATAAAGGAAACTCAGAGGAAGTTTCTCAGGTGTACGTAAAAGGAAAAGGCTGTTTTTCATATTTTTAGAATATCAGGTAGAAAACTAGGAGATGTTGTGGGGCCCTTCTACAGCCTGTCATCTTACATGGGAAAAGGATGTTTTTGAAAGAGACTAAGACTGAGGAAAATGCATTTTTGATAATTTTTCGATAATTCATTTTGAATTATCTGTTTTCCAGTCGTGTTGCAACTGATCATCCCATCGATGTAAGTGGAAACAAAATGCAATGATTATCTGTACACCTGGAGACTGGGTGTAGTCTAAAACCTCCCACACCTACCGCTCAATAACTGACTAGAAGTGTGTAAAACCACAAAGCCCTCGTATCAGCTGCTAGATTTTTTGCCTCTATAGAAACTATGCGGTTCGTAAATGGGCCCTTAAGACCTGTGTTTTCGTCTTGATTTGGCCTCTGATCATCTGGACTACTTTACGCAAATCATCTTTATAGCGCTTCTATTTTCTGTATCATTTCTCCTTTTTTTTTTTTATTTATTTGTACACACTATATAAATGGATGCGTTGTTATGTATTTGACTAATGTGACAACAAGACCTTATTAAATGCCAAAAGTAAGAACAAAGGATGCTGATGTAAAGTTAGGAAACATGGTCAGTACAAAGGAAGACTTTGTAGGGCATATGATCCATCCCATGTAACAATCTATTTCTGTGACTGGCAATTTTTTGCTATGGAAAGCCTGATTTTAGCTGTCCTCTAGGTCGAAGCACGTGTGTGTCTTTAGCAAGGCATGCTTGCTTAATAGCCTGAGAAAATGGAGTCATTCTGACCTTTGAGTCATTTTATTTCTTTTTGATGAATTATTACTTTATCGTGAGAATTACAGTTACAAAAACCAGATAACAATTTACAGGTCAGGCAAATGAATTTGCCAAACAAGAATTTCTATTATAGACTGAGACCTTGGCAGCTGGAAACAATAAATGGGATGGAGCAGGGGGGCAGGACCTGGGTATATAAGCTAATTCTAAGATGATTGTGAGCTGTCTGGAATACGGTTATGAAAAATCATATACATTCCAGAATTGCACAGAGTAATACCTATAAATACTTTTTAAAAGCCTAAATACTTAAGTAACAGTGACTTGAGGAGAAGTTGAGGGTTTAGGCCTTGTTTTCTGTCTTAAATTACGCAGAACTGTCCTAAACACTTTTTTTAAAAAAACAAATGAAATAGTTAAAAGACAAGAATGCTTTAAACCTGGCATCAGAAAGCTCTTTGTGCTGCACAGGGTACGGATCATTGTCTACAGAAAGGGTGAGTGAGTGCAGCACGCTTATGTTATATGATGCACCATCATATATGTATAGATGTGGTCAATTTTCCATAAAACCTTTTTCCTCCCTGCCTTTTTGCACAAGCACACTGCTGACAAGCAGAGTTTACCTTGAAAAATAATTTACAAAGACGACTTTAACATGTTGCCTCGTCATAAAATAGCATTTCACCATTTTTCTAAAGATACTTCAATTTCACACCATGAGGTGGAGACATCTGCCTCCAATTCTTGGTAAAATGACCCTGATTTTTAACTGTAAAGTTGTAGCTAAGGTATAAATAAAATGCTGCCTTCCCCCTCCCCTCCTTCCGCGTGAAAATAATTAAATAAAACAAAATAAAATAAAGGCATGCAGATATTTTATCACGAAGCTCCATTATTCTTTTGGTTTGCACTTTAAAAAAAAAAAAACAACAAACAAAAAAACCCCACTGAATTGTAGCAACTGTGCCACTGCTGGGTGGATGTGAGCGTTCCCATGTAATTTTGCAGTGTCTGTTCCATAGACCCTCTGGCCGGATTTGCTTGCACAACCTCCAGGCTGCAGTTGAGAGCCAGGGAGCGCGCGTTCAAACGGAGCGGCAAGGAAAACCAGTGAGGAACTCCTTTGCAGGAAAGAAGTCCACACCTAAGCACAGGAAGAAGTGAATAAATTCCCATCTGGACCAATTCTTTTAGGAAAAGCCAATGCCTTAGCGTTCAGTTAGCAAAAGCAAACAAATTCAGATGCCTTACGCTGCAGCTAATGGCAAAGGGTGAGGGAAACCATGGTTTCAGGCAGGACAATTATTCGGGGTTACCCAGAAATGTGAAGGCTTGTTTCTGCAACAGGAAAACAAAGGCAAGCTTGGGAGCTGGCGCACTTTCAGGTTCCTCGTGTGGCCATTGGGTCTAAGGGTAAGGCTTTCCACAGATTTGCTGAATTCATGCTCCCCTCTCCCTAGCTACAGCCTTTGCCTTGTGGCTGTATCCTCGTTTGGTTCTATTTTATGTTTATAACTTCTACGCTCCAGGCCCCTTCAGCAAATTATAAGTGTGTTTGCCAGATTGTTGTCTGGGAGTAAGGGAAGCAGCTATTTTTTTCTTGTCATTGGACTGTTGCTATTGTGGGAGAAATGTGTCTGAGGAACAAAATCCTTTGCTAGAAGGTGACCGCGACAGTCACTCCTGTGGTTCATTGCTCGAAGACAGCGAGGCACCATGGTTTCTGCTGCGACTCAGAACGTAACGGTTATGGTTTACGGAGAAAAAATGTGATTTTCACGTTTTTTTGAGTACTGTATGTCTTGCCCTTTTTAGTTCCATGTAGGAAAGAAAATGTTATAAAGTGCCAAGCAACTGACTCCTGAAAAAAATGTGTAAATTTTAAGATCAGGGAAACTGAGGTGAAATTTGTTCGTGCACACACACTAACCACTCGCATGCAGAGCCTGACAAGCCGAAGAAGCAGAAGTGCATAGGATAAGGATGCCACAGGGTGGTTTAGAACAAAGAACCCGTGTTACACCAGAGTGGGGCTATGAAGCAATTGCAGGAGATGGGCCAGAACAAGGAGTAACCAAGGGGAGAGTGCGTTGCAATCGGCCACTAAGGGAACGAATCGATATTAAATTTGACAGAGAGAAGGATCCTCCTCACACTGAATAAACATTTAGTTTGAGATAAGTTACCCTTTTCCAGAACTCTGTATGCTTTAACCTTCATCTGGGAAGAAGAAACCAACCACACTTTGGGGTTTAAAGTTTCACCTCTGCCCTTGGCTGCTACTTCGAATGTTCCCTCTTCTGTCAAGGCAGGTGACAGCGCCCGTGCGCGGAACTGTGCTGTGACCAACCAAACCCCTGTTGGTACAGGTCATTCAACAGCCATCGCGTAGTGTCCGCCAGTACCAGCTCAGGCTTGACACCCATATATCAAACCTGTGACTTAGCCAGGGTTCACATCCAAAAAAATGGATATCGGCATCTGTGGCAGAATTCTTATAGCAGAAGTGTCTGGAAACTAGGAATCACGCCTGAGGTGCTGAGGCGCATTAGTGCACCTTTTCCTCCACCCAGGAGAGAGAGACAGCGATGTTAAGAAGCGTACACCTAAGGCCGGGTTGTTGGGTTTTTTTACTTACAGAAAATTTGCTGGCCGTTATCACGCAAAGTTCCCACCGTACTAACTCCTTCCTCACCCTTGCCCTGAGACCCCTCCGCAGGACCATAACTCCAGAGCAGGGATTCCCAGTCCACAGGCTCCCTCCTAATCGCCAAGGCAGTTTTCTCTGCTGGAATGGCCTCCGCGGTTGCCATGACAGTGACTAGCAGGATCATAATACAAAGGTGAGGAGCCTGTAAGTTGAAGGAGGCCTCATGTAGGGTTTGATTGATAGAAAAAGTGATTTTTAGCTTGGTAAAAAAGAGTGTGAGCAGCTCCTCCACTCGCCCCTCGCTGGGTTCCCAGGGCCCTAAGCCCTCTTGCAAATAAGGAGGTATTTGCCCAGAAGCTGTGAGAACAGAAGCTTATCTAAAACACCCAAGGAATTCTTCCACTTCTCTCTGAAGGATTCTAAACTGCAAAAAAGAGCTAAAAATGGGGCAAAGACGAGCTACTGATCCATCCACTCCAAAGTAAATATTATGCTGTGACTAGCTGCAGCTAGGAATATATACTGTTAGGTTTAAACACCCTGATGCTTTTTTTCCCATGCATCTATCTGCCATATATTTGGATATGCTCGTAAAGAGTAGCACGTTAATATAGTAAAGATTCTAGACTATATTAAGGACAAACTTTTTGGATAGGATTTGGAGAGGATATTTGCTCTTTTAGCCACTCAGTCTTGCAGTGAACGTTACTCTTCTTCATTAAAAAGAACTACAAGACTTCAGGTTGACGCCACGAAGTGCTGTTTGTTCTAATTCCCACAATTGCTTCTCACCCATATGTTTTTCAGGGGACTCATAGGATATAAAGCTACTGCTACCACACCTGCTGTAATTAACAAACCTTCTATTCCCTGTTAGTAGTCAACAGACAGCAACAGAATGGTCAGGATCATTGGAAATGAAAAATCTTTGAATTTTCATTACTACAATGGTCTGATTCTCAAAGCAGCTGAACACGTCTATCAACCAGAAGTCAGAATGACTTCTAACATAATATTCCCGTTAGTAACTAGTGGAGTTCCTGGAGAGAAAAAAGAAGGGAATATGTCAGGAGAAATACTTTTATAATGCTCTCTTTATGCTGGCTAGTGTTGTTTCAGGCCTGCAAGAATCTCTCAGATATTTAGGTCAGTAAACTGTGAGGAAGAAGTGTGGGAAATATACTTGTGTTATGCTTGTGATTAAATACAAATTGGATATACAGCTGGAGTCAAGTTATCAGTATATTGTAACAATAGTTCCTCTTTTTACTTGGCGTCAATCAGAAGTCGGGGTTTTTAGCCATGAATGACCCAAATAATGAAATATAAAATTCTTAACTTGGGGGAAGGAGTGTGGTTTCATTAGAAAAGGTAAAGAACAGGGACCTGAAAGCCAAAAGTATATTCCCACATGGTGATTGAATTACCATGTAGCTGTAGGCAACTCATTTAGGACCAAATTTTCTATGCCTTCCACCTATACCTGGAACTAGATTTTTCAAAAGAGCTCAACACTCGACATGCAGCTATAGGTTTCTTTATCAAGTCATTTGTTTTGTCAGGGTCTAAGCCACTAGAAGCTAACAGCAGTAGAAAACTTAACTTAGAGGACTTAGATGTCTACTCTGTTCAGTTCTGTGCTCGACTGTCACCCTAATGCAAGTAGGAAATGGCCAAAATTAAATACGAACAGACATGAAATTCACACTTTCAAATAGTTCCCATTTGAAAATAATGTAGGCCAGATCTAATTAGCAATTACCACTTATTTATTATGAACAAGTAGAATTCTAATTAGGCTGATTTGAGCCTCAGCCACCGCCTCATATTGGATTGGTAATTAAGGTACTAGTTGTACTAGTAATTATGGTTTACCATGAAATTACCCACCTTTCTCCCCTCTCCCCCCAAAAAGCCATCGAATTAGCCATGAGTGGAATTATATTTATCACAGGAACCCGTGCAGTAGAGACTTTGCAAATAAATACAAACAATTAGAAAACCACTCAGAGTGCTGTGCCAGCACAGTAATTAGGGTTTGAAGAGAGGAATTTTTGCTGAAGCCAAATTGGCTGGTTTGTCATGCGAGAGGAGCTGCAAGTGTCTCCAGCCAAGTACCTTTGAGGGTGCAGATCCAGTCACTGGCTCTCCCGGCCCCCTTGCAGGAAGAGACCCAGCAGAAGGAACGATGCAGAGAATAGTGTTCTCCCAGTATAATTCTGTAGTAAAGAACAGACTTTGTGGATTCACCAGGTTAGTGTTTTCTGAGATGTTACACTGACCCCAGTGGGTAACAGGCAGCTGCCCAACAGTCAGACCAGTACAAGGCTGATGCAGTGTATTTTCAGCAGACAAAAGTGTAAACGAAAGGATAGCAAGCATAAACGAAACCTGGATTGTTTTTCGTTGCCCAGAGAATTCAAAACCAAACTACTTCTCCTAATATTTGAATTTTAGTCCCTGTGGTTGCAGTCTGTTATTTCAGTGACAATTTCCAAGTGGCATGCTGTTGTACCCGCTAATGAATAACTCAGCTTCTGACCTTTTCTCTCCCCTTTCCTCTTAGAGTTGCATAAATGCAGTTGTCTCTGGTCTAATAGCCAAAGTGTGGAATGTCGTACCGCCGAGCTTTTGACTTTCATAGATGGAATAACTATCCCACTTCATTATCATTTTCTACCTTGGAGGCTGTCTGGTACAGGGTTTTTTTGTGTATCATCAGTAGGGGATCATGGACTAAATATTGTGTATACGTTTTAATAGTCACTTTCAATTTATTATTTTTTTTTAATTTTGAGGAAATAGCTTTCCCTCACCTAATGTGCAGAAATGCTGAACCTTGTTCTTTTTCAACTCATTTAGCCATCCAAATATGCATAAACTTACTGAATTTCCTTTAGAACACCAAGAATTTTTCCTAGCTTAGAGTCAGTGTTACATTGCTTTTAAGCAAACAGAGAAAAAATATCTTTGATTTATAAATTCTCACATCTTGCTCATCTTTAGATCAGTGTTTGTAAGACTAAGAATTACCCCTCCCCAAAGACCCATCTTTTCACTAAAGGAGTCAGACCTAGGCCTTCAGATACCTGTGAGGTTGGCGGTTTTCAAAAATTACGATAGGTGGTGGTGTATTTTCCAATCTCTTGCGTTTCCAACACAGTTAACGCTGCACAGGGTCTTTCTCTTACAGATTTTGCTCAAACTCTCTGATATTATTTCTACTTAGGCCGTTAGCACATCTGTGAACTTCAGCTCAGTTTGGAAGCCAGGTAATTCTGGATTTGGCCAAAGCAGACCTGTAAAAGACATTGCGGCTTATACAACTGAAGCTAGATATTGAAGAATGTTTGAAAAATTATCCTTCCAGAAACTCTCTCCTACAATACAATCCACCAGCACAAGAAAAACCCCTCTTTTCCTCCCTGTCATCTGCCATAGACTGGTGCCTGGGAACCTCCTCCCATGGACTTATGCCAGCAAGGCATTCTGATCTGGAAGAGAATTGTCCCAATGGTTTTGTAGAATAAGTATCTAAAGCGAAATATAAAAGATAGAAGAAACTACAAAAATAGAGTTTACAATAGAAACATTCACACGTTCTTACCTGTGTACGCTGCTGATACTCCCATCTCTGCATGCCTTAGATTTCATCCAAAGGGAATAATTTCCCTTTCCTAGAAAGTTGAGACAAACTGAAAATTAACGTTTGATACATCTATCGTGTGTAACTCCCATTAGGGGATGTCTCGTTAGACAAGTTGTTAGGTACTGTTCGTAGAACAAAGAAACAGAGCTGGCAAAATGAATGATATTACAGATATTCTTCTCTGGTTACTGTCATGCTTTTTATATCATCTGCCAAGGATTAGAAATTCATCAGAAAGGACTCTGATATTGCAGTAAAATGGTTAATTCTCACAGTAATGTACGGTCTCTTCATGTCTTGAGCTCATATTCATGGATTTATCTAAAGAGTCTAAAGACTCTGCACATAAACTTGGTCTTCATGTTCCTAAAAATGGTTAGTTTGGAGAACAAATAATAGGTTTGGAAAAAAACCCAAAATTCTTCTCTTTGCTAACTCTAAAATGAACACCAGAAAGAGAATGCAGGCAACTAAAGTTTTGCCTGCCTGCCTTACGTCTGCAATAGAGTCACTGCGCGTGTCAGGGGAAAAAAGGGAGACTGTTGTGAAGATTTTGTTCTTTCTGCTGCCAAAACATTCATATGACAGCAAAATTTACTGACACATTTTGGAAAAATAAATGTGCTTCTTTAAAATGGAGGGCGGGGTTGTTCTCTATAAATTAATGTGTTATTTTTTTCCTTTTTTTTTTTTAATAGCATACCATCTCCAATAGCTCCCAAACCTGAGCCTAAGGCGACTCATTCTTTCCATTTCAGTTAGATGTGATTTCTGATTTTGCAAGGACTTAATAATATAGTGAGAAATGCAATTAAAGGATAGACTAGAGAACCTAACGCATTCTGAATGGCACCATAAATAATTACATTACAATTATTAATAAAGATGCTTGCCATTAAAGAAGAAAAGACTAAGGAAAACAATAAATTCCCTTAATTAGATTTCCATAACGTATAATTCAAAATAGATTGACAAAAGAAAGCTGTCAGCATAACAATTTGTCTCCCTGTCTGTAAAATGGGACATGATCCTTCTTCCCATTTCAGTAGGAACAATCTAGGATGCAGACAGCACAGAATAGAACATTTGTATCATAGTAATTCAAACTACCTGTTTAAGTTAGACAAATGAAAAAAATAGACTCCAGCCCACACGTTGTGGCCTGGCACAGAGTAGTATCCAAAGAAGAATGCAGCTGATGAGATTAATTTGTTGGGACCTTACTTATCACCTACAGCCTTGGGCTTTGTATATGATGAGATCATTTCCTGATGCACGCGCAACGTGCTATTTCAGCTCGGCTCCATCCAAACAGGGCAATTTACTGTGGCCAGAAGGGGCCAGAATTACCACTGTATCGCTTTATTAAAATGCTCTCATGGTCAGCTCAACCATTTGACCCCCGAGTATTAGTTCTACCACGGGCTTCTGCTAAGGGTGGCATGTGAAAGGTCTCTTTCTTTTTGGTCTATCTTATGCCTGTCACTTTTTGTCTCTTTGACATTTTAACTATGGGAAATTCACAAGCTCTGGTGCAGGATTTTCTTGTTTGGGCTTGTCTGTATGCTAGGGTCTGTTGGATCATGTTCTTCTCTTCATGAATTCTGAATGTATAGTTTGACGGTAAGAAACAGACGTTACCCAGTGCTACGCAAACTCTCCTGCATGAAAGCCCCCCACGTGAAATCAGTAGAAGGAACAGGGCCAGGACACTCGGTGTGGCCAAACTGCCGCATCCCACAATTTGCTTAACTGTTTTCCTGATGCAAGTGAAAGTGTGACCTGAATCATGCTAGTGGTTTTAACAAGTACTTTAGCGAGTAGCGGCTTAATATGATTCTTTCAAGGTAGCCAGCACCCTCCTTCTGGAAGGAAGGTTCTGGCAGTCCTTGCAGGAATCCAGCACTTCCTACTGGCCTTCAACAGCCAAGAATGATGCGACTCCTTCAGAGTCAGTCAAACACACCTGCAAAACCAAAACAGAGATGCTCCACCTTGTCTTCAGCAAGCACAGGAAGCCATGTCTGCATCCAGAAATTAACACGAAAATTTATCACAATACAGTTTATTGTACAGAGTAAACAGAGTTCAGTTTATTGTTTTTTAACTTAAATAATAAAATCCGAGGGTTTCTCGTTTCTCTGTGTACGGCCCCTGGCATACTGTGCCCCTGAGAACAGAGCAGCACCTCTAATGAACGCTTTCTTTTCATTTACGAAAAATGGATGGTGTCTGGAAGTGTGTTACTGGCACTACTACTCTAGCTATGTCCACCTTCTCATTTCAGTTGGAACTGATCTTTCCTGTAAAATGCCACCGAGAATCAAAGCGTTCACAGAGAGGAAGTTTTTCTGCTTGACTGTTAGAAACAAAATCCTGTCCAGTACCCAGAGCCATTCTGAGTATTCTTAAGGCACGTGCAGAATGGTAATCTGATTTCAATGAAAGATGAACAATTTACATATACTGAACTACTTAGTATTAGTATGAAAATAAGATATTGCTGTAATGATATTTGAAGTCAGTGAAAAAGCTTATATTGATGTCATTGTAGCGTTTTCCCACTACCTCAGGGACCCATTTCATTGCACGTCTTTGCTCCTGAAGCATTCTGCCTTGATGTCCATTTCAAATCTAGCAGTAAATGTCTTGTTGTGAACTCAGTAACTGAACGCTCTACAACAATATTAAGTGAAGTTGATTATCGACCAGGCTTGCGTGTACATGTGTTTTTGTTTTACATTATATAAATAGCTGCCCAGCCCTGAGAGCGAGATAAGATGCGAGTCTTTGAACTGCAGGAAGGACAACACACGTGACTGACAGCAGCAAACCCGTGAGACTGGTTGAGACAACTTTAATTTATTTGTAGGGCATGCATATGGAAGGGTCCTCACCTCCCGTTTGGGTAATGATAAATGACAAGGTGTCGACAGTTATTAATTAAACTGCCTGGCATAGCAATGTACATGATGGTAAGACCTAAGAAATGTGTAGCATTCCTTCTACCCCATCATGAGAATGAGGCCCCTCCGCTGTTCTCTGGCACAGCAGAGATTAGACTAAAGCATCAATATTCCAGTACAAGCTGGCTACCTAGTAACTGCCTGAATACAGGGCCCTAAACATTGAAATCCTCTCTCATGCCATGTGTCGTAATTAAACTTCAGCATTCTTTCTGCAGGAAATGTTTCTCATGTGTTGTTCCCACAGATTGTGCTACAACAACAATTTTAGCCCCATGAACTATTAACCAATTATAAAGGGATTTTCTCCGTCTGCTTTACCTGAGGATCAAAGGCAAAAATGTTTTTTTTTCTTGCCATATATTGTAATTTAGGATACAAAACACCAAGCGTAGACAGGACTTAAGGCTTTAGTCAGTCAAACAGAATGGACTCGGCGGAGTAACTCACGCCCCAGTTCAGCCTCTCTGATTTGATTTGCCAATATTCCAGCTGCTTCCTTGAAAAAATCCATTGCCCCACAACTGCAATTCATTTATCCTAGTCTACTTTCATTTATGTTTTTCACGTCTATATCCTTTATGTATGTGCTACTTGGAGCTAGTTATGTCTGTATACTGCTTGGTTACTCAGAATTAACCTACAGCTTAACAAATACATTTTAAGCAGCGGTGGAGTGTAGCGCTCAGGAGAGGCATCAGCGAGCGGGGACTGCCCTGTCCATCCTTCTCCTGCAGCAATTCCTCCCGCAGTACTGGGGCTTGGTAATTCGCCTGCTTTGCCTTCCCCCGTTACGCAGCTTGTGCCTTTTGAAATCGGGGAATGTTTTTCCAAATTAACTTTAGCGGATGTGTAGACTTCACTTTTCCGTAAGCATATAGCAAATGAACCCCACGTATCTGTGCGGTGAGAGGCAGCTGCCAGGGAACAGAGGAGGAGCCATTTGTTGGGACCCTGGCAACTACCGTGAGGTTTGTGTCTGAGCATTTTCAAAAGGCAGCAATGAGATGGCACCTCAAGACACGCATTTCCAATAGGAAAAACACAATGGCTGACTAAGGAAGCTTGGAATCAGTCACTGCATGAAAAACACAATGAGATCTACAGTAGACAGTGCGAAAAACCAGTATTGTGATATACAGACAAGAGTGAGAAGAAAGCGGCAGCTAAATAATTACTTCCCCTTGAGCAGCAGCCTTTCCAAAGTCTCCACGGCACTTACACAAACAAAGGGGGTCTTTTAGAAATACATACATAGCTTAATCATTTTCACAGTTGTTAAAAACACTTTCCAGTATTCTTAAATGGAAAAAAAAAAAAAAAAGGGCACTATAAAAAAGCAAAGAGTCTCCTCACTCAACTCACTCTGCAATTAAATCTTGTAAAGCCCTCAAGCTGGTGGCAACACTCACTAAGTGCCTTTCCCAATGTGAGGCTTTGGTTTTGCTTGGAAGTACCAGAATGTTTAACCTGCTTTTCTTTTGTTATTTTATTCCGTTAATATTTTATATTTATATAGTACAGTCCTAACTGCCTTCACTGGGCTGGGAGTTTTTAGTCCCATACGTGAAGAGCTTGCATCCTTGAAGTTTTTACAGTGTGCCTGCTGACTATATTTTACTATGTTTTGCGCTTAGTATAATTTATCTACAGAGAATCATAGAATCATAGAAGGAACTGCTTTAAAAATCCGTTATCTGTAACAGATGACTGCTATGATCTGCACGACTAGAACTACTTTAGATGTTCCAGCTGGTTTTAGACCTTTCAAATTTGTCTACCTGACTATAATTAAATTTAACTTTTAACAGTGGCGACACATTGATGTGTGTGACAGTATGAAAAAGAATACATGGTAACACTATACATATGGGTCTCTTTTTTGTTTGGTTTTCTTTTTTTTAGTCTAAGGGTAAATGCCACTGCTGTGTTATTTAGTATTTAAAATACATTTCTTAAATGCTTTCTTATAAGGCAGTAACAGACTGTTCGGCTTCTCAACCAAAGCATGACCAGATGCTTTTTCTTCTTTTCTTTAGAAACAAATGAATCAGGCCAGCAAATTCAATTTTTTTAAAATTTTTTTCCCCTTTTTTTCCCCAGTTAGAAAGCATGGGTCCATTTTATGGTTGTTGATACACCTTTTAATATCCTCACGTTGTCTGTGATTCTTAACCGTGGGCAAGAGAGCACGCTATAATTTTCTTCCTGCAGTTACAATCAAAAAAAGATGTCAGTCAGTGTCTACACTTTTTTTTCCTGATGAAAATTAAAATGTAAAATACTGGATATGTTAAGGAAGAGAGCTATCTTTGTTAGTATAATAAAAAAAGAAGACTAAAGAAACATTCTACCTTGTACCTGTGTAGAGTTTAATATCACATCTGAGTAAAAATACTTTGAAATAACACTGCTACGTGCTGATTTCCTACAAAGTATGTCCAAAAGGACGTGTGGGGTTTTTTTTTAAGGTAAACTGTGTACTTGGCATTGTCCTCAACTGCTTGCAAAAAGTACAATTTAAATAAAGTCAAGGGAGAGAGCTCAGTTTAAACCAATTGACAGATTAATCCTGGTTTACTCGTAATATGAGAGGTTATTAAACTTAAGCATTAAATCCAAATATTCTTACCTTCTATGCATGTCAAAATTATTTGTGAGAGATTAAATGTTACTGAGAATTCTCAGTTTTGGCTCTCAAGAGATGTAACTCGTGCCTGTGTATGTAACTGGAATGAAGTGAACAGTTGGGGGTGTTCAGCCTGGAGAAGAGAAGGCTCCGGGGAGACCGTGGAGCCCCTGCCAGTCCCTCAAGGGACGACAGGAAGGATGGGGAGGGACTCTGGATCAGGGAGTGTAATGGTAGGACGAGGGGTAACGGTTTTAAACTGAAGGAGGGGAGATTTAGATGAGATCTGAGGAAGAAATTCTTGGCTGTGAGGGCGGTGAGCCCCTGGCCCAGGTTGCCCAGAGAAGCTGTGGCTGCCCCGTCCCTGGAGGGGTTCAAGGCCAGGTTGGACGGGGCTTGGAGCAACCTGGGCTGGTGGGAGGTGTCCCTGCCCAGGGCAGGGGGTGGCACTGGGGGGCCTTTAAGGGCCCTTCTAACCCGAACCATTCCATGATTCCAAAACGGTTGATGCTTGATTCTGTAAACCATCACTAATTCTACATTTGCTGGTACTGATGAAGCCGTCTCTCCCGGAGGGCAGCTTGCAGACCCACAGCTGAGTCTAACAGCTTTTGTCTTCTTAAGAACATGGGTCTCGTTTAATCTAGACATCCTGAGAGCTGCACGGAAGTCCATTCTATAAACTAGAAAGAACAGAGTGTGAGTAGAAAGGGTACTGAGAGGACAACAGGAGATTTTTAAGAACGCTGAATTTAAAATGTGGTTCTCCGCCCCATTTCTGATATGAAGGGGGTGACAGTGTAAGCTAGCATGGAGAAGTTAGACATAGCTGGAACAGGAAAGGCTTCTCTTTGGCAACTATGGAATAATGGTCCAAAGATTTCCTCACTGATGAAGCATTATGCAAGATTTTTTAATTTTACTTGGGAATGTGGCATAATTATATTTGAGATTTTTTTGATACCTAAGTAATCAGAAGAAAGCTTTTTCAAGCTTTTTAAATTTGCAGACACCTGGAGATTTCCAGTGGAGGCGTACTCTCCTGTGTAGTGAGCATATTTGACACGGGGTCATTTTTCTCAGTCATTTTTCCAGACCACCTCCCCTTAGAAGTAGTCCCCAGAGTCTCGGTGTTCATAGCCCATGACTCAAGGAATCCTCTGAAATTTTTTTTCTGTTACGTGAATTTCTTGAATATTAACTCATTTAAAATTGTCAGGTGCTGCAGATGTGAAGAATCCTTCCATTATTACTGCTAAATGTGTTTCTTTTTGCTGATCAGTATGGCTTTTTTGGCCTTTCATAAGTAGAATGATCTTTTTTTTAAACCCCATAAATGTAATCTGGGTGATCGTCCATTAGATATTGTCTTAGGATCCAGATGTCAAAAATCTGTATAGCTCCATTGATACCCATATGGGTTGCAGTTTTCTCTTGGCCATGATTTTCTTCTTAGTTATGTTTTCTTTTTAAAAGAGAAAAAAAGTTTCCTGGACCAGCTTCTCGTCAGACTTGGGAGTGAGGTCTCACTGAACAGCCAGTTCCAAATATGTTTTTAGTGTTGCCCCAAAGACCACCCATAAACTTTCTATAACAACTTAGGGGGGTTTATGCGAACACCCTTAGGCACGTATCATTTCCCCTGCTCTTGGGCCTTCTATTTGCCTTCTAAATAGCAGAGCATTCTATATATATTAAAAGTTACATTTTCCCTGTTTGCAGAGAAATACAATTAAGTTCAAAGTCATTGGGTATAACATCTGTATTTAACATGTACTTCAAAATAATACTGGTGTATTCCAGTAAATACAGGGTAATGGTACTGCTGACTGAGACAGAATTATATATTTGAGAACTGTGTAGCTTAAAAGTAAATCGGATGTCGACTGAGTTGATTGCTTATGCAAACTGGCTGTTCAGACTATGCTACAAATCAGTTGCATATGCATCCGATGGCCACTTTGAGGTTCCAAGCATCCCAAAATAATGAAAAACTAGCTAAAATCCTTACAGACGGCATTTCCAACTAGAAGAAAGGGACATGCTTGAGGATATGATGCTTAAATTCTGAAACTATACCAGTTTTCCCAGTAAGGATATCCTATTCGCTAATTCCCATCACTGAACTGTGCTCCACTGAACCTTTACATTTATTAACACTTTTCACTCCACAAAGTGCTATTGTTCTGTTCTTCTTGCAAGTGCAAGTCCAAAGAATAATCCTTATGACTGACTATTAGGTCTTGATGCCATACTAGAGATGTTAATGACAACATAAATTCTGGAAAAATGTATCTTTTAAAACGACTGGGCCTATTTTGGGCTCCTAGGAGGCCCCTGGACACCTGGTTTGAAGATTAATTTATTCAGAGGCCCATATTAATTGATGAGCAGGCTGAAATTTCACATGCATTGTCTCAATTCATTGGAAGTCTAGGCAATTGTCTGTCCTCTCTCTCTCTGTCCTCAATAATGATTTCCTGATAGCGCTACTTTTGTTTCTAGACATGCAGAAATTCATCACGAGTGAAAAGTTTCTGGTTCTGAGCACCACCCTTAATCTTGAAGAACAATTTTAGAAGAAAACTATCACTTTTAAAACTAACTTCTCCTGCTAATTTGACTAGAAAAAAATAAGGCCCTGCAAATAGCAAACCCCTCCAAATGGGAGAGTAATTACCTTAAATTAAGCCTTATTTCTGGTTATAAAAATCCCAAAACAACAACCACTCAATTCTAAAAGCATGTTGTGCAGACTGGAAGCATTAGAGTTAAATACTGTCCGTTTTGTAGTGAAAGGGAAGGAAATAGACAGGAGGAAGGAAGGAAGAAGAGATTAGAGAATCTGACAGATGTAAATAGTCTCAGAGGAGCCACTATGTCCCAAGGCCTCTCCTAAGTGAAGTTTTTACACCAAAGAATCTGGTATCCTGAATGAAGAATGACATCACTTATTTATTTAGCCAGAGCTGAGATGTTTTCTTAAGACATTGAAATAACCCCATGCCACCAGCGTTAAATTGTTGGCGAAGTGATAAAGATGTCTGTTTAATTTAGGGGCTTGATAACCACGAAATAAATACACTTTTATTCCTTGGTTTGCGAGTATATTTAAATTGCCTGGAAAGTCATGAACAAGAAAGCGTGAGTCTGAAGGTTAATGCCACAGCCAGCCTGATGTGGGAGTCTTCAGCATGGAGATGCATCACTTGGGACTTGTAACTCAGTCAAGGAGTTGAGGCTGCTTCCCTTTGAGATGAAAATGATGGCATTACTCTTATGGACACCAAGCACAGACCAATGTTTCCACATGCTGGGTGCTGTAAAAATTGATAAGAAAGGGACAATTTCAACCTAAAGTGCTAGTGCTGAAGTGTCATGACAGCCCTGCCTAGATCAGTCAGAATCTGAGCAGCCAAATGTGGCAAAAAAGTGATTCACATCACACACTGCCTCGCCTGGGACGGCTAAAGTGGAAGTTCATGGCACCAGCATGAAGCAGGCAGCCCCTGGGAGTAGCAGGGTTGGGATGGATTACAAGCTTAGATACTAAAGTGCTCAAAAAATAGACACCAAGCTGTGCGGTGCGGTTGCCACGCTGGAGGGAAGGGATGCCATCCAGAGGGACCTGGACAAGCTGGAGACGTGGGCCCATGCGAACCTCATGAGGTTCAACAAGGCCAAGTGCAAGGTCCTGCACATGGATCGGGGCAATCCCAAACATGGGCACGGGCTGGGCGATGACTGGACTGCAGGCAGCCCTGCAGAGAAGGACTTGGGGCTATTTAGTGGATGAAAAACTGAATATGAGCCAACAATGTGCGCTCACGGCCCAGAAAGCCAAGCGCATCCTGGGTCGTATCAAAAAAAAGCGTGGCCAGCAGGTCAAAAGAGGTGTTTCCACCCCTCTGCTCTGCTCTGGTGAGACCCCCCCTGCAAGTGCTGCCTCCAGCGCTGGGGCACCAACAGCAGAAGGACACGGAGCTGTTGGAGCGGGGCCAGAGGAGGCCCCGGAGATGCTGGGAGGGCTGGAGCCCCTCTGCTGGGAGGACAGGCTGGGAGAGCTGGGGGGGGTCAGCCTGGAGAAGAGAAGGCTCCGGGGAGACCTTGGAGCCCCTTCCAGTCCCTCAAGGGGCTCCAGGAAAGCTGGGGACAGACTCTGGATCAGGGAGCGTAGCGACTGTTTACGTCGAAAGAGGGGAGATTCAGATTAGATGTTGGGAAGAAATTCTTTCTGTGAGGGTGGTGAGAGACTGGAACAGGCTGCCCAGAGAAGCCGTGGCTGCCCCATCCCTGGAGAGGTTCAGTTTAGCCATATGTTGTGATGCGGTGGAGGTGAGATAGTATTTTTGAAGATTGTCTTTTGTGTTCCTTATACTTTTATTTCAGAATTAGCAGGGCTTGTACTGATGAGTTTTACGTCTACTCAGGTTTTACTGATTAGTTTCATTATCTTCTTTTCAGAGTAATAACTTGTCTTCATAAAAGAGCAGTGAGAGCTTTTAGGATTGAAAGAAACAGCTAGTTCATGATACAGTGTCAGGAATGGTTAACGGGGACAGAAGAACCCGCATTGCTTCCTTCGTGTTGGGCTGCAGGCACAGAACGTTTACTATACTCTAGTGAGAATAAAATTCATTGTGGCATCAAAAAATACAGAAAGCACCATATTCCTAATTAAATGGAAAGACAAGAAGGCATTATGAGCCTCGTCTGTGAAACATTGCAGCTTGATGTTACAACTCGACAACATTCAGTGTAAAAACTGTTCCGACAATTCTGGGAACGGAAGAGAAATGTCCATCCCTTTGTATACAACCGGAAAAAACTTTGTGCAGAATTGTCCTTTGATGGCTTTAAGACTGAAAGGGGAGCAGTTGCACTGGTTTGTATAAAGGAATAATGTTAGCCGTGTTTGTTGCGAGTTCTGCAACTTGTACTGGCTTTATTTTAAACTGTGAGTTATTTTAAAGGTGGACGTCCATTGCTTGCCTATCAAGGGGAGTTTCAGTTTATTCAAATTTCAGGTTGCAGCTGCACAGTATGTTCAATCCAAACTCCAGCTCCATATAAATACATTCTTTGTTAATTTAAGACTTTTGAGCCTGTTTACTATAGAAAAGTTGTTCTGTGAGCCCATATACTGCACTAATTTGAGTGAAACAAGCTAATTATAAGTTGATGTCATATGGCTAAAAAAATACATGTTTATTCCTTCCGTATTTCATGATGCTGACTTTCTCAACCACATTTGCAGAATACACACATAATGTGTTTTCTGGGCCTAGGGCCTCACTGGATAAAGTTACGTTCTTTGTTGTGCAGTTTGTAATTAAAAAGTTGAACCTCATGCAAAATCTGTGGGATCTTGTGGATACTGTTTGTCCTGCCTGTAAGTTTATCTTTCACTGAATAATAGCAGAATTGTGTTTCTACCAGAAAAAGAAATAAAGTAGGCACACCGACTGACTAAGTCAGTGAGTATATTGTAGAGAATGTGCCACGGTTTGTTGTCTACACCAGTTGGAAATGAAAATGGGGGACAAATTAATGTTCAAGGCTGATTTGGAGAAATCATGAATCCTGTCTGAAATAAGCAACTTGCTTGTTTTTCTGTGGACTGCCCATTATGGCTGTTGTTCAGCTGCTGACAGGCAGCTGTCTCCAGCCAGGCGAAGGTAAATTCAGTGACCTGTTGCTACTTATAGTTCAGTAGCACCGAAATTACGTACCATTGTGGTATTTTATTGCAAAAAATTACAATGAAGAAATTCACTCTTGCCTCAAGAGTTCATAGTCGTGAGGAAAAGCTATTTAATGCCTGTGTAAAAGGAGCACACAGCAGGTCTCTGCCCATTACGAAGCCCCTTTGGAATATTTGTTTCTCTGAAAGAGCCTGTCCCACGTATGCCTTCTGTCCTGTAATGTTTCACTCATGTAAGGGCAATCTATAAAGTCACTCTGTTTTCAGTTATTTCCTCTGTGTGCAGTATGAAGCTTTTTTCCTTTGTAAAGAGCTGGAAGCACATAGATTTGATGTGAAAGACAAAACTGAAATTTCCTGCAGACGCTCATTCTCAACCCCCCAGTTAGAGATGGCATCTCCTCCGTACAGCGTGTCCCTCGAGCCATAAATAACGCTCTCAGCAGACAACGACATCGTTTATCAGACCACTAAGTCACTCACTAAATTTTTGTCTTGTTGCAGAGCCGTACTAACAGCTCTAAGTAATATGTACTAATGTGAGGCTAAAATCATGTGCGCCTTTATTAGAGATTTTTTTAAAAGAAGCGTGCGAGAGAAAATAAATAAGCAAACTCTGTTAGAAAAGAATGCACATGTAGGGGCAGAATGTAGCAGTCTACTTCTGCGGCACACCCCACATTTTGATTATTCCAGCTGTTTGCAGAACACTACTGTTTCGTGTTCTTCTCCTGGTAACATAAATTGCAAAGGAGGTGGTTGGAGGGAACTGTTTCAGGAGTAAGATTACAGAAGACTAAGCATATCCGCAGACTGCTCATCTAATCCACTTTTCACCTATGACAAGAAACCAGTGAGAAGCAACTGTAAACGGGATGGGCGTTGAGAGGAAATACAGTAGTGTAAGTGCCTCAGGACTCCCTGCGCACTGGTATTCTTGTAAAAGCTTTTATAACGTGCAAAGAACCAATCAGTACATTGTGAGAAAACTGCAAGATTCTGAATGGCAGATTAACAGCAGGAAACTTTGGCACTTTCGGTAGAAGAGAACCGTGTGGGAGGATTGGGGTGTTTTTTGGAAGAGGATGTCTTTAAAGGTGTGAAACATTTGGGAGAGGGATATTCCTGGTTGACCTGCAGCAGGCCCCATACTTGTGACCTGCCTGGAATCCAGCACGAGGTCTCAGGTAAAGTGGAGTAAGTCTCTCTCGCTGGCTTATCACAATCAACATTTTAAAAACAATATTCCAGTAACTTTAGATGCCAGTGAGACTGTGGAATAGCTTTTCTGAGGAACCGAACTACTTCTCTTATTTAAGAAGCCCTTGCGGGTGTTCATGCTGATTTCCAAGAATTAAGCCCCAAGTGCCAAATTCATAAAGTCAAAGATAAGCCTGGAAAATGTTGTCACAGGTATGACAACTGTTTGTATTAGGTTTTTATATGAGGTATCAAATAACAGTAGTGACAGGACACCTTATCTACTGACTGTCTTGCAAAAGCTGTTCGTCTTTACAGCTCTATTGAAAGATTTGCACACTCTGTGCAGTCCAAGCTCAGTTTTCCTCGACTTCATTGGAAGATGTCTTTGTTTCTTAAAGACCATGGCCTTATAAATGAAAATGGGCACAGGTCTACAATATCAAATTGTTAAAAAGTTTATCTGTTTCTTGGCAGCACCTGCAAGGGGATTCCACGCTTTTTGTCAAGGAGAGAAATCTGAAGCAATCAGATTTCAATCAAGAAATCTTGATCAAGAGTTCACAGACCTCTTGTTTGCTTTGGTGGCATTTTCAGGTTGTGAACGTACGAATCGGGAAATGTCACTGGGAGCAGGAGGGAAACTGAAATGGACCGAGTTTTTTTTCCCCAGGGGAAATAGAATATGGGAATAGTTCTGAGCTCCACCTCTGCCCAGGAAGACCTTTTTCTATGAGAAATGTCATGCATCGGAGCAAGAAGTTCCAGGATGGTGTTTCTTTAGAGATGTGTGGGTTAGTGATTGAGAATTAAGGACCCTGACACGCGCTGTCACAGGAATTGGAGGCAATGCCCTTACTGTTCTGTAACTCGCTGGCTTTGTAGCAAATCAGCTTTACACTAGAGCTGAAAATCAATGAGTCTTCCTATAATTAATCATTGTTTCTACTTTATTAAGAATGTATTTAAAATAAAAAATAACAAACTAATATTTTTAAAGCAGTATTACTTCTTATTCTCTACAAGGAAAAACATTGCATAAATAATTTCTGAGAAAAAAATAAATACGTAATTCACTCTCTGAAACAATACCTTTTCTCTATAGGTTCTGGTCCCACAAAAAATAATTGCAAAATCTATCGACATCGCAAATTTCCATAGTTTATATGATTTCAGCATAAACTCTACACAGAAAATAAGAACAGCAAGGAACTGTGTTCATCTGATACTAGGCTTAGCACTTCTACAGGATATATACAGCATGTGACAATTCACTTTCTAATAATATTCCTTAATGTAAAAACACAAACGTTAGTCTGAATGTTGAGAAGCTAAGTAAAGGAAAGTTGCTGTCAAACTAAAGACTTACCAAAGCTGCACATACCAAAGGCTTTTCTAGAGGAATTCGTGACACTAACATTAGCAGAGGCTCACTCTGAATGCAGAACCAGCACCTTACTCCCAGAACTTGGCTTGCACAGTCTTAGCACTACGAAGTGTGTGGCAGATAATCCAAACTCTACAGAACAGAAAATGTAAATTTAGACATCTAAGCTGACACTAAAGTCAATTGTGTTCTAGGAAATAAGGAATAAGCCGTATCTTTTATGTTAAATTATGCACATCATTAGCTGTTTACGAGACACACATCAGTGAGGTTATCTGGTTTGAGAGGAGCATCCATTTCATAAATCTGCTCCACTTAGTAGAATTTGTTTAATTGTTCCTAAAACAAATCATTGTCCCTAAAACAAATATGGTTTTAGTTGTCAAATCCTAGTTTTGAATCTGTTGATCCTACAGTCTTTTAAGGAAAAGTGTGACAAAACTATTTCATACTTTTATTTTTTGAGAACGAGTGTCGTATTTTGATTTTTGTGTTTTAGAGGAATCAACTAGGGCACGAGGACATCTTAACAGGATGTTAATTTCCCAACAGTTTGACTTCAGTCACCACAACTGTTGAAATCCCTGCCATCACACTTACTACAACTCATTCTGAGAGTGGTAACTCTCCTGGTGCTTCCCTAATCGCGTGCTTGTCCTGCATTGTGGCACTTACAAAACTAGGAAAGAGATCTCGGTGTTTGGGGTTTTTTTTTCACATAAAGTGAGTAGAATGACTTCTAACAAAGTGTGATTGTCACCGTAACAGCTTCACTTTCCTCTGCCTCCCTACTTGTACAAGCCACATGACCTCACCTGAATCTCCAAGGTGTACCTCTCCTCTCAGACTGAATTTAGGTGTTGCTACCTCCAGCTTGTTTTATCTCATTCTCTTATCAGACCATAACTGCTATAATCTGATAGATTTTTTTTGACTATGTGAGCCTTTGACCCATCTTAGCAGAAGGAATTGGAACCTACTGCAGTCAGAACGTCATGCTGTGGCCTGCGAGTGCCATTTGATGTTTTGTAAAATATCCAGAGCTGCTAGGCTGTATCACTCAGAGACACCTTCTAATAAGCATTTTCTAACTCATGCTGGTTAGATTTGCTGCTCCTGGCTCTGGAGAGACGAGGCTTCTTGTTCTTCTGGGGCCTGACGGTTTCCTTTCCAAAGTCCTTCAGCTCCGACTGGTTGTGATAGCGAGTGTAGCGCTTGCATTTGCAGGACGTGACAGCTCGGAATTTGTAAGTCCGAGTCTCTTCCTCGGGACAAGCCATCTGGATGCGCTGCGTGCGAGTGTGGGCCGGGATGCAGCGGTAGTCCAGGGCGTTCTGACGCCACCACTTCCCCCTGCCGATGGAGTTGGGAAGGAGGTGCGAGGGCACACACTGACCAGAGCAGACCAGTTCCTTGACAGGCTTGATGCTGCGGCAAGAGCCCTCTGTGACATAGCGGGTGGTTCGCATTTCTCTGCAGCTGAAGTCAGAAGCATCTGCAAACAAGAAACACAGTAATTACTGACTACTTTCTGCCCTATCCTTGAGAAAGCATTTTATTTCTGTAGCAGGTATCTAGCTCTGAGCTAGATCCAAGCTGGACATCCTGAATGGCAGATTTGGGGAAGAGTATCTCCACAGACTCACTCGTGCGGCTCCTGAATATTTGGCTACTCTGGTTATGAAACCCTTGAATAACAATGTACAAATGGATGAATAAACCCCTTCTCTTGCCACTCGGTGAATTCCATGTCAGGGCTGTGCAGGTGGGCAGCGGAGCTTCTGAAGCGTAACCCCAGCAGCAGCGGTGGTTACTTCATGGGAAATTGTGATGGGATTCTCCTGGCTTCATTTACCCATGGGCAAAACCTTCCCCCATTGCTCTCGTTTAACTCTATTGACTTCAGGGGTTGACTCCAGGTTTAAATTCTTTTGCAACAAAGAAAGCGTTCCTTAAGTGATTTTTAACTAGCATAACGTGTTCCAGATTAGGGAAATTAGCAGGTAACAACACTGCTAAGGAATTCCCGCTCTTCAGGCATTAGGTTTTCCAAGTTTACTGCTCTCTGTGATAATCCCACATGTCCCGCAGGATTTCCTTCAGCCAGCCAGAGGCATCTTCTGCCTGATTAGGAATCTGATAGTGTGGTTTTTTTCCCCCTTTTTCTCAATGGATAGCTATAGGCAAATGAAACATTTGGCAATACAAGACTTTTTTAGCATTACGGATTTAGAAAATCTTTCCAGTTGTAGGAAAAGACTTTTTCTGAAGGCGTCTCTTTTGCCAAGTGACATGCTTGGCTAATTGACTTGTTTGGAAGACACAGAAATTGATTTTTGAAGGTGTTTATCAAGGAACTTCATCTAGCTAAACACACGTTAACGTTATTCTCTTAGTCAAAAGTATAGTTTTAACTCAGGAAATTGTGGTGGACGTGGTCAAAGGTCAGCTGACAAACAGAGGCCCGTGTCTGGCAGGCCCGTTCTTGCTGTGCACAAGGTGGTTCCCTCCTTAGCACATCAAAAGAGAATTCTGACCCCAAGTCCTTAGTGATAGAACTAGGTATTTGTACAGGCATTTTAATTTTTGTTTTTCCTGCGAAGTACAGAAACATGATTTTTAGTGCTCACGTTTATATTTATCGAAGCACAGCTAGCAAGATTTCATTTTTTAAAAGTTTTAAGGACCGCATTGATGAAATGAAGGATCCTTGTCATAATGCTGTGACAAAAATGCTGGCAACTGAACTCCAGGTACACTTAGTCTAATCCTCCCAAGTTTCCTAAGCATTTAAGAAAATTATGTTTATCTATGTAAAAAATAATGCTCTGAATCAGGTGTATTGTATCACCATAGCACACAGACAGATAGAGTTATACATACAGGCATATACAGGTTTATTTTCTGTGCATGTATGTCCTGTCCTGTATGGGTACAGGTTCTACATACTGCAAAATTATTCATGGTCTGGTGCAACGTCATGTGTCCCGGGAAGGTCTGGCCACTTTGGATCATCATTTTGATTCCTGGTGTTAAAGATGTTAAAATAACTGTGCGAGACCATTGCATATCTTGAATGACTGTCCAGTCTCCTTCACTCTCTCTTAAGTAAATGTCCTTTCCACTTCAAAAAATACGCACACATCAGTGGGACAGATTACCCCCAGTTGATGTCAGAGTAATAAGAGACAAAAAATGAAAGTTTTCAGATGTAATAACAAACCCAACCTGCCCTGACCTGATGGCTGGTGGGGCTGCCTGTGAGATGCAGGGTGCTGCCCCTTTTAGGGATTTTGGACCCTTATAGAGTTGCACTCTCAAAAACATTACTACTTTTTCTTTCTTTTTTTTTTTTAAATCTTTTAAAATATTGTTAATGCTATGGTTTTAAACATCTTAACTGACAGCTGCAGCAGAAAAACGCATTTCCCTTCCAGTAGTCCCCGGAAAAAGGCAGCTCGTTCAGATCTGCAATGCACCACAGGGGAAACTGTCAGTTTGACTTGTTGCTATGTGCATTTGGTAGCCAAACGTGTCAGTCTGGAGGACCAAGTTCGCCCTATTTGCCAGCAGAATGCTTCTTTAAAACTACCTTTCTTTGGTGCTAACTCCCCCTCTTCCATCTCTCCTCACAAAGCTTGTGTTTTGCATCATTGCTAACGTTGGACGTTTAGCCAAATGCAGTGCTAGTATCCAGTATGCCAGTGCTCTTGAAGTAGCCAAACTGATTCCACGATTGCACACCTCTGCAACACAGAGTCCCTTCCAATTAATTTGGGCATAAATTCCCCTTGGGGAGTGCTTTAACCCTTCACAACACCTTTTTTTGGCTGCTGGAATCTGGCTGAAAAATCTGGCTGTTGGCAAAGGACAGTGAGCAGCACACTCCTCTCATCCAGCTGAACGCAACCTCCACGCGCCGTTTTTGCTGTATGAGCTTTGACTCTTCCTAAATATTAAGAATTTGCATTATTGTCTCCACTGTCAAGCCATTGCCCCACCGTAACATCAAAGAGAGAAAGAGGACTCGTGAGATTTCCTCGCAGTGCTTGCAAGCACGAAACACAGAGGAATTTAAGCAGTATCTTCTCCAGGTTTTATGTATTGGAGTTGTGTCTGCAGAGAGCAGCAGCTGTAGTACCTGAGGAGTACAAACTGTAGTACCTAAGGACTGTTCAATAGATAGACCACATTTTTCATCAGTAAACTCTGGTATATCCCTTCTAAATTTCACACTGATACTTCTTCAACAGTGAGTGTAACTCCCTGTCACAGCATTAGGTCCACACCTAAAGGTTTTAATAAACATATAGGAAATCAAGTATTCTTTTACAAATTGTCTGTTAGGGTCTAGAACAGTAATAATGATGTTATTTTTCTTACCATTAAGGTCTGGAGCTTGTTGTATGTGTCTTCCTCCATGCTTTGCCTGGTTCATTGTGTTGTTGTTGCTGAAAGTCTGCTCCATCGGAGTTTCTGTATTTTCAGTGATCTCGGGAATGATTTCTGTAGCATCATTTTTAAACATTTGCCACCCTTCCACAGATCGAAATGCAATTTGTATTAAGACACAGACAGAGCACATAGCCCAAGAGATCTGCATGGTGGCAGCTCACAGACTAGCTTTTCAGCACCCTGACAGTCTCAGATCCCAGGCAAAGGCACATTATTCCCCTTTTTTAAATCCTTTTTAGAACCAAGCCAGCCAATGACTATACAAAGGGGAAGGGCCAGACAACAACTCATTCATCTCAGCTTTTGTCACTCTGAAATAAAATGGGTGTGTGGGGGTGGGTTAGTGACAATATTCTACAACTTCTATATAAAAACTTCTCATATGTGCTTCATTTTTGTGCCTGGCAACGATGGTGATTGACAAGACCAGGATGAATTGCAACCTGACAAGTCTTTCTGCAGTTTTTTTTCTAACAATGGTATAATTAAAACCTGCTTTTACCTCCGTATTTGAATCTTTGGCTATTGTCTTTTCCAAAGGTTTTTCAGACTTATTTTTACTGTTGTTCTTCCTCTTCTCCCCCCACCCCCGGTATAAAGTAAGCAAATCTAGAAGCTGTAGCTCAGTAGTTATGCTTTTCAGTCTCCGCAGGCGTAAGACTGGGGAGAGGTGGCTTCTTTTTCCTTTACAAAACAAGGAGCTCTACATTTTGTTTCAGAAATGTACTGAAAGAAACAGGGAAGAGCTTCTTTTCCAAATGAGAAGTTGTTTTGTTTAGTTTTCTTTAAAAACTAGGCTACTTGGAATATGTTAGTTAGGGTAAACAGCCAGGATGTTGTACATCGTGCTTCTGATGTGCTCTTTCTCACATTTTTATCACTTAAAAAACCCAAACAAACACGCTTGTATTTGTTTAAATTCCTTGCATACTACTGCTTCTGCTGACGTTCTGCACGAGTGTTGAATATAGGACATTTGCTTATTTTAAACCCAAGAACACGACCAGACTGATTTCCATTCATGATGCAATCAGCAAAAAGAGAGAATTGATGACTTTATGTCTAGGGCACATATGCCCAAGATGTATTCGTGTGTCGTGTTTTAAAACCTCACCTATGGTATTCTTCTTCCTTGCAAAAGTAAGATGAGAGTGGTGACAGTTTGCATCATTTCTCTGTCTCAGACCACAAACACTTTCAAGTTGTTTGCAAATTATGTCAGGCTAAATAGGAAAGCACCTCAGCTTTTAGTAAGGTTAAATACTACGTTGAGCTTATCGTAGCTACTGAAAGCAAAATGTCTGCTTAAAGCAGTAGGGGGACACCCCACGTGTGTTACTGCAATGTTTGTCACATGCATCCTCATGAAAATCACAGAGTCACAGAATGATAGGGGTTCAAAAGGGATTCGCTATCTGACTTTTACCTACTACTGTAAGACTCATTACCTAAGGTTTGCACTCCATTCTGACAATTCCCCTGACCCGTCACAGAAAACAGGTGCCACCAAATTTAAAGTGGAGGTGTATTCTCCCTTTGTGGGACCTTTATGATAAATAATAGACTTAAAGCAATGTGCCCTTGTCGCCAAGAAGGCCAACGGAATTCTGGGCTGCATAGGCAAGAGTGTGGCTGGCAGGTCAAGGGAGGTCATTCTCCCCCTCTCCTCTGCACTGGTGAGGCCACAACTGGAGTTCTGTGTCCAGTTCTGGGCTCCCCAGTTCAAGAGAGACGGGGAACTACTGGAGAGAGTCCAGCGAAGGGCAGCAAAGATGACTGAGGGATTGGAGCATCTCCCTTAGGAGGAAAGGCTGAGGGAGCTGGGACTCTTTAGCCTGGAGAAGAGAAGGCTGAGGGGAGACCTTTTGAACGTTTACAAGTATCTAAAGGGTGGGTTTAAGGAGGATGGAGCCAGGCTCTTTCCAGTGGTTCCCAGTAACAGGACGAGGGGTAACGGGCACAAGCTGGAACACAGGAAGTTCCGATCGAATATGAGGAAAACCTTCTTTACGGTGAAGGTGCCAGAGCACTGGGACAGGCTGCCCAGGGCGGGTGTGGAGTCCCCTTCTCTGGAGACTCTCAAGCCCCGTCTGGATGCCATCCTGAGCGATGTGCTCTGGGCAATCCTGCTTTAGCAGGGGAGTTGGACTAGATGATCTCTAGAGGTCCCTTCCAACTATGAAGATTCCGTGATTCCGTTAACAGCAGCAATGACCTGAGGACACTTCACCTCTTCAGCCTTACGCATTCACAGACACACACAGAGCAGACGTGCTAGCAATACTGAGTTTGATGAGCTTTAGCCTAGCTGCTCCGTACAACGGTCCTTTCCTAAAATAATAGCATCTGAAATATCTTGTGACGTGCTTTGTCTCCTATCCTTTCTCTCTGCCCAAAATTACAGAGATTAGCATTCTTAGAAGAGCCCTCCTTTCTAAATATTCCAAAGAATCTCCAAAAGCAATCGTGCATTGTGTTGCGTACAACTGTGTGCCCATACTGTCTGTTCCCCTTCCTCCTTTCCTCCAGCCCACATCTTACGCATCCTCCCATCTCAGAAATCACTCCGTTTTTATGGAGGGATACGGCATACTCTTTTCTTTTTACAAGATTTTTTTTTTTTTTCTCCACAGCCAGTAAGGATACCATTCTTTAATACAGACTGTTGCCACATAATTTGACTCAGATGTACTGATTCCTTTTTCCCTATAATCATCATCAGCAGCAGCAGCACCAATTTATGTTTCATTAATAACTGCCTCCTTTCCTCAAAGCAGTTAATGATGGTCTCACAAATGCAGGAAACTCAAACACTCAGCCATTGCAAACATTTTTCCAAGCATAATTTTTCTCATTTATGGCTTAGAGTGACAGGTGAAATCTACTCAACAGCAAGGGACACACAACTTCCCAGGGGCATCACATCGTTGCCCGCCAAATAAAATAGATTCTTGAAGAAAAGATGGACACCAGCTTGGAAAGCTGATCTCAAGCTCTGCTTTCAGGCCTTACAATACAGCTGTTTTTTCTTTTCTTTGGAAATACTGACATGGTCTTCTAATGGCCTTTAAAGGAATAAAATGGTGGGGTGGTTGTTCTTTTTTTTGTGTGGTTTTTTTTTTTTTTAATTTAGTTTTGTTTTAAAACTGAACAAGTCAGGAAGGATGACCAGGAACTAAACACAGATTTTTAACCTGATACAATTTTTGTCAGATAGGAATACCACCTCGTAGGGGTATTCGCCAATAGTCACCTTGTCCAAAGTGAGACTGCTGTGTGTGGCATGATGAAGTACAGCTGAAAAGCAGAACAGGAGAGCAAAAGAAAACTGAGTCCTGGTAATCACAGAACCATTGCCAAGAATAAATGGAATCTTAGTATTCACCCACCAGCGACCAGCAAATGCACTGCTAAATCATTCTAGTGGCTTGCCTTTTTCAGTGATAAGACAACATGAGATTCAAGTAACAGCATTACTCAGGGGTGGAACGATGACTATCTAGAGAAGAATAACAAGCCTACAGCTCCATCTGGTGAGCCAGCTAGCCAGTGACCCTGGCATACTGCAAATAAACACAAAACAACACTTAATTGAATCACTCACACAATCTACATTTCCAGGAGCTATTTTCAGAATAGAAAAAATTAATAGGACACCAATTCTCATGAACAAATCCTTAGAAGATACCTCTCAGGTCTGTTCTATTTTCAGTTGTACTCATTTGGCAAAGCCCAGAAAGCAATTTTAGAAGAAACCTCTGTGCTATACTAAGTGAGATTCCATTAGATAATCCGTCTGTGCCAAAAAACATCAAACTAGCAGAACTAATTTTAAAAAAGAAGGAAAAAAATCCTGCTTCTAGTTCTGGCACCTCTAGCAGAGATTTAATTAGTTCTGGCCAACAGAAGACAACTCAATGAAAATATTTAAATTATGAAAACAAACACTGCAAATATTCTTTCTGCCATTCTCCTTTACTCAGCAGGAGGAAGATATATTTGACACAAGTTTGTTTTTCAACTCAGAGAGCACGTAGTGTTCTTACACACAGCGCTTTTCATCTTCAAAGCCTTTTATGAAGATTAATTAATTCTCACATCACCAAGAGAAGTAAGCCAGGCATATTCATGGTGTAGGAGAAAAACATGTCCAACAGTAACACAGGCTCAACATCCAAAAATGGAATTACAATACAACATATTGTGGCTGCTAGTCCTGCATTCAGATGCTATTAATTCCAAGTTTGAAATAACTTCATGAAACGTTCGCTTTTCAGCAGTGACATATTGCAACGTTCTCTCATGAAGATGTTTTCTGGCAGTACCTATGGTTCAGAGCAGCGTGCGAGATACAACACTTGCCAGCATTGTAGTCTCAGCTGCAGGACCAAAGGAGGAAGAAAGCATTCAGAAAATGTTATTTTTGCTTTGAATTTTAATTTTTTGTTGCAAACTTCTCTCCTGTGCTTATGCAATGGCTGAGAAAGGTCAAGTTCAGTGTGAGTAGAAAGTGAATTTAGTCTTACATATATCATCATTTTATCTATCTGGACTTTCTTCTTTGTTCTTTGCTGTAAAATGCGATTGGCTTCTCACTTCCACTCTTCGCCCCTCTCCAACTTTACTAACTCTTAAGTACAAAAAACCCAAGCTATTGCTTTTTCTTTCATTGTGCTGGATTTGACATGGTAGATATCTTTATTCTATGATAGATGCGTATTTTAGAGACCCCATCCCTTCTCCAGAGAGCCATCTACACAAAAAGTACCACGTTGCTATTCAGGACAAATACAGTAATGTAAATCCAGATGACACTATTTTCACTATAACCAAGAGGTTTCAACTCAAAAAATGTAGTGTTGCTATTTGCAACAAATAGTTGTTTTAAAAGATATCTTCCCCAATTCGCATGCTTGTAGAGAACGTCTCACAGCAAAGGGCAGGTGTGTAGTAATTTCAGAAGAATAAAAAGGCGTACTGCTTCCAATACTTTCTTGGTTTTGTATTACATGGAAAGAAAGCTCTTATTCCCGTTTTTATACGATCTTTCCTTCTACAATCCGAAATTTGGAAGTATACAGTATATCATTATGGATTAGAGACATACAAGCTGCTCTTGGCCAGCTAAAATAGGCGGAGGAATTTGCAACATTACTGTATTTAAACAGCAAGATAAGACTAAAAGAGGAAGGGTATGATCCATTAATGGAGCAGTGGTCCGTCTGACATTCTAACTATTTTTAGCCTACTCTAAAAGCAGAGCTAGAAATGGTTTCATTACTGAGTCACCTATCAGTAACTCAGAATATCCCATCTTAGAGCTTGATGTTTGAAGTCAATTTATAGCAGTCTTATTTATTCCTCCCCACCCTGGTATGACAAAACATTTGTTAAATCAGTCTTGTTATACTGAGATAAATGGGCCAGAGTATCACTGAAGTTACTACTAGAAGTGAGCAGTGTCCTGTGAATTAAAAGAAGACATTGAATATACGAACATATCCCTGTGTGTCTTGATTCGTCAGTATTTCTTGATACTGACAAATACAAAAACACAAGGTAAACAGACTCAATTTTAATAAACCATCCTGGTTTTAATCTGACAACTATCAGCTTTCTTAAAATCTATGGAAGAGTAACAAAAATCTAATGGCCTAATCGTTTCTTAGCTCTTTAATGGACTGGAATTTTTGAGTTCTAAGTAACAGGTCAAAGACAAAATGAATGCACGTGAATATTTTTTTTTCCCTCTAATGCAGATAGGTGTTATGAATACATGGTGTGAGATGAGATAGGAAAAAAAAAATCTATGCCCATAGCAAAGATTTTAAAAGGATGATTTAGAAATAAGACTGCAGAATGAGAAAGTCACTACAGTAGAAAAGATAAGGACAGTATTCCTATTCCCCAAGCTACACAGCATGAAATTAGTAACTAGGAATTTTGCAGAAGCAATTCATTTAATACTGATATAATGGGAGAAAGGAAACTGGTATGTAATTAGCCAATGTAATTGACTACTGCTCATTATTTCTGAACTATCCTGATTCAAAGCAAACACTAAATACTGACTGAGTGTAGGGAGGTGCAAGAAAACACGATGTAGAGTGTTCCCCAATTGTCCCTTTAAAGGACACAAAAGAGAAAAGGCTACTTGATTTGGCAGTTCCTGTCCTGCAAGGAAACAGAAATAAGCCTGTTTTTCAACCAGAATCATCACCTCTGGAGTTTAATTTCAAGGAAGTTATCTAGCGATACAGAACTCCCCACCACCACTCCTACACCACCCCCTCCTCAACCCACACAACCCCAAAAATTGGAAGTAAAACAAAGTACGTCTTTTGTGATTTTTGATTGGTGAACTGAATATACAATACTAAATCTGGGCTTACGTGTGTTACTAATACAACCATGTTTCTGCTTAAAATAGTGTTAAGATTTTCAATCTAGAACTACATTAAAGCATACATGGAAAGGGGACACACACTTCCCAGGGTCTGTTAGTTTAACCAACAATTCCCAGTTGTCGGTGGGAGATCCTTTGTGTTAATCCAGTGCTGTAACTCACAGGTACACAGTTACACACTAAGCCAGGCATACTGTAAACAAAGCTCCCTCTCCCAACATCGCAATGACTCACTTCATCTGTATGTCAAACAGAATTGAGACGTCATTTATTTTAATAGAAAGGAGATGTTTCCTATACCATGTGGTATGTAACAATGCTCATTTCTATTCAATGATACCATGCAAGCAATCTAAGGAGTTAAGAGCCTACGTTTGCAAATTGCTTTGTAAGCACACCTGTGCTGCTCTACTGGAAGTAATTTGCATATGTGCTCATTCCGCTCTTCGTTAATAAACAGCGATAGTAAATAAAGGAGAGAGACGCTATAATTCAATACAAGCCTCGGGAGCCATTATATTCTGAGACTCAGGACTTTATCATACATCCAGTACAAGCACTCCTAAATACAGACATCATTTCTTCCTTGCTCAAGCTTTTGCCTCAACATTTGCTCTCAACGTTTTTTTTCTAGTATAACTTCAAAACAAAAATAAAAGAGTATTTCCTATCAAGACTATTTCATATCAATCACAACAGCAAGAGGTACAAACATTCTTGGAAATACAGTGTGCATCAAGACTGGGCTCTGAATGGCTTTACTACCACACACTGTGTATTGCATAAATCCACAATAAACAACACTGCATACACTTCATTTACAAGCAAGTGCATCTGTGCATTTGTATATTTGCTTCTCCATTCCTTGAAGCTCCTACACTCAAACTTTAGGCACCTGTGTGCATGAAAAAGAAGCTTTAGAAAATACAGTACCTCAATTAAGAGTGAGTGAAGAGATGTGCTGGGGCTCACAGAAAATGGTGCTCTGGTGGGACACCAGACAAGGCTTAAGCGAATCACACTCAGTGTCAATGCAAACCACATCTGCTACAGAGTCTGCAGGGCGTTCTGAAATACATGTGAAGACAGCTGTTATCACTGGACTTACCCCTCGAAAAACACCTCTTTATTGCAACAGCTCCAAACAGTGACACAATTTTGTGCCATCCTGAAAGACAGACCCAATGTTCAAGAAAGATACTTTCACTAGACAAGAGCAGGAATTCTGTCTCCCTCACATTACGCGATTTAGCTTGGTGGTTGGGGTTTGGGAATCTAAAGTACCTAAGATGTCCTCTCATGGTTTGAGAAACTTAAAAAAATACTACAGTGCTCTGCTCTAGGGCTTCAGTTTGCCCTCCTTCGCTAATTGCTCATTGAGCTGGCAAAGCTGCCTTAGAAAGCCATCATTGGGGCCAATCTCTCGCTTCTGCCGGACAGTGCTCAATGCAGACTTGACATCCATATTCTGGCGAAGCATGAGGTAGGCGATGACCAGTGTAGGAGAACGGCTGTAGCCCTCACGGCAATGCACAAACACTTGTCCTGCAGGGAAGACAGGTCATAATTTGGGTTATACCGGAATATAAATTTAGAAAGCAACATGAAATAGCTAGGATATTAAGCATAATACTAGTCCTTCAGCAGCTTGAGAAATATAAATTCTGAATGCCACAGAAGACACGTGGAACTTGGAAGAAAAGTGCTATCACTCTGTTAGTAGCTACACAGTCTGTCAATAATAAAACAGGCCACTGCCCCCTTTGAGAAATCCAATTCGATTTTATCGCTTCTCAACTGCCTCCTCTTTGACCTGCTTTTCCAAACACAAAAATTTTCCTCTTCCCAAATGCAGTGGGAGATACGGACCCAGGCTACTCTCCAGAGCAAATTTTTTTCTGAGACAAAAGAACAGATGAACCATACACACACATTTTCATCATAACCACAACTTGCTTTGAACCACAGCAACAGAAAGCATCTCAAGGCAAATCTCTATCGGTAGCAAGTTAAACAGCTAAACCAATTCATTCTCACGTTTCTTAAGAGCCCACAGCCATAAAGTAGCAAGATTTAGAGATTCTTGATCGTATCACGGAAAAGAATTGACTTCCCTTCTGCAAATTATTTGAAGCAAAAGGGTTTCTCTGTGAAAGGCAGTGTCTTAAGGGCTGCCTTCCGGACCTTTAGCATACCAAACCTGCCTTCCAGAACTTCATGCAACTACAATGATAAAACGAAATTGAAGGAAAATACTACTGCATCCCTTTTCACTGCGCTGTCCTTACTCTACACTTCAATGTCAGACAAAACTATCGAACTTCAGTAGCGAGTTAATCTTAAAACTGGCTCCAGCATCACCCTGCTACAAAGCTCCTCTTCATTTACTGCAGTAAGAGAAGAGCGGCAGGCGTGCTAGACAATTCCTAAGACTGACAGAATCAGCAAACAGAAAATTTAGATTGACTCTGCAACTCTTTAGATCAAACTGAGGAGGGACAGTCGTGGCACAGCTAGCACTGTGAAACTCTTCTTTCCTACTGCAACCTGTTTCAGTGAATCACAATACTAACTGGAAGAGCTGCACTCCAATTTTTAGAATTTGTCACACTCCACCAAACTGGAGGTAAAATTTCTTTCCATCTGTCAAAAGACCATCACAGCTCTAGGACCCCTTTTGCCCATTTCAGAGAAAGAACTTCTAAAATTGTGGGAGTTTCTGTTCCTCCTTTTTCGTCTTCAGTCATGAAGCAAGAAAGAAATGAAACATGTAGAAATAACTGGTATGCTGAAATAGTCCAACAACAACAAACACCGCCTGGCCCACTGCACTATGTCCCAGGATTTCTGCTCTGAGGAAACACACCGTAGAGAAATGAGGCAATCAACAACATTGCAAATATTATCGCCAGCCTTCCTGCAATCCTAGGGAATAATGAGGCAATCATCAAGTAAAATAATTAAATCACTTAACGCAATAAAAATTGTAAGGCCACAGTCTCTATCCTTATTGTACATTTGAAAAAAGCCCCAACGTATAGCAGGTTGTGTGAGTACCCTTCGGTAATGCAGTACTTGTATCACTTCTGCCCTTAATTTATAATTTGTAGTGTTCTAAAACAACTTTGAGATCCTGAACTTATTTTTTTTTTATTTATTTTTTCATGTGATTTACCATTTCTAAGGAAAAATAAGAATACAGCTTCCCAGAAAGGCACTATTACAGAGCGCAGCAGCTGTTTCACTTTTCAAAGTCACCCCTAGAGTGACAGACTTCCACTTGCATGTACTGGAGACCTACACGTATAGCCGGAGGATTAAAATGTTTTATTGTGTATTCTGGTGTCTTTGATCCAGAGCCTTGATCTGAGTTCTTGATTTGGTTGTTCAGCTGATAATCTGAGCAAAGGACCATTTTTAAACAGCGAATTAAATTGCTAAGAAACATAGGCAGGGCACAGAAAACATGGTAGAAAGATTTTTCAGTTTGCCTTACCATCCTTCTGCGAAAGTGCTTTCTCGATAAAATCGGCTGCTTCCTCAAAATAGCGACTGAGGTTAAATTCTTGTGTATCGTTAGCTTTAATGCCATGGTATCTGATGCCTGTGCCTTCATAGAACTCTGCATTAGTGTTCACGTGCATGAATGACTTCCCCTCTGCCGCATTCAGAACATGGGTTATCCCCAGACGCTGCAGCCTCGTAATATTCTTAGCCATGAACCTGTACGATAAAAAATGTCAAGAAAACAATTAGAACTTGATGAACCGTCTCAGTATATGTGACGTCTCCAGAAGGCACTGATAATGAAAACCTTTTTCTGTGAATAGATGCTAAATATGCTGTGCCCAAAAGTGAATCAGCTACAGATTATAAATTCACAGAACGCAATCTATAGTATGAGGAGATAACCATTAAATAACATGAGGAGACCATTGACTCCATTTTGTCATAACACCACTACTTTTCATTCTGAGTTTCCATATGGCAGCCCCAATATTTGCCTCACTTTCCCAGGAAGAAAAAACCCAACGTATGTTTTATCAGTAAAATCTGAGCCCGTTGGCCAACATTAGCAGAATGTGACAGAAGGCTTTAGTCAAAAGATAACTCGGTTCCTGCACGCTCTGTGAAGAGGTAGCCTAAACAGACATAAATCCCTTTATCGTTTTTAAAGGCAGCTTTCAGTATGCGTCTAACTGGATGTGGAAACAAAAACCTTTTAGAAAATCTCCCTACGGTTCAAGTCATAAATTGCAAATACAAGGAGTCTTAAATATTAAGCTTAGCTCCAGATAAGCATTTGTGCAGTATCTTTTCAAACAAGTTTCTAAGAGATGGCAACGCACCTAAGGGTTTGCTGGACGCTTTACGTAATTCAAGGCTATACAAACACCTAGAGTGTTCCTTTTCTCCTAACGACTGTTCACCCCTTAAACTGTAGTGTAAGCAGATGAATCCTTATGCACGAGTGAAGCTTCTGCATTTTCTGCTGCCTGTGCCAAACAACTACGGCAATGAGCCAAGTATTTGCAAAGACTTCATTCCCCAAACAAATGTTGACGGATTTTCCAGCTGGCAGGACATCATCTGTGCCAGGGGACAAGTATCAGTGCCTAGGGAATTCTGCTTGCGACACAAAAGTAAATCCTACGGTGCAAGGCCAAAACAAAAAGTGTTAATCCAGCTGTGAGCCCCTATGCTTTAGTGGGGTGAGTACATTGTTTAAGTAATAGTATATGGATCAGTATATATCTGATAGTGGTCAGGATCAATAGGAACTCACGTCCTGGAATGGTGGTTGAATCTGGCAACACAGACTGGCTCCCCTGAAGGCAAACTCATTCCCAGTGCATTAGTTTTGCAGATTTTATAGATTATTTTCTTACACAGCTAGAGGTGAAAAAGAGTATTTGTATGCCATTTCTTCTCCCTTTCCAAACAGTCTTTGGATCTCTCCCATCCTTAACATTTCATTCCAACGTTCCATGTTGAAATGCGAGCTCCTCCAAATAGCAGAGAGACGCTAACATCAGCTGCTTCTATTTCCCTAAGAAAAATCACAGAATCTTGTCTGTTCTCAACATGGAAGGTTAAGAGTTCTTCACCCTGTCAGTTAACACTAGGTAAGAAGTGTTTCTTTTGAACAGAGATAAACAATTTTACCAGCCACAAAACACAGGCCTTAGAGAACCATGCATCAGCAATTAAGGGTACACGAGGCTATAAAGTATTGCCGTATGAGATTTTAAGCCAATAAGCCAAGTCCTTAATGGCAAAAAATGCCAGCACGTTAATACATTTTAATTTCCACTCTTATATTAATGCAAAATTGTTTCTTCATCGCTTCATCCCTTACGGTCACTAAATTTAGTAGTAATTTGGGGAGAATGCCTTTCGTACTCCTTACAACACACCAGCATTTCTAGCACGTTAAGAACAAAGAATTACTTCGCGGGTTACCCATGCACATTGAAGCAGACAAAAAACTCAGACTGGGCATTTGTAACCAGAACCTTTTTAACCAAAACTGTTCTGGAGACACGGCTTGAATTGTGACAGGCTTCCAGTAGTCTGTGAAAAAACACCTACAAACAGATTTCCTTAGCCAGTAGTTCAGAAAACCAAGCCTGCTTGCTTTCTGGCAGAACGCTGGCTCTGACAAGACACGGTTGCTCTGAATAAACCCTCCAGCGCACTGACTGTTCCCCCCATTTTTGATGTCATCTGCCACTCTCCATTCTTTCCAATGGATGAAGATGTTTCATTCAAACATATCCTGACTTACACAGAAACAGAAAATGAGTTGTACTTCCAGTGTATCCCGGATTCTTATTTTGTTATTGCTTGAAAAATACGTAATTGTGCTTGTCTGTCACCTATATACTAATTCTTGGTTTAGTGAGACTGCATTTTTACTGTTGTCTTCACAAGTCTTGTCTAATCTTCTTGAGAGGTTAGAACTGTCTACTGTAATATGCAAAAGCATTCTCTCAAAATATTTTATTTTATTATTTTACCTCTGTGTTTTCATTAATTACGACTTTCATGTATTGCATGGAAGATGTAGTACTTCGGCTCTGCCTGTAACTTTAAGTCATTTGACAGGTAAATTTTTATTCTACGCTATGACCCAATTTAATCTCATCTGCCTGAACGTCTCTGCGTTGTCATTTTTATCTAAAGAGGAGTTACTCACACGGAGACACAGCAGCACCCCTATGCAAAATATTCTAAAAGGTTTCTGACAGAACTTTCTGAATCTCACTCAGACGTTTTAATTTTTTCCCCGTGAGAGTTCCTGTTCAAATTCTATTGCTTTTATACCATATGTTGGGATTCCCACCACCCATGTTAAAGCTCTACAGATGTGGCTACTCTGTGAATTGTTATCGTTATAAAATCTCTGCTGAACTGTAGTCATAAATGCGGCCCTGTGGTGCAGAAAGGCTTGATCCATCCAAGTCAAAGCTGAGATTTGAATGCCAGATAAAAAGACCGTGTTACTTTGCTCTCCTGCTGTACTGCCTTCCCGGCCGTCCCTGTAGCCCAACCCAAAGTGCTTCCAACCGCTCCTCAGAGGTTCAGGAAGGAGATTTGTGCGACAAACACCAAAAGCGAGATAAAAGGGGAGCGCCGATCAGATGCACACCGCACCAAGACAGCTTCAAACACGAGGTGTATTCCAAGCTCTGCGCAGATGCTAGAGCAGAACAAGACAGGCTAAGGAACTGCAAACACAAGCCCCAAACAAAGCTCCGGCTTATTTCTTGCACACGGTTAGTAAAAGCTTTACTGATGCCTCGCAGGCTGTCGGATCCACATACGCAGAAAACCTGAGAGACCGAGCGCAAAGGAGGTTCACCTCCCCAGCAGTCCGTAGGAGGAGTCAAGTCAGAAAAACAGGTCTCTCTTCAGCCTTATCTTTACACAAGGAGAGCACAGAAGAGGGACGTGTACCCGGAAAAGGCGTGAGAACAGATCCGCACCGTTTCAAATTCTTTCAGAATAACAACTAATATAGCAAACGCTACTTACGAGGCAGTATACCACAACCCCCCTTGACGCAAAAAAAAATCCTCTTAAGAATTAGTGTTGTTTCCAGTTTAAGACTATCGAAGTTCACTCTGCAGTGACTGAATCTTAATAGACGACGCACCATTCAACTAGACCTCAGCATTATCTTAACTCTCTGTAGATGCTTTGAAGATATTATTGCCTATTGAGTCTTGATAAATTAAGTAGGTTGTCTGTTCCCACTGTGAAATAGCTTTTTCAGCCCACAGTTATTTCTTACCTTTAGCTGTCCCCCCCAGTTTTTCAGCATCCTTTTAAAAGCACTGACAGTAGAACTGCACGTTGTCTGTCAGTCCAACTAACAATTAAACTGTTCTTATGCTACAAACTGCACTTGTGCTCCAGATATTTTTGGTTGTCAATTATTACATGAAAAGCCCTTCTCAGTGTTAAAGCTTTCCGCTAGACAGGTATCATCCATCCTCTGTTCCTAGACAACCTTGCATCTGAACGTATTGAGGTCCATGCTATATAATTAAAATCAATTACTGAACAATGAAAACTATTCTGTAGTAGCCAACTATTTTCAAAATTATTTTTGAATTATTTGCTGCGCAAATCACCTGGCAGGCTATGACTTCATTTCTCCCAGGTAACTGCTAAAAATATGCGGGAGAAGGTGGCTGTCAGACATCAGATTGGCCATTGAGATAATAATTTCAGTCCTATCTCTAGACGCGCATGCCCTGCATCAACTGGCAGTGACAAACACCATTTGTTTTGGCTTAGGAGAAAGTTAATGAAAATCTATGGGTTTGACTTAAATTTCTTTAGGACTTAACAAGCTTCAAGAACAGGGATCCAGCATACTACACACGAATCAAAAAGTCCTCAATTTCACACAGATAAAGTGTACAAAGATGGACAAAAAGGGGATGAAGTATCAGCACGATATGATGGGGCACATAACTGAAATCATAGTCTCGGTACAAAGAATAAACATCATAGAACGGAGAAAATAAATGCTATTGGTGAACCCTGAGCACTTTTCCCCATGTAAGGGCTTTCATCACAGCTATGCCTGTAACACTCTGACTTCCACCATGCGCACGAGTACTTAACTAGGATGAGGTTTTTTAGAGTGCAGAAACATTCATTTGACCAATCACAGTCAGGGGCGGTGACTCTACTATTAAAGTCTTGCTTCCTTTAGGTTACTTTGCACATGGTTAAACCGAGATCTAATATCCATTTGCTTGTCCTTCATGTTCCAGCTTACTCCACTCATCCGACACAGGGTTATTACACTGGTGGTGCGTCTGGGCTTTCTCACACGGCAGCGTCCATATCCCTCGTGGCGTCTTGTCCCTCCTCCATCTTCTGTGTGGATGGGGAGGGGCTGTTCGCAAGGGCATGTAGAGACAGGACGAGGGGCAATGGTTTCAAACTAGAGCAGGGCAGGTTTACATTGGACATTCGGAAGAAGTTCTTTACTCTGAGGGTGGTGAGACACTGGCCCAGGTTGCCCAGAGAGGTGGTGGAGGCCCCATCCCTGGAGACATTCCAGGCCAGGCTGGATGAGGCTCTGAGCAACCTGATCTGGTTAAAGATGTCCCTGCTCACTGCAGGGTGGCTGGACTAGGTGACCTTTAAAGCTCCCTTCCAACCCAACACATTCTATGGTTCTATGATGACCGCAACTTCTTGGCAATGAGGAAAAAAACCCCCCAGTGCTGACACAGCTGAGCAGGTGTGTTTCACCGTTAAGCAACTTCATTAGTTTTGACCTTGTTTCAGCTCTGTTTTAGCTTGTATGTGGGGCTTCAACAGGGTACTGCACATTTTAGCAGGTGCCGTTTATGGGCCTCGTCGTTTGCCCCAGGCCCGCCCGCTGCCGGGCTGCTCCGGCCG
>VYZM01018684.1:0-26626 GCA_013398915.1 Dromas ardeola | reverse complement strand
CTCCCCAGGTGCAGCACCCTACACTTGCCGTTATTGAATTTCATAAGATTCCTCTCCGCCCAACTCTCCAACCTGTCTAGGTCTCTCTGTACAGCAGCACAGCCTTCTGGTGTGTCAGCCACCCCCCCAGCTTTGTGTCGTCAGCAAACTTGCTGAGGGTGCACTCTATCCCTTCATTCGGTCATTGATGAATATATTGAAGAGGACTGGGCCCAGTACTGACCCCTGGGGAACACCACTCGTCACTGATCTCCAACTAGACTCTGTGCCCTTAATCACCACCCTCTGAGCTCTGTCTTTCAATCAGTTTTCTATCCACCTTACTGTCCATTCATCTAACCCACTCTTCCTAAGCTTCCCTATGAGGATGCTGTGGGAGACTGTGTCGAACTCTTTGCTGAAGTCAAAGTAGACAACATGCACCACCCTCCCCTCATCTATCCATCCAGTCACACCTTCATAGAAGGCTATCATATTAGTCAGACATGATTTCCCCTTGGTGAATCCATGTTGCGTACTTCTGATAGCTTTCTTTTCCTCCACATGCCTTGAGATGACACCCAGAAGGAGCTGTTCCATCATTTTTCCAGGGATGGAGGTGAGGCTGACCAGCCTGTAGTTCCCCAGGTCCTCCTTCTTGCCCTTTTTGAAGACTGGAGTAACATTGGCTTTCCTCCAGTCCTCAGGCACCTTGCCTGTTTTCCAAGACCTTTCAAAGATGATGCAGAGCGGCGCAGCAATGACTTCCGCCAGCTCCCTCAGCACTCTCGGGTGCATCCTATCAGGGCCCATGGACTTGTGGATGTCTAATTGACCTAATTGATCCCTCACTTGATCCTCCTCAACCCAGGGGAAGTCTTCCTCTTTCCCCATTACTTTCTGTAAAGCCTGGGGCTCCTGAGGGCTGGGCTGAGCAGTAAAGACTGAAGCAAAGAAGGCATTCAGTAACTCCGCCTTCTCCGCATCCTCCGCCACCACAGCTCCTGTCTTATTCAACACAACTTCTCTGGTTTTCCTTTTGCCTCCGATATACTTGATGAAGCCCTTCCTGTTGAGCTTGACATTCCCGTTGAGCTTGACATGCCAGGTTTAATTCCAAGGTGGCCTTGGCTTTCCTCGTTTCATCCCTGCTTGCTTTGGTGGCATTCTTGTAATCTTCCCAAGTGGTCAGTCCCTTCTTCCACATACTGTAAAATTCCTTCTTCCTCTTGAGCTTTTTCAGAAGCTCCCTGATCAACCATGCAGGTCTCCTGCGTCCCTTGCCCAATTTCCTGCTCTTAGTCAACCTGGTAGCAGAGAGAGGCAGTTAAGGTGGGGAAGGCTGGAAGTTGGGGGCTTCTGGCAGTAGAAAAAAGGCTTCTGCTCCACCTGCAGACTTTAACTTCAGGACAGGTGCTGTCATCTGGGAATTGTTGGGGACAAGAAAAATGCATTAGGGAAATATCAGAGGGAATGGTGCTCAAGTCATTTTTCCTCCATGAACAAGAAAAGACCCATGACATCTTTAGGACACTCCCTCTGTTTGGAATCTTAAGCACCGGTCTGCTAACCTGTCCTGGTATCTTGGGAGATTTCTTGATTGCCAGAGGCCAGATGTAATACATTAGAGAGGGACTGCTGGGCTTCTCCTGCCTTTGGATTATTACCTTTTGCTGGTCTTTGATGTGGGCACCAATGATGATGCCCAAAGTGTTTCTATAGTGACTACAGAGCCCTGGGGTGAATTGAGGGTTTGAGAGCCCAAATTGGAAAGGCATGAGTAGAAAAGAACTCATCCAATGCCTCAACATGCTTTGTGCTGCAGGCAGAACTTTGGTTTCTATTGCCGGGGAACTGTCTTTGATGAACGAGGACTACTGATCAAGGATGGGAAATATTTGACAAAGTCATGCAACATAGTCTTTGCAGTCAGGCATGCTAACAAAGACAGAACTCTAAAGTAGGTATGGAGGGGGAGGTTTACCATAAAGGAAAGAGAAGTGAGAGCATAAGGGGTAGAACAGATAACTAAAAAGCTATGCCCATGCCCTAATTCTGGTACTGCACTAGTCTTATTTTAAAACAAACTGGTTTAAAATTAAAATGGGACAACCAACCTGTTCCATCCCCACACTGTAGCAGTTGAGCACATCACAATGAACTGTTGTGTGAGAACAGTTGAGAGTCACCCCCCACCCCCAACAACTCACACCTTTGTTCTGCCAGCTCGATCTTACCTCTGAGGGGTAGTGAAGGTGACAGAGGCATTTGCACTACTTGTTTGTACTACTCAGCTGTGGGGCACACAACGTAGGTGATTCTGTGCGATGGCAAATGTTCTGTGTCTCTGCAGACAAGCTCCACTTGTAAATTGAATACTGAGAAGTCATGCTTAGGACTATGCTAGTCCTAGTTACGTACCCTTTCACAGCTGCATTATATGGCTGATGGCTTCCTGCTAAGACACATGTTGGTGCATAGAAATGCTCCTTATGCAGACAAAACACCCAGGAAACTGTTCCATCTAAAACATGGTCAGTATTCGTGACTTACTCCCTTGCGCTCACATCTTGGGCCTGCATTCCCAGACCAGCTACAGAGTGGTCATGCAGATATTCGAGGCATCCATGAATGTGCATGTGATTGTGAATCTAGAGGGTGGGGGCATGTGTGCTTTTGCTGGTGAACTTCAGTCTTTATCAGCTGGATAGGAGGAAAAGGACTTGGCTGTCTATATGTTTGGTGTGAATTCTGGTGATGTTATGTGTGGTTGCTGGTGAAGGCAATGCCTTGTCTGTGGCAATCTGTGCAGCCAGCCCTACTGATGTCCTGCACATCTGTGTTTGTCTGTGGGACACATGCCAACCCTCTTTACTGTTTGAACCTGTAAACAGGAAACCATCTGCCTCTTCCATTGGTCAGGGAGACAGAGGTTACTGGCTCTTTGGGTGAAATGGTCTGGGCTCCAGCAACTGCACAGGAGGAATCATGAGGTTGTAGATTGTGCTGGAGAAAGACAATTTTAACATCCCTTAGCATCCCCTCAGCATCCTGGTGACATGCATTGGACTTGCACTGCTGTTTCAATGTGTTTCTTGGCCTGGAAAGCCCTTAACAGGACATAGTTCTGCTGGGGAAGTTTCACAAATGCTGAATAGAGGGAAAGAATTACTTCCATTGGCATGCTCCTTACTCTCTTGCTAAAACAGCCCAGGATGTGGCAGATGTTCATCAATGTAAGGCACATTGGTGGCATGTGCTCAACTGCTTGTCCATCAGCACGCCCAGAATGTTTTTTGTAGAGCTGATTTCTAGCCAAGCAGCCCCTGTCCTGTCCTGTTGCATGGGGAGATTGTTGTCCTGGGGGAGAGGACTTTTCATTAGCCTTTTTAAGCACCCTGATGTTCCTTCCAGCCCACTTCTCTAGCATGTCTCAGCACCCTGAATAGAAGTTCTTCCATCCTGCCTATCACTTCCTTCCCGTTCAATCAGGTATCATGTATAGACTGGCTGAAAGTCCACTCTGCACCACCATCTGGGTTGTTAATAAAGAAGTTAAGCAATGTTAGCTACAGTATCAGACCCACGTGGATTACACTGGGAAACTGCTACTGTGTATCTGTGATCCCATAACGGGGCTTTCTCACCAGCAAGTGTGTTAGGAGTTTCTAGGAAGGGGCACAGGGACGACCAAAGCCAGGGCACCTACATCCACAGCCAGAATGGTGTGGGAGGGGAGAACCTGCACTCGCAGAAGAGAGGATGTGTGCTTGTAACCAACTGGGGCACAGGGTGGAGGGAGGACCCATAACTGTATTCACGGGCATGCATGTGTAAGTGTGTGTGTGTGCATGCACTTGTGTCTGTGTGTAAGAACTTTCTGGGATTAGCTAACAGGAAAGTGTTTAGATATTTGTAGGTGCTTACTGGCATTTCCCAAGTGTCTCATAGGGTGGTTTATTTGTTGTATTGCTGATGCTGATCCTGAACAAATAGGTCACTGATTGCCTATTAACTATGTGTTATTGTAAATCAAAAAACTGCTTCAGCCTTTCTTGTTACATCATATGAACAGAGCACTATTTCCCTCTGCTACATACCATTTTTCAAGGGAACCCAGATACCTGGTCTCCCTTCTCTTCCCCACAGACCCATCTATACCCAGAGAATTGAGCAGTACAGACTGGTCACAGCCCTCTTCACATTCTAACCCAGAGACACCTCATTAGTCTCCCCAGGGAACCCAGTCACACTGCCTTCCAGTCTCCCACCTCCTTCTCCAGCCTGTATGGCCCTTTTCATTTAGTCAGGAGGCTGTATTGGGATGCACATTCCTGGCTTTGGTGGAGGGTCTTCATTTCTCACCTCCTTCTTTGCAAATCTCCACACTTCCTCTTCCCATTCTTTACTATGCCTCAGCCATCGGACTACCTTCTGGGGAGCTCATCCCTCCTTAGACTGACTGTTGATTCTTCATGAGACCTTCTTCCATCTGTCCCTCAGCTACATGCTCCCAGAAAGCCTCCATCAAGGGAGGACTGGACAACCTTGTCCACCTTCTGGGATTTTGTGCGCTTCCCCTACCAAAGCCAAGTAGGCTTTGAAGGACTGGTCACTGGGGTGCAACAGAAAGAATGGGAGGTGTTAGGTTATGTGGTAAAATCCCAGACTACACACACACAAAGGAACACAAAGAGACAATGGCAAGTGGGGAACCTGGATAATACCCTCATCCATCTAGTCCAAGCACCATCATAGGAAAATGGTCAGCAAATGGGCCATCTCCACAAGCCCAGAGAAGCATAGAGGCACAATGGCAGGTGGGGGAACCCAAAATAATGTATTGAGAGGAATAGACATCCTAGGCCTCAGTTCCATTGTCTAGATGTGATATCCATCAAGATGAGTTAATGGGATTGGCTCAGACTGAGGGGGATTACTCCTTAACAATATGGGACACATTATGGGATGCGGGGTAAAATCATGTTGGGATTGCTTAAGACTTAGTATGGGATGTTTAAGGAGGAACCGAAGGTGGAGAAAGTGATTTGGGGAGGATCAAATGTGGCAAACCAGAGGAATATAGGGATAAAAAGGACGGGTCCCATGTAAAGAGGTGGATGACTAGTAAACTTGTCTGATCATGCTCTCAGTCTAATCATTGCAGTGTCTCTTATCTTCTTATTAAACACAATTTCTACTTACTTCCCAGCATGAGAAACTCTCTATTCTGTGTATATCTATATGTATAGAGGTCTAGGTGCCAGCAACTGGAGTGTCACCTTGGGTAAGAGGGCCCGTAAGTCTGGAGTGTTTGTGTCTGCGGGTGGATCCAAAGGCCAGTTTCTTGGTAGACTGTGTGTCTAAGACAAGCTACTCCAGAGATCCACATGATATATATGTATACATATATTTCCCACTAAATGACCAGCCAGAGAGAGGAACAGGGTCATAGAATCATAGAATAGTTTGGGCTGGAAGGAACTTTTAAGGTCATCTAGTCCAACCACCCTGCAATGAGCAGGGAGATCTTCAACTAGATCAGGTTCCTCAGAGACCCATCCAACCTAACCGTGAATGTTTCCAGGGATGGGGCATCTACCACCTCTCTGGGCAACTTGTTCCAGGTTTTTAACCACCCTCATTGTAGAAAATTTCTGCCTTATATCTACTCCAAATCTACCCTCTTTTTGTTTAAAACTGTTAACCCTTCTCCTATTGCAACAGGCTCTGCTAAAAATTTTGTCCCCATATGATGTCCTTAGTACTCTTTTGTTTTCATATGAGTGCTGACTGTGCCTGCCTGTGTTGAGCTGTGTTGTTTGCTTGTGTGTGCACACACTTACTTGGAATGCAGTCTGAGCCTTCCTTCTGGTTCACTCTGGGCACATGGAACTATGTAAGCAATTCTACTGGGCTACCAGATTTGGTACTCCTTAACAGGAAGTGCTGCAGCTCTTCAAGGAATCTTAGCCATGTAGGTCATGTTCAGTTTGGCCTTCAAGCTAAGCCAAAGGGGAACCTGATCACACAGATAACTTCTCTATGTGGTACTGTTTATCTTCATGTCTCCCAGCTGCATTTTTGTGGTCATTAGGATCACTTGATCTGACAAGGAAATCGGCAAGATAGGAGAACTCATTCTGGAAAGGGTGGCATCTGGGACTTTCTTTAACCTCACCATTTTAGAAATCCTGCCCAAGAAGTAGTGTTAACAGTTACCCATTTTTCGTTAGCTGGGATCCTTTCTAGTAGCAGTCATTACAAGTTGGACCTGATGACTAAGGCACTGTATCTAGGTTGGAGGTGGAAGGAGAACATTTTCCTTCCAGGATCCATGTATTCCAGCCCCCAACTGCAGGAAAGGACTTGTTAGTGGGTGAAAAACACCCTCCAGAGGATGTAGCATGAGGTCTGTATCTCCCCTTGGTCATGTTCAGTGCCTATCAGAGAGAGGTTTCTAGAGCTTGGTGCTGAAGTTATATTTCCATGTGCTGGGTGAGGATCAAAGGGGTGGGGGTGTGTGTACTCAGTCTTCTGAGGTAGTGGTGGAGGAATGGTCCAGGGGGAGCAAGTCAGACATCCTAGAAGTCCACACCTGTCTTTGTTTTCTGAAGTTAAATGGGGATAGAACTGAATGAACATTGTAGAAGCAATTGCAATGGGACCCTGAAGGAGGATTAAGCCCTTGGAAACCTGGAAAAATGAAAGGAATCATGAGACACCCCACTAGAAGAGCTGACCTATCTTATCTGACTCAAGGTTGTAGACGGCTACTTAATTACATTCTGAAATGGGTCACTTAACTTAAATCCATCTCTTTAGTTGGGACAAAGCCAGATCTTGGCTAAGAAGAGCATGAGCAGAAGTTCATCTTTAAAGCTCGTAAGAAATCTATGGCATCCACTACCCACCTTTTTATTCATCCTTCCCTTGAGTCTAATATTGGTGTTGAATCTATGCAGTTCACTGCAGTATTGAAGAGATGTTAGACAGAAATGGAGGCCCTTGGCACACACTGGTCCACCTAGAGCTGCTAGAGGAACAGCTTTTCCGCAGTAGCATGAGAAGTCTCAAGGCTCCTGCTGACCAGGTTGCACGCAATGATTTAAAGACCTGTGTGCAATCCCCCCAGGGAGACCTAAAGGCCACCCAGACCTGCCCCAGCTGAAGTGTGGAATGTTTTTTACCACTCATTAAGTCTTGGAAGATAAGTCATTCCCATGTGGCTAATTAGGGAGCTTTTCCAGTTTTGTTGGCTTGTTTGTTTTTATTGGCAAGGGAGATGGTAAACAGGAGGATTTTAATAAGATCTCAAGACAATGGCATTTCTTTTTGTCTTCGTCTGATTCTTTGTCTTTTGTTTCTAGGAAAGACAAGAATTCTGATGTTGCAAATTCAGTGGATAAAGGTGTCTTCATGGGAGATGGAGTATTTACCTCTGGTGAGAATCCTCTGAGCCAATCCACCTTAAACTCCACTTCTCCAGCTTGTATCTGCATGGTTTGGCTATAGGGATAATCTGGTAGAGGGGGCAGAAATTGTTGGTAAAACCAATGTGAACAAAATGACCACTGATCATGAAATGCTCAGAATTGAACTCATTACTTGCCATACCAGCCTGTACAACCACCTCCATCCAATTGCTGAACCTCACAGCCATATCCAAAGTACTCTAGGGAGAGCGAGGTGGCAGGGAAAGGGGTTTTGTGTGCAGGAAAGAAGTAGGGCAGGTTGCTCTAATCAGCTGCATCTGTCACACAATGCACAAGTAAATCATCCTCCCTTGAACCACATTGAGCCCTTCGACTTGACACAGAAGTTTCTGAAAGTGATTTTGTCACGTCCAATATCTCTCCGTTTTGACCCTGGACAGTGTAGACAGTGTGTCTTTGTGTGGAAGTCTTCTCAACAAAACCTGGATGTCTACTGTGAATTTTCTTCTGCCTAGGCCAGCTTTAGTCTTTAAACTCTCTTGAGAACCACTGGGAGAAAAACTGATCCTTCTAAAACATGGCTTGCCTGACCTGTACAGTAAATTTTGGAGCAGGTGAACGAAGGCCAGAGTTTGCCCGTTTTTCTCCACTGATGATCAGTGGAGCAAAGATGAATAGCTCAGGTGAAGAAACCTGCTCTAGAAGTCAGGGAGATCAATTCCTTTCTAGTTAGAATTATATCTCCACATAAATATCTGAAAAAGTCTCAATTAGCTCAGACAAGCTACATCTTGGAATACTGGTTTTGCTCATTTATAACATGAAAGGGAGGTTTATAAGACTAATTCCTTGTATATGTCTCAACTGAGATGTTAAAGCTACCTGTGGTGTAGCAAAGGCATTCATCTCAGACCTTTCCTTCCCCCATACAAAGAGAGCAGAACTTTCCATGGGTGATCTGTGACCTCCTAACCAGATCGCTAGCTCTGCATCATCTACAATATCTCTCCCCACTGACCTCAGTAAGGGCACCGGATTAGTTACCTGACGCACAGCTCAGATCTTTATTTAGATTGTTATGATTCAGACCTTAACTGTGATAGATGCTCTGACATCTAAAATGAGATAGGATGAATTAAACCTTAGTATTTCTGTATTTAGACACCCATATTTACTATCTACTTATTTTTAGCTCTGGAGATATCACAGTCTTCACAGCCAGATGTTTGACACTTCAAGTCTTTTGGAGTGTTTCCTGAATGTTGGGAAACTTGGCAGTGGCTCAAATGTGTGAGTTTTTTCCTTCACAGAACTGAAGAGATAGTTAAGAGCGACTCAGAAAATCTTGGAGGGCAGACCAACATGGTGATGTCATACTGGACGTTTACTTCAAGCCACCTGGTTAAGGAGAGGAAGTAGAAAAAGGCTTTTTCAGGCTGCTAGAGGAAGCCTCACAATCTCAGTTCCTTATTTTCATCGGGGTCTCTGCCTGTTCCTTCTGATACCAGCTGAAAGAGCACACCATGGATCACAAACAACTCAGGTGATATCTGCAGTGTATTAAAAATATTTTTTTAATGCAGGTGGTCCACTGATCACTGAGTGAGGTAAATTTTCTGCTCTACCAGTTGCTCACCTAAAAGGAAGAACTGGGTGAGGGTATGAAGTCTGAAGGCAGCTTTGGCTGCAGTGAACAAGAGATGGTACCATTTAATATCCTGAGAGACGTGAATCAAGAAGTGGATCAAATAAGACAAATAGTAGCATCAGAAACATGAGAGCAGACTTCCTCTGGTTTAGGAATCTACTTGTCAGCGGATGGGCTACCCAGGAAGAATAGAGAGACATTGGTTTTACCACATCCCTGAGGCCAGGGCAGAATCTGCATGAGGGAAGAATTATCCACAGAGAAGAAGGATTAAGGTAGGGAGCACACAATCAAATCGGGTCTACACAAGCCCAGGGAAGCAGATGGGACGTAAGCCCAATTTTTTACCTTACTTAAAAACTGGTCTTATCATAGGATAGGTCTAATGCATCTTTAATACTTCTCAAATGCTTCCTATGAAAACTAAATCTCTCACCATCCAACACCAACTCCATATGCAATCTGGATTCCCTGTAAATAAGTAAATAGTGAAACAGAGATTTATGAGTGTCACAACAGTGAAAGGGCTTTCTCCACTCCACCTGATTCCTCCATACTCCCAGGACACACTGCAGAAAGAACGAGCTGCTCTGAAGGCATATCATGCGTGACCTGTGTTTAGCACTGATCTCAAGGTGGGTTTATGACAAACCTGTTTCCACTGGAGTCTCTGATGTAACAGGTGTTAATGCTGCTGGCCACAGTTAGGGTTAGGAGCCCTCTCAGATACCTTCACCTTCCTTCCTGCATCCATTTGCTGCCCATATCCATACAGGCTACTGCATCTTGTACCCATGACAGGAACACCTGGATGGGTGGGATACTTAGTGACATCTCAAGCTAAAGGAGGCACCAGCAGGCATGTGAACAGCTGTGTTGAGCCAAGGACCTCCACTGAATTATAGCGACACCAGGGTCATGGTCTGAATGACTTTCTCACTGGAAATGTGTATGGCTAAAGGAAGACAGTTCCCACCCCAGGATGTTACAGTTAGAAAAACTGGTGCCACACTTGCCCCAAGATCAAGGTCACATTTCAACCCAGATTGCTTTATTCGCTTGCTTGATAAAGATAAGTTCAGCATTTGGTTTCAGTTCCCACATACAACAGCCCCAACCCTTCCATTACCTCGAAGGAAAAAGTAAGCCAGAGAAAGATATTACCTTCTCTTCTCAATTTGGCTTGTGTTTCCCTAAGGCCCTCTTCTCCCTCTGCCTCTTGCCATTGCACATCCTAGGTGAAAGACAGACACTTGCAGAGGTAGTCCTGGGATGGAGCACATTCCTTCCCATGTTCTCTTCATCAGTTTGCAGGAGAACCAATTTGTGCCCTGAAATGCACACCTAGTTGGAGCTACCAGTGCAGGCAATAGCCCTCCTGAGCACCCTCTCCAGTGCCCCCTTGACCTCTCTGTTTCTCAGACTGTAAATAAGTGGATTGATGAGAGGTGTGAGGACTGTGTAAAAAAAGGAGAACATTTTGTTGAGCTGTCTCAGTGGCACTGTTCTGGGCAGCGTGTAGACAATGATGAGGGTCCCATAGAAAACAATGACCATAGTGAGGTGAGAGGAGCAGGTGGAAAAGGCCTTATGCCTCCCTGTGCTGGATGGGATCCTGAGGATGGCAGCTATGATGCAGACATAGGATGCCAGAGTGAACAGAAATGGGAAAACTACATCTGGGAAAGATAGTATGATAATAAGAATTCTGATCATCCCAGTGTCACTGCAGGAAAGTTCTAGCAATGGAGCTTCTTCACAGAAGAAATGGTCAATTGTATTGGGGCCACAGAACCTTTGGCGAGATATGAAAGATGTGATTCCTGTAGAAATTAGCAGTCCCGCAACCCATGATCCAGTCACCAGTTGGAGACATACCTTCCAGTTCATGAGGCCTGAATAAAGCAGGGGTTGACATATGGCCAGATACCGATCATAGGACATGGCAGCCAGCAGGTAACACTCAGAAGTTGCAAAAGTACCAAAGAAGAAAAACTGTGCCATACATCCCTGCACAGAAATGGTCCTGTCTCCAGTCAGGAAGCTGACTAGGAGTCTGGGAAGGATGCTGGAGCTGTAGCAGGACTCTAGGCTGGACAGATTCACCAGGAAGAAGTACATGGGTGTGTGGAGATGTGGGTTTGTGGCCACAAGCACAATGATGAGCATATTCCCAACCATGGTTACTGTGTATATAGTCAGACAGAGGAGAAAGAGAGGTGTTTGGAGTTCATGGGTATCCCCCAGTCCCAGCAAGAGGAACTCCATCAGCAATGTCTGGTTGTCCCATTCACCTCTCTCCATGCTGTGTTGTAGATGTTTCTTTTCCCCACTTGCCAGGCAGGAGAGCTGCAAGACAGTTTTTCTTGATGTGTTATTTCACAAAGGAATGGTGACGGCAACTTTTAGTGAAAGCATGGATGCTTACACACGCCTGAGAGTTTTCATATTCTCTGTAAGAAAAAGGAGAGGAGAGGAGCAGAGAGGGACATCTGAATCAATGGGGCAATGTGAAGAAGCAAGACTGCTCTAGAAGGAAGGAAAGAGGTCAGAGAAGATAATGAAGATCATGTGCTTCACATATTTTCCCCTTCAACTGCAGCCTCTGAGTGCATTTGGGCAGCCTTCCTCCAGCAGCACTGAACCTGCACCTCCACACTTCAACATGTGCTCTCAGAGCTCTCTACTGTGATAGTGAAAGGGATGGCAAGTGGGAGCTGAGATGGGGCAGGCACGGTATCTAGTATGTGATGGAGATAAACACGCAGTAGGCATTTGTGTATGTGAGCAGGGAAGCCCCATGCTGAGAAACAAAGCCCTCTGCCTAGTCCTTCTCCTTGCATTTCTGCAAAACTGGGGAGGGATGCACTGGTGTGTGTGTGATTTCCCATCTTATGACTTTATAGCTTCTACAGTGAATCGGACACACCATGACAGGTGCCTACACATAACAGACAGTTGCTGGGAAAAAGTGGCACCTCAAAATGGACAATCACACCAGCTCTGTGACAGCCCTCTCCTGGACTGGAAAGGGCTGTTCTATGAGGTACTGTTATGGAGAGAGGGTCCCAAAATCAGCTGGAGAGCAGTGTAGGTTCTAATGTGAGAAAGCTGAAAACAGGAGACTGATCCCTGAGACAAAAGTGAGACAGAGAGATAGATATAAAGATAAATGGAATTTCACTGTGAGAGATGAAGTGACATGGGCAGGCACCCTGGCCCCACACACCTGCCCCTCTTCCTACAGCCCAGCTGAAGTATGGGAGTGCCCCCGAGCTGGCTCCCGCAGAGCAGCAGCAGAGCTCTAACTAAGCAGTGACAGCCTCACTGCCCGAGAGCTCAGCAATGCCGAGGACACAGAGGCAGTATCTGGAGGAAGGAGTGAGCTCAGGAAGGAAGACACCCAGGAAAAGACAAGACAGAGGTCTTGTTTAAGTGACACCACACCAACTCCCATGAGCTAACTAACAGCACCAAATTTGCCTGTGCAAATGCAGCATCTACCTGTAACCCTCAGCGTGAAGCACTGACTTCTCTGATGGTGCCTGCAAATGAAACCCAGGGACTGAATCTTACGGTCAGTTGCTTCCTGTCCACTTCCTTCCCTTCCTTCTTATCTCTGCAGACCGCAACACAGGCAGCAACACTCCAGTACTCTGCTTCCAGCAGTTCCTGCTGTGAGTCAGCAGCAGCACCTGCATGTACCTGCTTTCTAAACTCCCACTGCTTATAGAAGGAATCAGCCCTCCTGCAGGGCCTTGCTGCATCTCCTCTCTCCTTGGGATGACAGGGAGTGAGCACTGTGTAACTAGTCCCTGGGGAAGGAAGTTCTGAGCTTGTGGAAAATGTGTAAACAACTCCAGCAAGGGCTACCCCTCCCCAGACATCTGTTGCAATTGAGCCTCCTCTGAGGAAGAGCAAAACTGAGGTAGAATAATAAGCAATGGCTTCTGCAAACGCTGCAGCAAAGATAAGGAAGACCCCAGGAAGGGGATTCAGATCTCTCCCTGAAGAAGACTACATTGGAAATTACTCCAGAATCAGGCAGCTGTGGCTCATGACAGTCTTTTTTCCCATGTCTACCAATGCTCAGTGGGAAGAAAAAGAAACAAGCAGCAGGCATTTTCTCCAGTCCATGGTGACCTGCAAGGTGTGATGGGATGTCACCTTTGGAGGTGCAGGGGTGCCAGGATTTGTCCTCAGACGAGAGAGGCCACCCAAATCTCACTTTGGTACTTAGGGACTAGGCTCATCCAGGCTGAACTGAGCTGAGATGCACATATTTCCCCATAGTTTTGAATCACATTTTCAAAATAAGTCCACAGTGCCTTGTCTGGTTTCTCTCTCCAGTGTCTGGCAAGGCAGGAAAGGATGGCCAGTGCAAGTAGACTTTTGTGCCCTGGCTCTTCATGACGGGTGAGATGAATCTCAAAGAAAGGGTGAGTTTCTGCTGAGAGTCACACTCTGACTGTGAGTACCAACATGGAGATGCCCACATCTGGACTCCACATGTGTTGTCCTCATCTTGTCAGTAGTGGCTGAAGGAGCAAGCCTGTCACCTGCGCACTAGAGTATTTCCACTGCCCAGTGGGTCTCTTTGGCCTCCCACTGCCACTCCAAGAGGGGCAGAGTTGCCTCCAACCCTTGTGTCATAGCTCTCTGACCCATATGGATGCCTCAAACAGCCCATGGGCAACAGAACTGCTTCCAGAGTCCTGTGTTCAGACAATCCCATCCTAGCACTGCATGTGGATGCTCAGCTGGAGGGTGCTGACTTTCCATCTGGATCCCACCCTATGGATTTGGGCCTGTGACTCAGGAAGGATATCCAGTCCACTTTAGAGGGCCTAGAGTACCGCATTGACATTCCACTGCTTGTCCAGGTCAACCTGCCTCTCCTAGAGGTCCTGGGTTCTCACTGACAGCCCTAAGCAGGGCCTTGCATATCCCAATTTATGTCAGAGGACTAGCGATTGCAATGATGTGTAATTGTGTCTTGGTTTCAGCTGGGATAGAGTTAATTTTCTTTCTAGTAGCTGCTGTGTTTTGGGTTTGGTGTGAGAATAATGCTGATAACACACATTGTTTCAGTTATTGCTAAGTGATTTTTACACTAGTCAAGGACGTTTTCAGCTTTGCATAGAAGCTAAGAGGAAGCTGTCCTGGGTTGAGCAACACCCGACTAACTTCTCTTTTAATGCTTGGGAGAACTCCACTTTTAGAAGACTCTAGTGTCTGAACTCATGAAAATATTTACTTTATAGCCAGCTAGGCTACGTGAGATTAAAGGTCTCAATGTTTTTGAGCCTTGCCAGGTGCTGGGATGAGGAGGAACAAGGCCTGGGCATTTGACCCAGGCTGGCCAACAGGATTACTTCATACCATCACATTCAATATAAATTAGAAATTTTGCCATGTAGTGTCTCTCCCCCTTGATGGCAGCAGTCCAGGGAACTTCTTGCTCTGGTGACAGACCCCTAATGCCTTCCCTTTGTCCCGAAGCCATTGCACTTGCAGTGACTGACATTTGCCTAGTCAGTGGGCTTTCTAAAGCTTTTCCACAACTACCATCAAGGACAGCAGAGCTGATGAGGGTGGACATTGCCATGTCCTTCGCCACAGGTATGCAGGGCCAGCTGCAGCTGTCATATCCAAGTGCCTGGTGCCCTGTCCACGGTGGCCCAGATGACTTCCTGGCAGCCTGGAGCCAGAGCAGGAGCCAACTTGGGGAAAGGAGGTACCGAGTGTGGGACCAAGGAAAAATACAGCAGTGCAGACCCCAGTACTACATATGGTTTGTCGGCTAGAGGGTTCTGAGTCTTCAAGTGGACCCCATCCATTGATTTGAGTCTATTGCCTAGTAAGCATTACCCAGTTCATTTAAGACAGCCTGGACTACTCTATTAGTCCTCCCTGTTTCAGTTTTTCAGAGAGTTTCAGAGAGTTTTTCTCTGCTGAGAAGGTAAGATCAACTTTTACAGATGATCTCTGCAAGAAACAAGAACAAGAATGATAGGAATCACCTTGGAGGCTTGGTTCAATTGCCCCATATTGCTGTAGATATGTAGATGCCCTAGAGTATTCAGAACACACATGAATCAGCACAATGCATGAAAATTGGTATTTTTAGAGAGATATTTCTCCCATTCCAGAACAGAAGTACAGAGGAGATACACGAATCATCTCCAGAAATACTGTTACTTCTGGAAGGGAGGAGCAGACAAACAGTTCAGACTCAATTGTCCCACTTGGAGACCTCTATGGTTAGGTGAGATAAAACCTATACTGTTTTTTTTTCATCTGCCATGGTGATGTTTCTATCTGAGATGCTCACCTGGGCTCCTTTGATCACCCCTGTGCAGAGGGAAGAAGTTTGAAAGCATGATTCCCCTTGTTCCGAAATAAAATGCCTAAGAATGGTGAAATAACTGCCCTTTCGAAGAGCTACTCTCCTCCCATTGAGTGTAAAAAATTACTTGCTACCCATCTACCATTTCAGAGGTCTGCATGTGGGGAGAGAAATTCCTTCGTTCGTGACTTTGCCAAATGCCTCGAAGTGTTTCTATAGCCAAGCCAATGGAATAGTTGAATGATAGACTGCTAGTGGCAGGTGCTGCATTTTACATGTGGAAGGGGCCTGACTCATCTAACATGGAACATATTATTTTGAGTATTTTTAATTACAAGTTAATAAATGTGTTTGGAAATAGAGGGGAGGGAAGGGAAATGTCAACTTTGTTGACAATCTTATGTGAGGCATAATGGCTACTGGTAGAGGTACTACCCATGCTCAAATATATCTTGAATCAGGGTAAGAGCCAATGAGATAGCCACAAGAATGAAGCATCCAGAAAGTATCAAATTAAAAGAATAAATACATGTGTCCAGTTCTGTAAAGCATTAAGCCACCTGTTGAAAGTTGTGTCAGAGATTTACATTAATCCCTTATAAAATTAAGCATGCAGCAAATCGAAATACAAAGCTCCAGTGTATACCATCTCCAGCTCTGGTAGGCAGCTGGTTGGGATTTCACATCACTTACTGTCATAGTCCAATACTCTCTGACCAGGTTCTTCTAGAAATTCCACACAAGGAGAGTTTAATGCATAATACCCAATTCACTTATCTGAAGATATGTGATGTTACATGGCATTTTGATTTAGCAAAGTGATACAACAATGTACTGAAATCACAACACAAGCACAATATATGAATTGCAATATGCAATTGGATTACAATACAAATGTGATTCCCTTTACCTGTCCCTATACACTTACCATCATGATGCTGGGTGTCCCAGTTGCAGGGAACAAATTCATGGGTTGAAGCCAGTTCAAGTTCATTGCTCTCTTCAAAGTTCATTTGTCTGGTTGTTCAGTTTTTATACTCAGAATGTCATCATGTCTGGATGTCAGAAAGGCCAGCAGAAAGGAAATCTCCTTGCCAGGAGCTGAAGGCCAGCTGAGCAGAAAAGACACTATGAGACAGGTAGCATCATGCATCAGCTACACAAAGGAGAAGGTACTCTGTTTAAGCTCCTCCACTCAGACCCCACACCCCCTCCACCACTGTGAGATGTTCTACTTCTTGTAATATCTCTTTTATGTTACTGGAGAATCACCAGTGTGGCAGGAAGTGCAGCCCTCATGAAGCCCTGGGAGATTCCCATAGCTGTGGACTAGTTTTTTCCTCTATGCACAGTGCTTTTGGCCGTTTCTTTTTGGTGGCTCTGGAGAGCAGCTGTGGTGGAAGGTGACAAAAGCAGCCGTGGTGACCAAAAGGAGTAATTAGCTGGATTTTCTTTCCTGAAGCAGTGCAGGTGTTTGCAGTGAGGTCTTCTGAGGTGACACACAAAGCTCAGTCTTTGTGCCAAGGTGGGAGTGGGTTGGGTCCGAAGGAGAGACAGGAGAAAGAGAATCAGAGGGAGGAAAAAACAATGAGGCATCTGGAGAAAAGAGATGGTCTATGTCTGTGGGAAACCGAATAGTGAATTAGTAGCTTCATTTGTACACAAAAACAGGGTAAGAAAGTTGTGGTCTGGGTCCCAGTAGGAGGATGATTCTTGTTGTGTTCATGCCTGGTAAAATTGCAAAGATGTGTGAGAGAGGATTCAGGGTTTCATGAAAAAAAGGCCTCTGAGAGATCAAATAGTGAATATGTCACAATATGTGGGCACTACCAGCTAATGCTAGAATGCATTTTTCTGTCCCTTGTACATCTGATTCTGTTTCTGTTCATGGGAGAAATCTTTTCCTGTCCCTTTATGTTCATAACTTCCTGGGTGGCCTGTAAAGCAAATGAAATCACTTAGAATTGCTTCAGGTTTTGGAGGAAGACTTTTCCAAGACTGAGCAGTCACTGAGAAGTACAAACAGAAGACATGAGCTCAGTCAACCTGTTCATGCCTACTGTTTCTCTTTGACCACAGCTGGGGCACGAGCTGGAAAACCATTATGGCTGCAGGGACCTCCAGAACCATCTTCCACATGGCCATGGGCAAGGTTTCTTGTGTTATCTCCTGCCATGGAGGGCTCATTTTCCACAGTGATTGTGCCCTTAAGAGCAGAGAAAATTTCTGATCACTTGTTCCCCCTATCCAGATCCTAGGGCAGGAAGGAGGAGACTGGTCACCAGAAGATCTGTCCCACTAAGGCTTGACTCAGGAGACATCATTTCCTATGGGGTCAGGAGCCTTTTGGCTTTTTCAGGTTTTGTGGTTAGTGACCTGCTTGCCTCTGAGAGGCAGAAATGCTCTGTCCTAGGCTTGAGTTGTGCTGGAGTAACTGGATGATCTTTGAAAGCATCAGGGGCCTGAGCTCTGCCTGTGAAGGAAATGATGTGAGGTGATTTTTCACACACTAGGTAAGGGATTCACTCTTCCCATGGAACTATTCCTGGGCCTGAATGTCTGTCCTCCTCTTCTTGTGGGGCACTGCTTGCTTGCTCCTGAATAAGGAAAGGCAACATAGTTGTCTTCACTTTCATTCTCTGATTCTCTAAATTTTGGATTATACACTTCAGGAAAGCAGAGAGGAATAGGGATGTGGGGGTCTATGAAGAACAGACCTCACCCTTCCTTGTGAGACTTGAGAATTTGACCAAGGGACTGTGACTTCCAGCACCATTTGCTCTAACCACTAGGCCACACATTTCCTCCAGACATGGACTCCCAAGTCCAACCCTTTGAACTAGAGCTCAACAGCCACCCCTCCATACTGAAAACACAGGAGTCCAAACTGCAGTCCTCCAGAGTGTGGCGTTCTAGGCTTTGCCCAGACATGGGATCAAACAACAGAGCTGGATCCACAATGTGCAGTTTACTGCTTCTCCAACACTCAGGAATGTAGACTTTCTTCAGTTTGCAGCTCTTTAGAAAGCAATGTCTTATTCTGCGTTGGTTCATCTTTGTCATGCCTAAAGAAAATGACTGCCCAGACAAAAGCAGGGGGTCCAAGCAGTGGCTGTGTAAACTCATTGTCTCTCTTGGCATCAGAGGGCCAATATACCCTCACTGTTTTAAATTATGGTAACCAGTTTATCCCAGATGAAGGTCTGATTCTGCTTTGTTTGAGGAACGAGTGGTAGATCAGAGTAAAGATGACCTTACAGAGCTCTGACAAACATTTTTTGTCACAAAATGTCAAGCTTCTATGCCAACTTGTTATGTACATGGTAATTTCAGACTGCATTCATTTCTGAATTGCTTAACTGGCTGTGTCCTTGCAAGGTGAATCATCCCCAGGGCTCATTGGGAAGAGCTAATAACACAGACCCATGGTGCCTCTTTGCCATAGTCCAAAATTTTGTATGGAGAACTCAGAGTATGTGGTTGGAAAGAGGAGGGAAGGCTCCAAATGCCATCTCGTCAGTTCGTCCAGGATTAGCTGGCTTTGCTGCTACACTGGTGCAGCCACCCATGCCCTAAGGTGTGGGCCATGGATTTTGTGCTGGCTGGGGAGACAGGGTTGACCCTGGTTATCTGGCTGGGATAGCATTGGCCTGCTCTTCTGCCCTTGCTAGGAACAGTAGTGAAAACCCTGCTGGGAACCAGGAGTTCTAGAGCCAGCTCCCAGCCCCTCCGGACACTGTTAACAAGTTGCCAAATGCCCAGCGTTACAAAGCGAAAAGAGGCACTGGTCAGCCTTGCCTGGCTGCTCCTAACTGAGGTGTTTTGTCAGGCTTAGGGGGCTGTTACCCCCTAAAAGAAAGAAACTGCATGGGAGTTGAAGCTGCCAGGCCAATTCCAGACATTCAGCCAGACCACATCTACATGTAAGGAAACTACATAAGACATACAGAACATCCCCTCTCGACAAAGACTCAAGCGTTCCTCAAGTTTGCAGAAAACAAATAAACAAAGAAATGAATATATGAAACCTTGCAGCTCCCTGGTGAATGCAAACTCCTTAGAGAATGAGGTGGGGATACAGAACCAGCCAGAGCTTCTGTGCAGGAAGTCATGCTGCAGCAGTGGGTTGTGAGTCTGCAGCAAGCCCGACTTGTTAGGAGCTGCAAATGCTGAGGTGAGGAAATAGAAATAAAGCTGATCTGATGAAGCTACTTCCAGCATTAATTACTGATAAACACACTCTCTTCAACATGCAAAAAATTGCTAATTAGCAGATGGAAATTTTTTATCATCGTGTCATTTCCTGTCTGTCTTGATGTAATTACCTCCCCTCTCAAAAGGTTTTCATTTCTTCCTCCCTTCAGTTTTGTTTGTGAGGGGCTGGAAGGTGTGCTGGGTCAGAGCATGAGTTTAGTTTCTGCTGCAGGATCCTTGAGCAGGATGCATGCCTGGGTGGATGCATGCCAGCACGCCCAACAATTACCTGCAAGCAGGAGCTCCCCTTCCTCAGGTAGATTACATCCTCTAATATCTTCACCTCTACTGGTGAAAACAATAATTTGGAAAGCTTCTGGCTGCCCTTGGTACATGTAGGCAACACCCCATCCTCTCTTCCTGCAATGCAACTCTCTCCGTTTCTTCTCCCACTATACAGGAAAATGTGCCATCCTTAAATATCATCTTCTGTTCGAGCCACCTCCCCAGCACAACTTGATGCAGAGCAAGAGGAACATCCTTCCCCAAGAGCCTGTGGGCATACTGCCCTCTAAGGGCCTCCTGCGGGTCCCAGGGTCCTCACCAGAGCCCAGCACTGGTGAAGGTCCGCATCTTCAGGGTATCTTCTGAGGCTGTGAGGACATTTCTGGGGAGAGACAAAGCAAAGCAGAGCCTCATGGCTCTGGAGAAACCTTCCTTAGCTTCAAGGTACAGGTCCTGAAAGGGGTCTACTCAGCATGTCCCACTTTACCTTTTCTCTGGGAATGGTGATGGGTCATCATACACCAGAGCTTTCACTAGCAGATTTAGGAGGCTGCAGAAACTGGAGAGGCCACAGACCCCATGGTGTGCTGGAATGACAGGAACAAGGATTTCAAGGATAGGAGTGTGTTCATACAGGCAGTAGATGTGCCAGAAAGGTCCCACGTAAGCAGCTGATGTTAGCCTGGGCCCAGCTACTTGCACTTGTGCAATCCTTAGCCTGACGCTTCTGTGTGAGAGGGCATGTTACACCCTCCTCTCTTCCTCCATCCCCCCCTCCCTCCCAGCTTGTTCCCTCCCAACTTGCCAGACAAGCATTTGTTGTCTCTTCCTCAGGTGAGTGGACTGTGTTGCTGGGATTGAATTTAAGAATCTTGCCAGCCTGTTTGGCTTCCTGCCCACTCTGGGAAGTGTCTCGGAGTTGTCAGCATACAGTACTTATGTGTCTGGAGCTCTATTCTACCCTGAGGTGCTCCAGATCTTCTCTGTTGGGGTGAGATCGAGCATCTCGCTTAAGTCCACAGCTGACTTGTGTGGATGTATGTGTGCTTGCTTGTGTGGACATTTGTGCATGTGGATCTCTGTGAATGTATGTGTGTGCACAAAGTTGTGCATAACTCCACGCAGATGGGCATGATCGTGCGTATTTGTGTGTTTTTGTGGGTCACTCATCATGAGGGAATGTGCTGCTCATGGCACTCTCTACTACTCTGTCTATGAGCACTACAGAGCAGTAGGTTCAGAAGGTTTCAGCTGGACCCCTTGTTTTCATCATGATCTCACTTATTGACATCACAAGCAAATGGAAGGAATGTCACAACCACATACACATAGATTCATGTGAAAACATGCTCACATACACACACAAAGGGTGCACAAACATGCATTGTTATTGCATGGACACACACGTATGTATTGTTACAAGCATGTGTATATAGATGTATGTGCACATCTCACACACATGTATAGGTGATAACACACACAACGGGCCTGCACAAACATAAATATTTACTCACTTGTTAGCACACAGGCACTAGGTGTCTTTGGGATGGAATCAACTTTCCTCTTATTAGCCCTCATTGTGCTGTGCTTCGTATCAGTGCTAGAACAGCGCTAGTAACACACTAATGTTTTGACTACTGCTGAGCAGTGCTTCCACAGCAGCAAGGCTCCAACTCCCTCTCCTAAAGGCCAGTAGGCTGGGGGTGGGCAAGAAGCCGGGAGGGGACATAGCCAGAACAGCAGACCCAGATTCACCAAAAGGATATTCCGTATCATATGATATCATGCTCNAGCATTAATTACTGATAAACACACTCTCTTCAACATGCAAAAAATTGCTAATTAGCAGATGGAAATTTTTTATCATCGTGTCATTTCCTGTCTGTCTTGATGTAATTACCTCCCCTCTCAAAAGGTTTTCATTTCTTCCTCCCTTCAGTTTTGTTTGTGAGGGGCTGGAAGGTGTGCTGGGTCAGAGCATGAGTTTAGTTTCTGCTGCAGGATCCTTGAGCAGGATGCATGCCTGGGTGGATGCATGCCAGCACGCCCAACAATTACCTGCAAGCAGGAGCTCCCCTTCCTCAGGTAGATTACATCCTCTAATATCTTCACCTCTACTGGTGAAAACAATAATTTGGAAAGCTTCTGGCTGCCCTTGGTACATGTAGGCAACACCCCATCCTCTCTTCCTGCAATGCAACTCTCTCCGTTTCTTCTCCCACTATACAGGAAAATGTGCCATCCTTAAATATCATCTTCTGTTCGAGCCACCTCCCCAGCACAACTTGATGCAGAGCAAGAGGAACATCCTTCCCCAAGAGCCTGTGGGCATACTGCCCTCTAAGGGCCTCCTGCGGGTCCCAGGGTCCTCACCAGAGCCCAGCACTGGTGAAGGTCCGCATCTTCAGGGTATCTTCTGAGGCTGTGAGGACATTTCTGGGGAGAGACAAAGCAAAGCAGAGCCTCATGGCTCTGGAGAAACCTTCCTTAGCTTCAAGGTACAGGTCCTGAAAGGGGTCTACTCAGCATGTCCCACTTTACCTTTTCTCTGGGAATGGTGATGGGTCATCATACACCAGAGCTTTCACTAGCAGATTTAGGAGGCTGCAGAAACTGGAGAGGCCACAGACCCCATGGTGTGCTGGAATGACAGGAACAAGGATTTCAAGGATAGGAGTGTGTTCATACAGGCAGTAGATGTGCCAGAAAGGTCCCACGTAAGCAGCTGATGTTAGCCTGGGCCCAGCTACTTGCACTTGTGCAATCCTTAGCCTGACGCTTCTGTGTGAGAGGGCATGTTACACCCTCCTCTCTTCCTCCATCCCCCCCTCCCTCCCAGCTTGTTCCCTCCCAACTTGCCAGACAAGCATTTGTTGTCTCTTCCTCAGGTGAGTGGACTGTGTTGCTGGGATTGAATTTAAGAATCTTGCCAGCCTGTTTGGCTTCCTGCCCACTCTGGGAAGTGTCTCGGAGTTGTCAGCATACAGTACTTATGTGTCTGGAGCTCTATTCTACCCTGAGGTGCTCCAGATCTTCTCTGTTGGGGTGAGATCGAGCATCTCGCTTAAGTCCACAGCTGACTTGTGTGGATGTATGTGTGCTTGCTTGTGTGGACATTTGTGCATGTGGATCTCTGTGAATGTATGTGTGTGCACAAAGTTGTGCATAACTCCACGCAGATGGGCATGATCGTGCGTATTTGTGTGTTTTTGTGGGTCACTCATCATGAGGGAATGTGCTGCTCATGGCACTCTCTACTACTCTGTCTATGAGCACTACAGAGCAGTAGGTTCAGAAGGTTTCAGCTGGACCCCTTGTTTTCATCATGATCTCACTTATTGACATCACAAGCAAATGGAAGGAATGTCACAACCACATACACATAGATTCATGTGAAAACATGCTCACATACACACACAAAGGGTGCACAAACATGCATTGTTATTGCATGGACACACACGTATGTATTGTTACAAGCATGTGTATATAGATGTATGTGCACATCTCACACACATGTATAGGTGATAACACACACAACGGGCCTGCACAAACATAAATATTTACTCACTTGTTAGCACACAGGCACTAGGTGTCTTTGGGATGGAATCAACTTTCCTCTTATTAGCCCTCATTGTGCTGTGCTTCGTATCAGTGCTAGAACAGCGCTAGTAACACACTAATGTTTTAACTACTGCTGAGCAGTGCTTCCACAGCAGCAAGGCTCCAACTCCCTCTCCTAAAGGCCAGTAGGCTGGGGGTGGGCAAGAAGCCGGGAGGGGACATAGCCAGAACAGCAGACCCAGATTCACCAAAAGGATATTCCGTATCATATGATATCATGCTCATCAATGAAATGCAAGAGAAAGGAGGAGGAGTTGGGAGGCATTTGTTATTAAGGCGTTTGTCTTCTGAAGCAACCACTACACAAACTCTGGCCATGCTTCCCAGAAGTGGCTGGACGTCGCCTGCTGATGGCAAGTAGAAAATAGATCTTTTTGCTTTGCTTTGCTTCTGTGTGCAGCCTTTGCTTTTCTCCATTAAACTGCCTTAATCTTGACCCACGAGTTAAACATCTTATTTTTCTCCCCCTGTCCCACTGAGGAAGGGGACTGAGAGAGCAGCTTGGTGGACACCTGGTGTCCAGACAAGGTCAACTCACCCCAGTCTTTTTGGTGCTCAATGTGGGGCTTGAAACAATGGTAGTTTCGAATTGAGCATGCTATAGTTGCAATAGTTACTAAATGAAAGGCCTCTGTGCAGGTCACAGAGTGTTCCTGCTGCACTGCTGTTGTAGTTTTGGCCAAATTGGCCAATGGCCAGAGACAGATGCTCCCCCCCCACCTCTTGTACACGGAGAGGAGCAGGAGAGATAAAAAGATTTATGAGTTTAGAACAAACTAAATTACTTTAATGAAATATTAATAATAAAATAAAAAGGAAAATAATGAAATAAATACAGTATATACAAAAACATATTAAGCTCCCAGGATGACATCACCGACAAACACTGGGGAAGTCCCAGACTGGACTCAGGGATGGGTGGAAACTCATTCCACATCTGTAGTCAGGAACCCACGAATTGGGATCAAAGGCAGATGAGCAGACAGGGTCCTCCTCGGACGTTGGCCATTGCAGAAAGAGAGCTGACCCTTTGATCCCTCAGCTTTTATACTGAGCATGGGGCAGATGGGATGGAATACCCCTGTTAGTCAATATTGGGTCACCTGTCCTGTCCGCTCCTCTCTGCAGGTAGGACCCCTCCACACTTTTCCGCTTCTGACACTCCAATGGGGCAAATAACTAAATTAGCTGACCTTGGTTGTTATAGCAATAAGTATAAGGAAGAGCCTCTCTGCGTACCATTCCTTGGCACAAACTGTAAACATTGGTCTTATCACTCTGAGAATGAACAGTTTTTTGGCACAACATGCTGTTAATTTCAGAGAGTTTGAAGAGGCCTAGCTAAGAAGTAAAATTACTGAACAGAAAGTTGGTTCTGTTGTACCTCAAACCAGGACAACTGCTTATCTCTTTATTTGTTTGTACTTGGAACATGTTAACAGAAGGAAAGGCTATGTGCTTTGTCCTGGCATTGAGGCCCTCACTGTGCTGTGGGAGGTGTCTTGTGGAGAGGATGAGGGAATACACCTCCCTCTTCCCATATGGGACTGATGTGGGTTCTTTTGCGGCGCAGGGTCCTGAGGTCCCTGTTCACCTTTATGTGAGGTGTTTAATTAACAGCTGTACTAATTAACACTGTTGCCTTATTGTCAGGTTTGTGGAATCCAGTGTCATTCTGGTGTAGGAGACAAGACTTGGGTGAGGCAACAGTGAAACATGCCCTGGGGTGGTCAGTCCCTGGGTGGCAGGGTGTGTGGAAGGATTTGGGCAAGTGCTTAGGGGGTTTATCATCTCCCATAGCATGGGATTTTACACTTGAATAGGCTAGCAATCCTGGTAAATTGATGCGCTACCTTGCTGTCCTGGTCTGGTCTGAATCGACCAATGATGAGACGACAGATGCTCTCCCCCAGCTCGCGCTCCAAGGAAAGGAGGAGGACAGATAAAGAGATTTACAAATTTAGAAGGAACTAAACTACTGTAATGAAATATTAATAATAAAATAAAAAGGAAATAATGAAATGGTTACATCAAAGGGCTACAAAGATGATTAGGGAACCAGAACATCTCTCTCATGAAGAAAGGCTGAGGGATTTGGGCCTTTTTACGCTGGAAAAAATAAGACTGAAGGGGGATCTTATTAATGCTTATAAATACTTAAAGGATGGGTGTCAGGAGGATGGGGCCAGTCTTTTTTCAGTGGTGCCCAGTGACAGGCAAGAAGTAACGGGCACAAACTTGAACATAGGAAGTTGCATCTCAACGTGAGGAGGAACTTCTTTACTTTGAGGGTGGCAGAGCCCTGGCCCAGGCTGTCCGGAGAGGTGGTGGAGTCTCCATCTCTGGAGACATTCAAAACCCTCCTGGACGCGTTCCTGTGCAACCTGCTCTGGGTGTCCCTGCTCTGGCAGGGAGGTTGGACTAGATGATCTCCAGAGGTCCCTTCCAACCCCTATCATTCTGTGATTCTGTGAAATAGATACAATATATACAAAACCATATCAAGCTCCATCTCTTCAGTTTCTTCTGGGTGTGCAGTGCCAGGGGCAGAGATAAGGGGCCAGGCTGGGGGCTCTGTGGGGCCAGGACTGGGGCTGGGCATGGGATGGCCCCACAGTTCCCTGAAGTCTGCTGTGACCTCTGGCTTCTTCACAGATTTCTTTGCCCTGGACTGTCTTCCTGTCCATCCCTCCCTCTGCTCTCATCTCACCTTCTCTCACCAGTCTGTTCTTCATCCAGCTCTCCCTGTTTCTGTCCTTTCCTCTGTGTCTTTCTGCATGATGATGACATCCTCTGGGAACTCTTCTCCTTATCATCTCTTTATGTTCCTGAGGGCTTCTGCAAAATTTGTTCAGGAAATCAGCAGGCAGGGCTGGGCAGAAAGCAGTTTTTGAGGTTATTTTCTTTTTTTTCACCTTGGCAGTGGCTGCGGTCAGAGCCCAGGTGCAGCAGGACCCGTCGGCAGAGACCACCGAGAGCACCGGCATCAGCAACACTTGCTCTCACCCCAACATAAAGTCTTACGACTACATCTACTGGTACCGTCATCTCCCGGGACGCGGCCCCGCATTGCTCCTCAGCGCTCACAAAAGCTCCAAAGAGCTGCGGGACCCG
>VYZM01018683.1:88193-101444 GCA_013398915.1 Dromas ardeola | reverse complement strand
ATTTAGCAAAGACAAAAAGTGATGGTTTGATGATCTTAAAGAACAGCAGCATTTCTATAAGGGCATAAGGAATTCCCAGCGTAATGGAGAAATGAATTAATTTTTAATATATTGGTTTTATATATACTCACCAAAAAAGAAAGATTCAAAAAGCTGTAACTAGTACCACAAATGTAACTAGGGTCACAAATGTAGTAGAATTTATGGTTAAATGCGTAATGGCCAGTTCTCATTTTGCATTAATACACTGGCTTTCAACTAAAAGGAAAATATCAAATGTGCTAGGCAAAGGATACACCCTGCCAATAATGTGAGTCATGCTTCATGCACTCAATGTGTGCATCACCTTGAGTATTATAAAAACCTATAGAACTGTCAACAAGTTATGCTTTAGCATCATTCCTGAAAGTTGCATCCTTATTTCTGGAACTGTGTTGTCAGGGATTCCAGTCAGTACCCCAGTGACGTGACATCCCTGGAAATATCATGTACTAAGAACTGACAGATGACAACTGTTGGCACCAGAGATATTTGATGAATATATTGCAGTTCCAAAATCCTGGTATATTACATGTGCAGTGCAAAGTTACTCTAGCTGAGAGTTCCTTATAAATTCAAGATTCATAAGGTTTTTAAAATAAAACGTAACTTAGCCTTAAACATTATGGCAAATGTACTGTAGGCTAGTAAGTAGCACCCGTTATTTTCTCTTTCACTATTTAAAACCAAAGCCTGACCCACATATAACATAATATTAATTCTCCAAGAATCTTCCAATTTCAGAGGGTTAAAATGATTCAGGATTCAAAGGCAGCTCCTTCTGCAAATTAACAGAAAATAATTTTATTTTCTGTTCATAGATAATCTCTGTGGATTTCATGCTCATAAGAAGTCCACTTCATATGTGGTGTTTTCTTGCCCTTTCCCAATTCTGTGGTGTAGAGGCTACTCATGAATTTCAGAAAGTTGTGTTAGAATGATCTTTTAATATTGAGTGTAAATGCCATTCGATTGAACTAGGTGTCTAAATAGTAATCCCTCCCATGAGTCCTGTAAGTTTTAAAGAGGAAATGAATGTCTCTTTAGCTCTACATAAACAATTTAGCAAAACCAATGCAATTGCAAATAGACTTTAAGAGATAACCGCTTAGGTTTGTGGGACCTGGGTCTCAATACGTAGGCCCTCAATGATCAGGGTCACTGCAGTTGCAGCAGGGATGCAGTTGGTCTGGAGTGTCTCATAGTTGCGCCATCAATCATTACTTGCCTTTTGAGGGGAAAAAAAGGAACAATTACAGATGAAACCAGCTTTTAAGCTTCACTTTTTCTACAGCTGAAACATTGTCTAACAAGTGGCTATGTCTAACAAGACGTTTCAGAACAGCTAAGTACTTAGGTACATAGGCCAGTAAAGGGGCAAAGTAGCTATGTTAAATGAGCATGTCTGCTGGATGCTTATATATATATATATTTGTATGTGAAAAATAAGCAGGCTTCTTGAAGCTTTGTAGTATAGCATTCTAATTTAGGGAGCTAGATTAGTGATGTTTTTGTAATACTTCATCTGTGGTGCTTTCATCCTAAGCTAATAAATTTTGAAACTTTTATTCATAAACAAATCTCGCTAATAAAATGCCCAGTCGAAATAGTCAGATCTTCCAGTAATCTGTTCTTAAACATCCAACCAGACAGACAAACCTAAAAGGTGCACTGTTAAAGTAAATATATTAAACCTTCAGCCTAAGTAGCATAGTATTACAATAATAGATAGAGGTAGAGTATCTATTTAATGCCGTGTTGTGTCCCAGAAGCTAATTTAAGAAAGAGGAGTGTAATTCATGTCATTCAAAATCATATGAAGATTCCACACACTTTTTATGATTTCAAATTAGTCAGTGCTTCTCACAGTACTGTTAGAACATAAGGGGTCTCCAGATCATCGAACTCGCTGTGTGTTTCCATTGGTTAGTCTAGAATAGTCTTCTTTTTCCTCACTGGCTTCATGAATATCTAAGTATGTAATTTTCTACTAATACACTTTAAGGCGACTATTAATTTAATCATTATAAGCAACAGGGACTCCCAACAATCTGAATAGGACTACTTGGGTTTAGGATCTGCCTCTTTATGTATTGATGTGTCTTTAAAAATAACATTACATTTACACCAGACTAGACCAGAAAATTAGGCCACTACCTCTAGTCTGCTGTGTTATTTTTTATTCTTTTCTAGTATTTCTTGCTCTAGCTATTGCAGTGTATAGCTCTGGGGGATGTGGAGTTTCCATATGTCTTTTGAAGAAATGAGCACAAATTTCAGATGCAACCTGTTACTACCTGTTCAACATGATTTCTGAGAGGCAAAAAGCCTGACTGTGCTTTACAACTTTGATTTGTGAATCAATTATTTTTATCTAGCTTGAAGTAGTTTCATCAGCTTCAACTTAATATAATATATTATGATACTATGAAAAGGTAAAAGCCTTAGTTATTAGCACCTAGTAAATGTTGACCAAGTTCCATATTTATGTGTCGTTCAAAGTATTCCTTTTTTTTTTTTTTTAACATATTATAAAAGGGTGAGAAATCACATGATGGAAATTTTCTGGCCCATTAGTCCATCTTCAGCATGATTCAGAAGACTTAAAGTCCAATTTAGTCAGTCTCTGGGGTAAAAAAGTGTAACTGAGGAAATACAAAGAAGTGCATTAGTTTTAATTTGTCTATAATGGTAATGGAGTTGGTATGTTCACAGTTCTCTGTCCATTCATCAACAGAGAACCTCCACAAAGGAGCATCTCCTCTCATTTTTCTTCCACAAAGGTGCTACAGCTTCATTTTGGACAAAGTATAATGGATTGCATATGACCAAGACTTCTTGTAAGATTAGTTACATTTTTAATCAAAATGTCATGGGAGTACAAATGTAACATGTGCAAAGAAGTTCTTTGTGTTGGAGGGATTTGTTGCTCAAGAACAGCTGCAAGTGCACAGCCTTGTGCTGTACTTTACCCTACAATTACTGAAATACTTATGTATAAACATAAGGCCTCTTTATGGAAATGATGACTGGATCAGTTAAAGATTTGGAAACCTGAAAATTGAGTTCAGTGCCTAACCTCTGAGTGCTTGGCTCTAGAGTGAAAGCCTAATACCCTGTATATATTAAGGCTTAAGATATCTGTGTAGTACATGGGGAGGGTTAGGTTATGTCTAAGCAAGTTAAGTTCAATACTTTTAATTCCAGTCACTGGACACTTAATCCCTGAAAGGAGAGATTAGAATTCAGGAGATTTTTATATTCTATTCCTCTGTGTAGGAATCAGAGTTTGAATAAAGGAAGCTTTTCAAACTTCGAAGGAACGTGATAAAAACATGGATAATATTACGTGTTAAGTATGTAGCCTCCCTTGCACAAGGTTAGTTCCACTAACTCCTCCGTGAAGAGGATAATGTATGTTCAAGAGCTGGCAGTGGTATAAGCTTGAAAGTGGTACCCAAAGTTAGATAGAATTTGTTATTAAATTCTCTGTGCCAATGTGCCCTGCTTCTGAACACGTTCGGATGAGCATAGTCTATTGGCTGATTCACAGCTATTAAACTGATAAAAGATTGACAACCACAGTCAAAGGTTTCAACCTGTATTTTATTGTTCCATTTTTGAAATATGGCAAATTTTGAGACTTTCATGCTTGTATTTGGATTTATCTTTGTCACAGAGTGGGAATTCCAGGATCTCCTCTGTGCTAGGCAGTGCACCGTTCTTCCACTGATTAGTTAATTATTCACTTGGGCCTTCTCCAGCTGAGTACCCTGATATGAATGAATATAAACAAAATAGTTTCCACCAGGTGTCAGCCCCTTAGCATAATGAATAGGAAAATAAATTAAGGTGTTACTGGTGTAGTTTTTAAAAAAAAAAAAGATGGAGAGAAATATCTCTAGGAATTGCATTGTTAAAATGGTATTTAAATAGGCTGGATGTGTGGAGGGCTTTGCAATTTAGAATGATTATATGAAAATAATGAAACTTGGTTTTTTTCAGTCTTCTGTGAAATGGAATAATCAGCACTCTCCTGAACAAACCGTATTATTTTCCCATGTCTCTTCATTACTGCATTTGAAGTTATGATTCATATATTATGGTGATTCATAGCTTAGCCTTATGAAGCAGAGGTTTATTTTTAGAGTGTTACCTTAAATTAGTATGACTAATAAGTGATTTTGAGGTACAGTGATTTCAGTGGTTCTGCATCTACTTGTTAGAATTGAATGTGTTTTTATATGACTTACTCTGACACTTTGCAGTAGACTTTCCAGGGGGTAGGTGACTGCTGGGTGTTAACCATGATATATTAGAATCTTTAAACTCATGAATTATTAGGCCTAAAATGAAATGCGCTTTACTGCTCAGTTGAGAAACATCTTTGCGTCTGACATCTGCTATGCAGCAACAGGGGTCACATTCATACTTCACCGTGCACTATATCATCTCAGAGGCCTTGGGCAATGGTTTCGCATGTGGTAGAGCTCCTCACTTGCTGTTGGGACATCAGATGGCACCAAAACATTTTGTCACATAATTTTCAGAAGGGAGGAAGCTCTTCGGAGCTATCTGCAATGCGAATGTGAACAGGATTAACTCTCAAAGACTGGACGATTGAATTAAACTGGAATTCTTCAAGATGTGTGATATGAAAGTGTATTTATTTCCTCCTCTTTCCTACAGAATTTTTCAGGATTTGAAATTCAATATCTCTGGCCAAAGGACAATTTAAACAGTCCTGGATATTTTCCTCCTTATGTACCTTTGGAACAAGCATGATGGAGCAAGGGCATGCATATACTCTAGGATTTTTGCAGAGGAGATGTTTTCCAGACCAGACTGATAGGTCATAAAAAAACATCCATATGAAGAACTCCAATTACTGATAGGAAAGCTTTTTCTTCCCCCACCCATATTATACTGGGCAGATATTTTGTACTTTCTGGATCCAGTTCTGTTCGCAACCCCCCCAAAAAAAAGAAAAACTTAAAATGAGATCACGAAGGAAACCAGGGGGGATCTCTGAAAATTACCTTAGTGCTTGAAATCTTGTTTGAAGACTGTTTGACTTCTGAGTGTTGGTATTAAAGAGTAGTTGAAGAGAATTTGTCAGCATTGTCAAGATGAAATGTATTTTTTGAGATTTTTAGTGGGTTTTTTTATGTAGCTTGTTGTATATTGTGAAATATCGAATAGTTAGTGCAACTTATATTTAACTTGTAAGTCCCTTAAAAATTTCAGACTAAAAAATTCACCTAAATCTGTTCCTAAATTAATTTCAGGAATTGTTCCTTGTAGAGCTTTTGTATTTCTCTTTGTGAACAGATAATTGCTGCTATTGCCCCTCTTCTCTTGGTAAAGGGGATATTATGAGCTTTAGTACAATCAATATCTAGAAATAGAGAAAAATTGCAAGGTTAGGGCATTTTTCTTCTTCCTAGACTAATTCTTCTCAAACTGTTAAAGTGTATGTATGGCTGACATTTTGCTCTAGACTTAGTATCTGTATCTTAAAAAATGTAACAGACTCAAAAAGCTCCTGGAACATGAGGTCATGGGCTGTCATTTCCTTTAAAGGGCAGGAGTGTGTTTGTTTTATGAGGATAGTCTTTATCAGGGGACTTGGAGCCTTTCTTACTCCTCCTTCAAGGTTATTCTTTCCCTACCGAGTGTTTGTAAGGGTCTGCAGATGATAGGTAGTACCAAGGGAAGTAGTTTCATTTTTAGTTTTGACAGCCATTTGCTGCATTACTTACATAAAGAGTATGTCACCTTTGTTTTCCAAAAGCATCCTTGTTTCTTTGTCTTGCTTGATTTGGTGTTGAAGGACCCTGAATCCATGATCAGTGAAGTTGAGGGTAACGTTGGGATAGTAGGAGAGATTTGTTTCAAATCTGCCTGGCACATCTGCATAATTGCTTCTGTCTGCACAGTGGAAGACATGTTGGAAGCATGAACTTGATAGGTTAATACAGCAATTTTTATGACTGGATCTAAGCCCATTCAAGCTTTCTCTTGAGTTGAGGTTTTGAATCATTTCCTTCTAATCAAAAGCCATGGTGGTGTTTCAATAATAAATCTTTCCTATGTTTAAATACCTCATGTGTCTGCACCCCCAGGCTATGGCATTTCTCTGCTCTGGACCTGGGACACCCAAGGGCCCCTTCCTTCTTTGCCAGCCATCCTTGCTCTGCTCTCTAAAGCCTGCCTGGTGCTGCCTGCGTGGCGTGGCTGCCGTGGAGGCAGTAGGCATCGCAAGAGCCACAGGTTCTGTGCAGAGAAGCAACATGGAATTCTGCACTGCCAGGGAAAATGGTGAATTGCAGAGGGAGGAACTCAGTGATCTGGAGCCATCCACGTGTGGGGTTTGTGCCAACAGGAGGTGGGTGTTTTTTCCATCACCATGCTCCAGCGTCCCTTTACTTACTTCCTCTGACTGGGCACATTTATTAGCTTATAATGTTAAGGGTGGACAAGTTAAACACACTCCAAGATGCAGCTGAGCTAGACATGTCTGAAAGACATGTAAACCTAATAATTTGACACTGGTTCCAGAAAACAAGCCTCTGTTAGTAATACTGGTCTTTATTAATCTGAGCACAGTAGTGTTCTAATGAAGCAGTGTGGTTTCTAGATGCACGTTGGTTCGCTTGGCAAGTTATTGGGAGCATCAGCATAGCAAGCAAAAGGTAGTAGATACGCTGATGGAACAGCTATAGTGCAAATATATACTTTGTATACGTATCTCAAAATCCTACTCAGTCATCAGCAAAGAAATCATTCCCCATGCTTGATTTAGATGTGACCATTTCCCATAATATAGGCAGAATAGTTTGGTAAAGAGGAAAAACCCTTTTATGGGTATTCTGCGTGTTCTGTATTGTATGCACCTCATGCCAGTTTAACAGCTGAGCCTGGGATTTTAAGGGGACTGTAAAATCATAAATGAAGTCAAACCATGTATCTAGAATGAACAGTTAACCTGAGCACCGCTGATGCTTGTGGTCCCGTTGCTTACCCAGGAGTAAGGTAAACAGTGTTTTCCTCTAACAGTGAAATTGCTTCAAGAATGCTTTTTCAAGCTTTTATTTATTGTATTCACCTCAGGATCATGAATAAAACAAACAGTAAAAGACGCAATGCTGTTCTCACAGTAAGGTCAAGTAATATAGAGTGAAATCCAACACTCTGCAGGAGGCCAACACAAGTCATACACCCCAATTAAGCCATCAAAGTAGATTTAAGTGGAATTTATTTGGTGTATAAGATTTGAACTATGAGTTTCACCTTTAGAGAGGCAGTCTACAAAGAACAAATGCTGGGCTTGAACTTGTCCCCAAATAAATCAATGTTACGCTGCTGATACCACAGGAAAAAATGACTTCTAGAGTCAAGTCACTTGACTCTTGTTTGTAAATACCTATTTCTAAACCTTTGGAAAAGGATTTCAGCACAGAAAATAAGGAGAACACATTCCTATCTTGGCCTTATGGCTTTTGTGAATTATTTATTCTGGGTTCTGGGTGGCTTATTTCTTGCCCTTGCCATCTGTAGATTTAATGATTTATATTTCTGCTGCAGAATGTTACCCAGGGTTGAATACCGAGTACAGCAGCACAAGGCATAAGGAGATGGGTTGGCACAGGAAATGAAGATCTTCATGTCAACCGTGTTCAAAGGGTGAATGAATATAGAACAAAGTTTTTGCACTATCATTTGATTATTTTTCTCTTTTAGTCCACGTTGGACATTTCTAGTACACGGTAGAGACTACAATATCATTAAATTTTTATCTTCTGGTGTATACACAATTTGTAGACTCTGTGTAAACAAATATTCCCCATACACTGCCTATATTAAAAGTTTCTATGATATTTCTTGAAGATCTGCTTAGGGAAAGTTTATGTTTTTGTATATGCTGACTTTATATATTGGCTTAACTTGACACTGAGATTCTGAATTTGAGATAATTTGGCCTTTGTTCATTTGGCTTTCTTAATAATATAATTATTAGTTGAGCCTAATGCCTTAGATGAACCTTTTTTCTCTCCTTAAGATGAACAAAATAAATTACTGCTTTGCTCCCTTCTGTAGTGTTTAAAACGTTCAGCTTAATAGAAAATGGGGAAAACACCTACATGAGCTGAGCTTCTTGGCTAAGCTTCTTTAGTTAACGTTTACTGGAATGTATCTAAAAGGAAGTAACAAGCAAATTAATCTAATTTGGAAGTTCTGAGTTTTCTATATGTGCTGTATGTAGAATTTGGACTGTGATATAAAATCCTGATATGCATCTGCTAATTTGTGATTGTGGGAACCTTGTCTTTAGTGAAGCTGGGAATGAGGATACTTCTTTCTTCATCCCATACTGAAACAAAAGCTAGAGTTTTTTTCTGGTGGAACTTGCTTGATTGAAGTAATACATGTGATTCAGCATAACATTTAAACATCTCATTATTTCCTTTGATATTTATCTTTATTATTTTATTTTTTTAGTCCTGTAATAAATTTGACCCTTAAAAAGTGTGGGTTTGCTCAAATGTAGTTTCAAAACATAAGCCTTTTGTGGACAGAGCTCATCATGAAAGGAACTGTCAAGGATGAACATGCTGTTTGTTACTGCAGGGAACCAATAAATAAGAATTCAAGCTTGTCAACACGTAGCTGTAGGAAATTTGAAGACATTCAAGCTTTAATGTCACAAACATTCGTAGAGTGCCAAGAGAGCTGTCGAAATGTCTTTAATGACACCACTTAATGGGAGCAGATAAATGTAGAATGGGACCCAAGGCCTATACCTGAGGAGTGCCATAAACAACTCTGTCAATACAGGGAAAAATATAGATCACTGAAATCATATTGTGAACGTGCTATCAGAATTAAAATATTGCAAACGTAGCCCATGGTCGGGAAAGCTGATGGTAGTTTCATTAGCTGTAGGGAATTCTACCAGTTCAGATTGGTTGTATGTATCAAATAAACACGTTAAATAAGAACTTCAGAAACCAAGAAGTTAAGATCACTATTGATAGGTCTCATCCAGGTCTCAGGTGAAATGTTTGGGAATGCCCTTTTCACAATAAGTATTCCTAAGTTTCCTACTTTCTGTAAGGTAGCCCAAGGTGAATGTGGTTGCAGAACAAGTTTCACGCACCATCTTCTGTCTTGGGAACGTTATGGTCTTCTCGTTTCCCTTGAAATACAAGCCTTTCATCCTGTCAGGGCGTGTTTTCTTTGCCTGTGTAAGGACACAGAACACATCTCACTGAATAGACACCGGAGGGATGTCCCACAGCAGTACATGGCTTTGTAAGACCAAAGTGCTTGTCTTCCAGAACTGAGACCTGGGCTTTGATCAGAACCGTGATAGTATTAAAATACAACAGTTCCTATATTGTATCTTATTGCATTGTATATTGTTTGGTTTTGCTTCTCTCTCTCTTTTTTTATTATTATTTTTTAATTGCCATAAGGTGATAGGAAGGATTAAGAAAACCAGACTTATCTGAAGTTGCGTTACAAGTAATTTGGAATTGTTCATTTAAACTCTGTGATTATTATGTGCAAATACTTATGTAGGTTAAGTTTTAGAATATTTAACTCCTCTTCTCAAGGAGATGCTTCTAATTATCCGTTTTTAATAATCCTCACTGGAACAGGTACTATTTAAAAAATGCACATTAATCATAAGTAACCTATAATTATACGCAGAAGTAAGTATACTTGCACGAAAGAGCCTGTGACATTTAAGGACATTTGTACTAAAAGGAATACAGCATTATGAAACATTATGTCACAAAGATGAAACACAACAAAACTCCTAAAATGGTTTTCTTTAATGAAAAATTGTATTTGACATTGTGATTTTTCTGCCAGTCTTGTTTGTTGCAAGCAATCTAAGTTACAATAAGAGCAAACTGCATATTTCTGGCTGTGAAATGAAATTCAAAGTTGGGGAACACAAGCAGTCTCCCTTCTTGGTCTGTCCTTTCAGTCTGGGAAAGTATTTGATCAAAACTGAAGTGCAGGCTGTTCAACTAACTGTTTAAGGTGTAATTAATGTTAAGGTTGTGATTAAGTCATTGGTACAAGCAAACTTTTAGCAATATGCTTAAAAACCGTACTGATTAGAAATGGACTGCTGAATGCAACTCCAAATACTAACCACTGGAGCATTGGCATGGCTGCAGCTGCTTTCAGTGGACTATCACCAGTGTGAACTGAGAGTAACTCTGCAGAGAATTAGGTTTGAAAAACATATTTAATTTTATTCGATTAACAAACTGATGCCTACAAATATGTTACAGTACCTACAAAAGAAAACAAATATCTGTCAAATGTATCACAGTCAAAGGTATTTTCAGTGAGAATCTATATATTTATTTCCCTAATTTAAATATAAAACTAAAAATTGGAAATCAAAATTGAAAATAAATCAATGGATGTTACCTAAATGAAAAAAAAAATTTTTTTACAAGTATCTTCTGTTAATTGAAAACTGGATCTATTATTAAAATTGTGAAGCCAAGAGATAGGTATCACTGAAGGTGCATATACAACAGATGAGTAATATTATATACCTGCAATCATGAATTTTACATGAAATGTCTGTCACTGGGATCTGAATGGCTTTTTGCTTGTCAATGCCCAGCAAAGGCACACCAGGAAAGGCCCAGAGAATAGGAAAGAAGTTGTTGTTGAGTGTTTGGCCACAGGATTTTCAGTCCTTTTCAGTCCACTTCTTGAGTGGCAGTGTGTTGTACCCAAATGCATATGTTTGCCAGCATTATTTTCCTATTATTTATGTCATATTTTATGAATGGTTGTACCTGGTAGATAATTAAGATGTAGCTCATCCAGATTTTCCTAGGTATCTTGCCACAACACTGCAGGAGTCCTTTCACCTCTCCGTATTGCACAGATTTTGTGTCCCATTAATGTCATTGGGAGTTATGTGTGAGTTTGGAAGGAAAACAGAGCTAGGAAAAGAGCACCTGAAACTAGTATTTACCACCAAATAGGCAAATCCTGTTTCTAAGACAGGATTTCACAGATGCATGTGTTTTAAAGGGCAGAATCGTCGCTGTATAGAAAATAATAAACATACAGAGCCTTTATTATGCCGTGCCTGATACTGAAGTGCACTTAGCATTATTAGTAAATCATAGTATTTTATGATAAGCACATGGCTCATTCATCTGCCTTTTTTATAGTGCAGCTTTTGCAAAGCTGCCCAAGTTAGTTCTGATATAGAAGGCCTGGGTGAAAATAGAAGCATTTCATTAAGAATACATTAAAAGGAAACTAAGGTGATGCAAATATGCCAGTAATGAATCTCCACAATTAATGGCCCGAATTAATGAAGGTTTCTCAATTCAGGAATGAAATAAGAGCTTCTAGAATACTTGCTCACAGATACCTAGCTTTCAATCCCAGAAGAGAGAGGATTAATTTATGTCCTTTTCGGTGAATTAATGTTATTTGGCACAATTTGTAAAGTTCTTTCTTTTCTCTCATTCTTATGTATAGTGTCAGACCTGTATGCTGAGAGCTATGAGAGGAAGTAACGAGTAAAAGAAATAATGCATACATTATCCCTGCTTCTAGTTAAGTATCCTGTGCATCTGCAGATTCAGTTAGTTTTGGAAACAGGAGAAAGTGCTTGGATAGCAATATTTTTTCAGATTTTTTTTTTATGTGGAGGTTTAATATGCATAGCTTGTCTTCAGTACACCTGTATGCAGTAGACTGAAATGGATCTTTTAGGAAAATGCGTTTATTTTGCATTATCCCTGAATAAGCTTTACCATGTGAATACATTTTAGGTTCTTTTAAAGCAGGAAGACAAATACAGGACAGTTATATTTAAAGGAATTCCACATCTGACTTACGTTGCTGTAAAATAATGATAAGCTTGCTGATAATGTAACATTTTATTAAAAATCATAATGCTTATGAATAATAGGTCTAAATATACTTTTTTATATTTTGGACAGAAATTTCAAAAACCTATATGTATTTCACGTTATCCCATGTACTACATGTAGGTTATGCCCAGCTGGCAAAGAGGCAATCTTTGGTCATCCAAGTTTGTCTCTTCCTCTCTAATTTACCTTCAGGTGATAAGGTTGGATATTTATGTTTTATTAGAAGTGATCCACAGGTGGAGATGCCAACACTGGAGACGTATGCTGAGCTTGGTAGTGCACCAACTCATACCAAGGCATTTGGTGGTGCTATAACATGAATCATTCGTAACTAGAGATAGTCAAAAGTTGAGATTTCTTCAGCAGAGAGATACTAACATCAAATTCAAACTTTCAAAATGTTGTGGGGAAAGGAAAATATTCTAGAGCTTCCTACTTACGTGTTGTTATCAGCAATGCCAAAGACTTACAAGAACGAGGAATTCCAGAGGAAGAGCAGATAGTTTTGTCTGCAGAGGCTAATGGAAGTCGGGGAGCGTAGGAAGTTGCGGGTGACTATTGTTAGAAAAATTCCAAGCACTTATAGTGCCAGTACTGGAATAGCTTCAGGACTTTGATGAGGATGCTACCACAGCAGCTCTTTTCCTTTCGTTGTTACTGATAGCATAGTATTAAAGGACACTGTCTCTGCTTCCTACGTTTCAGATGAGACAGAACAACACTTGGGCTGATTCCATGTTACCCAGTGCTTTTGTAAAATCAGTATTTTAAGCTTGGTGTCCTTGCCAAAGTCTGAACACAATTGTTCTTTCCTTTCAGTTTCCGTCAGTGAGTAGGTATTCTCATTATCAACTTTTGCCTAGTGCTGCTGCATATACTACTCTGGTGACTGGATATCAGAAACCTGTCTCTGAACAAATTTTTTGAGAATAAAAATTGGTACTGTGTGAGTAAAGCTGCACATTACAGTGGAGCCTGCTGAAAAGGGAAATCCATCTCCTCCCACCCCTTCCTTCATGCTGTCTCTGTTGCATGTTGAACCATTTTTTAGCCAATTCCGTTTGCTATACCCAGCAGACAGATATTAATTTTTTATTTGCTGGGTTGTTTCTACTGGTGTAGAAGGCTTTAAGGTACAGAGAACTGGATCAAAACACCAGACCGTGTTATCCAAATGATTATCAGGGTACCTCTGGTTAAAAACTGCTGAGATATTGGCTCTGCTAGAATTAGTAACTTCTGTCTGTACCTTTTTAGTTTTCCTGCAGGACTTTTTTTT